>CM050168.1:60066021-60468521 GCA_027410445.1 Discoglossus pictus
GCATGTGCTCCTGTCTGGGTAACTAACAGGAATGGGAAACTTCACTTCTTTCCTCAAATCAAGCGATCTTGCACTAGCTTGGTCAAAAGACCCCTCCCCCATGTTGTCTCCAGGGGCTGCCTTTATCACCCCCTGATTGGAGAGATAAAGAGTTCATACTACCTGGGAAAATTATTGAAAATAGTAATTTAATGTTTAAATGCACAGTAAAAGTTTTGTCTCTGGAGTGGGAGCCACCCAGAGGGGAATACTTTCTAAACGGACATACAGTACTTGCAGTGTGATAATGGGAGGTGACTAGAAAGTGTATTTGTGGACATTGCTAGCAGCTCATGTTACACTAATGAAAAGATTGATCTGAAAAGGTTCTCAATATGTTTCTTCCCGCTGGGCGGCTCACATTTCAGAGACAATATATCATTTGAAGGGTGAAGAGATCTGGAGCATGATTTTTAAAAAGTAATTCATGGTTTAAAAACACAGTAAATGTTTAATACAGTTTTTTTTTTATCACTCCCAACCTAACTATTCTTTTGTTTGCATTGTTCAGTCCTATGCCACTCTCCATGACCTCATGGACTGCAACACACCATGCGGATCCACTTGGTATTCATGACAGAGATACTGGAGTGGGTTGCAAGTTCCTTCTCCAGTGGGCCACAGCATACAGCTCCTGATATTCCTAGGTGGTCTTTCATCCAAGTACTGACCAGGCCCAACCCTGCATGGCTTCAGGGTGGTGTGACCTCTTGGTTCCACAACTGGAATTGAACCCAGGTTGCAACAGTTAAAGCACTGAAACCTTACCGCTGGACCACCAGGGAACCCTATTCTTTAGAGAGTCCTTTAAAATATCACTAAAGTGGCCCTTTAATGGCACAACAAGCAGCAAACTTTAATAATTACTGTATATACTCGAGTATAAGCCGACCCGAGTATAAGCCGAGGCACCCATTTTACCACAAAATACTGGGTAAAACGAGTGACTCGAGTATAAGCCACAGGTGAGAAATGTGCTGCCCCCTGTGTCCCTATTGTGACCTCTGTGTCCCTCTCTCTCTGTGTCTCTTCTCCCCTCTCCCTTCCCTGTGTCTCTTCCAACCTCTCCCTTCCCTGTGTCTCTTCCCCCCTCCCTTATCATTCTCCTCAACCCCACTCCTCAACCTTCCTCCTCATCCTTAACCTCCCTCCTGTGCCGGCACCCGGTATATGCTAATGACGCTGCGCGTATGTGACGTCACATGCACACCGGCGCCGGGTCAAGGAGCGGAGGCCGAAGCACAAGCAGGTAAGTGAGGGGAGAGGGGGGAGGTATTTAGGGGTGTTTAGGTGGAGGAGGGGGGTTGAGGGGGGTTTAGGTTGAGAAGGGGGGAGGGAAAGAGACACAGGGGGTAGAGAGACACACGGGGGGTTAGAGACACACGGGGGGGGTTAGAGACACACGAGGGGGGTTTAGAGAGACACGGGGGGGTTTAGAGAGACACGGGGGGGGTAGAGAGACACGGGGGAGAGTGACTCGAGTATAAGCAGAGGGGGCCCTTTTTTGCCTTAAAAAAAGGGCTGAAAAACTCGACTTATACTCGAGTATATACGGTAGTTTTTGTTATGGCTCAAAATGTAAGTGATCTAAAATCCTTCTCTATAATCACATATATAGTTGTGAGCATGCAAGCCGTTGCAACGCGAGCTCGCGGCCGAAGGCGCTCCTTGCCAGCAACTGCAACCCTCGCAAAATGTATGTTGTTACGCAAGGAAAATACGAGACACGTTACGACCCATTACGAATTCACAAAAATCGTCCGCAACACGCGTACATGAAAACATGAAAAATACAACAAATACACACAACAAATACATAAAAAGCTTACTTACAGGAAGAGGGAGCATCCAGGACCTCGAAAACTAAAGTTAAACCTCAATTTAACTCAAATTAAAAGAGTTTAGACACTAAAAAATTCTCTAAGCGAGAGAAAAAATGGCCACCGAAAAAAACGAAAACGAGGCTACAGCAGTCTAAAGACGCAAAACACCACCACACACCTACGTATTTGCCGAAAAACCACTACAAGATTAAAAAACAAGGACGCAACCCGTGCGACCCGAAAAACATTACAAACACAACAAATACAAACAACAAATACATAAAAAGGTTACTCACAGCAAGGGGGGGCACCGGGGACCTCTGCAAGTGAAGTTACACCTCCATTTAAGCACAAATTTCGGAGTTTAGACACCCGAAAATCACCTAAGCAAGAGAAAAAATGGCCGGCGAACAAAATAAAAACGAGGCTAAAGGTCCCTAAACACGCAAAACACCACCATAAACACGCAAAACACCACCAAACAGCTACGGATTTTCCGAAAAAGTCACACGACATAGAAAATGAGGGACGCTAAATCAGCCACATTATATACACCAAACACCATTAGCTCACTTACAATTTCATTGCCATCATTTTTTGACGGGCAATTCGCTAGTGATAAAAATATAAGAAACCACCACCCAGAGCTTCTGCAGTACATATATTTTACTGTAAACCCTTAACGCTTGTGTTGATTTCAGCAATGACAGTGATGTATGGAAATAATGAGGTATATTTACACAAAAGCCTTCTGTTTAATATAAGCAATGCTGGCAGACACGTTACAGATGCCGAAATAAACCGGCTATGTATGGGTATTATGGGAGGATAACACTTAGTTCACAAGGGCAACTTTATACTATGCTATGTACATAGGATAAAATATAGTTCAAAATATATTAAATATTTTGGTTTATCAATGTTATATTATACTATTTGAAACACTGGTCAAATTAATACAAATAATAATTTGTAGAAACTAAATAAATAAATAAATACATTTAACTAGTTAACTTATTTGACACTTGGGAGAGTGAACTTAATCTACATGGCACTCTTGATGGGTCCACTTATGAATCCATTCTCGTGCTATTCCAGAATTTTTGTTTGTTTGCGTCGCTCAGTCATGTTCGACTCTCCGTGACCTTATAGACTGCAACACATCATGCTGAATCACTTTGTATTCATGGCAGAGGTACTGGAGTGGGTTGCAAGTATCTTTTCCAGCGGGCCACAACATACAGCTCTTGGTATTCCTAGGTGGTCTCCCCTCCAACTACTGACAAGGCCTAACCCTGCTCAGGTTCAGGGTGGTGTGACCTTTGGTTTCCTGACTGGAATGGAACCCAGGTCACAGCAGTGAAAGCACCAAAATTATAACCACTGGACCACCAGGGAACCCCCTTCCAGAATTACAATATGATTAAAAAAATATTTACATAGTATAATTAAAAAAAGGTAGATTGATAAAAACCATAATTAGGCAGCTTGTAAAGCTAATTTGTAATGAAGAAAAACTATATATTAATGCATTTGCTGGGCTAATGATACTTTGATGGAGGTTAAAGGACCATTGTAATTAATGGAATAAGGCACTTCTTTGTGATATATGTAATAAACTAATAAAATTAGCAACTGTGCGGGCTTAAAGGTATATCTAAGTTTTCCTGTTTTTACCTTTTCTTAATCTAACAAGAACTGCTTATATCCGACACATACATTATATTGAGTCATTCTATACATATATATTTTATTTAACAATAAAACTTGTTTTCCACACCCCCATAGCTGCTTACATGGGCACATTGAATCTACCAATAGAAACACTGCATTTGGGTATGTTTTTTTAACCATTTACCAACCTTCAAGCCAACAGCAGCTCAATGCAAAGATCTATAGATCAGTGTATGACTCCTCCTACTTCCTTCTACAAGGGGACTACACATCCCATGATTCCTTCCTGCATAAACTGCCATCATTAATTGTTACATTGTATTCAAATGTATTAGCTGCCTATGATTGGCTAAAACCAATTATGAATGTTATGTTAATTTTAGCAGGGATTTTCAGTGGTGTCAACTCACAAAAGCTGCTGCTTGAAAACTCAAGAGATTTAGCAAACATTAGGGTGAGTTTGTTAATGTTTATTTTAAATGTTTTTAATATTCCATTCATGTTTAGAAGAATCAATTTTTCTGATTATTACATCACTTCCTGTGAGCTTCATTATGAGGGAGTATTTCTGTATCTAACAATGGAGAGATGGGTGGGGAGGAGGGAACAGGGAGAGGTCAGTAAATAATGGGATAATACATGCCCTTCTATTCACATGCCCCACAGCAGGAAGTTAATTAATTCAGGAAGTTAATTCAAGTAAGAGATGCAATATCATTTACTCATTTCAACCAAACTTTCGTGGATACCTTCAGGGTCCAGAAGAGGAATCATTTTGTTGTAGTTGAAAACTAGCTTTATGACTTTTTAACTCAAAGTTTTCAAATTTATTTAACTATTTTCATTGTACACTGGGCGGAGCAATTACATTTCTGTTAGAGTGGGATTTTCAGTTTATCTTGCAACTGTCTGCTTTTGAGCATGTGCAAGAGGATAGCATACAAATACTAAAACCGCAATTGTATAACAAATCTTCTCTTTACTACACTGCTTAGTAGACAAAAGCACACTTCAAAGAGAACTGTAGATAGCAACGTTGGATATTTCCCGTTATGTCCCAACCAGCCAGTGGAAAGCAGAGGCCAGTAGGTGGAGCATCAAGACTTTGTTAAATTTGTTCTTAGGATGAGGGTTAGAGTTAGGGGTTAGGGTAGTGGCAGACAATAAGCTTTACATAGTAAAATAGTGGCGCGCATAGCTATGTAAAACTTATCATCTGCCACTACCCTAACCCTAACCCTAAGAACAATATCAGCAATGTCTCGGCTCACCACCGTCATGCCACCTGCTGGCCTCTTCACTTTACTGTACTGGTGGGTAGATAACATATAAGGTACAAAACATCTTCTACACAAAAGTCTGCAAAATTAACATTTATTCTAGAAATATATTTATGCTCACTCCTTATGTAGACAATGTTGATTACTTCTCAAACGTTACATTTTTCTTAAATGACAGTGGTGTAATCCACGAACACTTATTTTATTTTTTTCGTATTATTTTCTTAATTGAAAAAGCTGCTCTAATTTTAGCTGTAATATTTTTTAAACAAATACTTTTTTTCAAATATTAAAACAAACTTTTTTAAATATTTTTTTCTGTAATTAAAACGAAATACAAATAATTAACAATTATGTTGTGTATATATACATGAATACAAAAATGTATTTTTTTATATAGAATTTTTAATAATATTAACAGTAATAAATAAAAAAAACAACTGAGTGGTAAGAAGAGGAATAGTGGGGTAATTTAATAAATAATTAACTTTCTCTTTTTTCAAAGTTATTCAGGTTCTTATGTTATTTATCAATTTCTTTTTGTCTATTTTCAGTGTCCAAATGAATGTTCCACCAGGATATCAATTTAAAAAAAATAATTCTATAAATGTCAACACCATGTACAGATTTTTTTTATCTCTTCTATTTAAACAAATATACTTTTTTGATAAATGTAACTTTGATCCATTTCTGTGTCTAGGCTGAGACCTGTCTTGCTGCTTGATATTTTGCTCTTGCAATTACACATATTATCTTTCTATTATTTTATTAAAACCTTGCACCATTATGCAAAGCTTCTGTCTGCACTGGTGACATTTGTAATACTGTCAGACACCCTTCTCCCTAAAGGACACAGAGCCATTAATTGCTCCTTTTTTGACACATGATGGATAGCACCTACCCAGGGAATAATAGAATAATAGTTTCACTCCATTAATTAGCAATTTGGAAATATCTCTAGGGGCAGTCAGAATTTGGCTTGGGCCAAATATACTAAAGGGTGAAGTGTTGTAGAACCATTACTATGATTTTTAATGGGGCATATGTACTAAATGTTGATGTCTCCAACAATTTATATTTTCTTTAATGCATGGCCTAAAATTGATATTTTTTAACTAAAAACAGTTATTATTCTATACAGTGTTGAAGAGCCTAATTACTTTCTATAAGACTCTCCGATTATCTATATTGGGAATTGGGAGAGCTTTGCCAAGTGAAACTAAACCACTTAGCTGTGTTATATTCATCTTAAAACAGTAGACATGCCAGAAATGTTTCTCTATGTTCCTTACATAGCTAAGTTATTTTAGTTATTATTATTATTAACTTTTATTTGGGTTAGGTAGTTCCCACGGTTGCCTTCAATTTTACAAGACAGATAAACTAACTGTTAGGGGTAGTCTTGTAGATATAATGATACAGCCATTTACTTCATATTATAAATAAAGAATATTCCAGTTCTAACAATTTTTAAAGACTTAGGGCCTCATTGAAATGCGATTTGGCCAATTGAATAGGGCTCTAAATAAGCAAATAGCATTTTTTTTACAGATGTTTTTAGATAGTGAACTTTTATCCAAAAGCAAGGTCTTCTTCTAACTAAACACTTCTGTAAAAAAATATGCTATGTGCTTATATAGAGCCCTATTCAATTGGTCAAATATCATTTTGACATTGTGACATCATTCAGCATTTCTTACCCTTGAGAAGACACACCAGCAGGGGAGGCAGTGTTGCGGGAGCTGGTGAGGCCAAGCGAGCACAGAGGATAAGGCATCAGGAACTGCCAGGCTGTGTGGGGGGAGGGGGCAGGAGGGCCTAGATAGGGGATCAGGATGGGCAGGAAAGAGCCATTGTGGCCACAATTCCTCCAGCAGAGATCTTGGTCTTTCCTCAATGAAAATCGACCAATTCTCTCCAGGAAGAAGTACCACCTGTTTAAGATTTTAAAATATTCCTCTCTCTCCCAGACTTTCATGTTAATTGTTTTACTATTTTGAGTTTGTTCTCTAATAATGTTAAAGTACTTAGAAATTAAGTGTTTTCTGTTGTTGTTTCCTAGCAACTTTTCAAATTCCGTTAATTTTTCTCTGTTTACATAGTACAAGTTATGTTTTTTTCAGGGCATTTTGTACTCTTAAATATTCAAGCCAATCTTTTTTTATCTATGTTATATTTTTTAACAAGATAATCAAAGGAAGCAAGTTTTCCACCTGAAAAAAAGTTTTTGTAATGTATCAATTCCTTTATTAGTCCATTTCAATAAAATAGGTATCTGTAGTATTCTCTCTAGTTCTTAGTTGGAGTTATTGGACTTGGATACGGAACTAACCCCAATTTTTTATTCATTTTATTCCAGAATGTTACAGCTTTTTTAATTACCAAAGACTCAGTATTTTTTTTTTTTTTTAACAGATTCTTCAAGAAAGATCAAATGTTTTAGTTTACTTTCCTTTAAGTTAGCTTCTTCAACTTGCGACCCAGAGTATGTTATAATTGGATCTACCTATTTGATTACATGGGAGAGCACTGTTGCATCGTGGTGTGATTTAAAATCGGGGTATGCTCCATTTTCAAATTCCCTCATCAAAATAGCTTTTTTAGTTCTTGATTTTTTTCCATTAAAAATGTAGTTATCTAATAATGTTTGAAATTTCTTAATCAAATATAAATGGAGATACATTGGAATGCTTCTTTTATAGTAATTAAATCTAGGAAGATAAGCCATTTTTATCGCTGCTATTCTGCCAGAAAAGGATTTTTATTCTTCCAATCTTCAATAAATTTAGAACATTTTTCATACAATATTTTGTAGTTTAGCAGAATAATTTTCTGTATATCTTTATTATACAGTATTCCCAAGTGAATAAATCTGCCATTGGACCAATTAAAAGGGTATTTCAATTTTAACTCTTCCATGGTATCCAATTCTACATTGACATCTAATACTTCAGTTTTTTTGCAAATTAAGCTTGTAATATGAAACAAAACTGAATTTATTTAAAATTTTTTGAAGATACACTAAAGAAATCTTTGGTTTTGTCATTGTTAATACTACATCATCAGTGAATAGGACTATTTTATGTTATATTTTATTAATTTCAATCCCTTTTATTTTCACTGAAGACCTTATTGCTTCTGCTATTGGTTCCATTAATAGAGCAAATAAGACAGGGGATAAGGGACACCCCTGTCTCGTGCCGTTTCTTATAGGAAATCTGGAAGATCTAAGTCCCAAACTTGAAACCATTGCCTCAGGGTTTGCGTATAAGGCGTCCAAAATCCCTGAAACCGAAATTATCCAATGTTAATTTCATTTACTCTCACCCTATATGATCAAAAGCTTTCTAGGCGTCTAGCAATAGGAATAGGGTGGGTGTATTATTTCTTTCAACGTGATCAATAAGATTTATTTGTTTACGTGAGTTGTCAATTCCCTGCCTCCCTAGAATGAAGCCATTCTGGTCAGTTGCAATTAAGTCTTTAATTATAGTATTTAAAAGGGTGGCTAAGCTTTTTGAGTAAAGTTTCAAGTCTATGTTCAAAAGGGATATAGGCCTATATCCGCTACACTCCAAGATGTCTTGTTTTTTGGGGGGAATTGGGACAATAGATTCCTGTATTTTTTATTTAATTAAAAATATATTTTAGATGTTCAGATATAATGGGCTGACATACCTTGTAAAATAGGTTGGTGAAGCCACCTGGGCCGGGTGATGAATATTTAGTTAAGTTCTTTAATGGCACCATCTACTTCGGATACTTTGATTGGGCCTTTGAAATACTCTGAAGATGTATTTTATCGAGAAATTTCTGAATTTTTTTCGCTTGTTGGTTTTATAAATTGTGAGTTTAATTCTAAATTATATAAATCTTGGTAGTAATTAGCAAATGTCTCGGTGATGTCTGATGGTTTACTAATACATTTGCCTTTAACATGTAAAGTTTCTATTCTCTTTTTAGCAATTTTAGTTTTGATTTTATTCCCATAATGAAATAACCTTTGTTGTATTTTTCATACCGAGTTGTCTGAGATGATTTGATGAATTTTTTTTTATTTGAGTTTGGCACTCTGATTTTACTAAAAGGTGATGGATCAGGCTTTTGTTTGTTAAGCGTCTCCCACTTAAATAGTTTGATATAAAGTTGTCTTTAAGTGGTTCCTCTTTGTTTCTTTATAATACTTTTCCAGTTAATCAAAATCCCTCTCGTGTAAGCTTTCTGTGAGCTCCACAAAATAGATTTGGAATAAACTGAATTAATGTTCATTTTGAAGGCATTTTTTATTTCTTCTCTTATTTTTTCTTTTTTACCTTATCCTCAAGTACAGTGTTGTCCATTCTCCAATAAGGTATTATAGCTTTATCTGGTCCCATAATAAGCTTTACTAAAGTAAATGGTCCGAAATGTCAATTGGGCCTATTTTTACTTTTTTGCACTTGTGCAATAGTTTTGGAGTCTGTAAACACATAATCGATTCTTGTATAAGTGTGATGTCTGGCGGATAAGAAGGAATAATTTTTTTGATTTGGGTATAGGACCCTCCATGTATCATAAAGATTACCGTATTTATCGGCGTATAACACCCACTTTTTCTCCCTGAAAATAGGGTGCAAATGATAAGTGCGTGTTATACGCCGATATTCCCTCCCCCCTCCTCATCCTCAACCTCCCTCCTCACTCTAAACCCCCTCCGCATTCTAACCCCCCCTCCTCAACCTAAACCCCCCTCCTCCTCAACCTAAACCCCCCTCCTCAACCTAAACACCCCTAAATTCCTCCCCCTCACTTACCTGCTTCTGCTCCGGCCTCCGCTCCGATCATTGACCCGGAGATGTCACATGCGTGCCAGCGCGCCACGTCATTAGCATATACCTGTATTAAGGGGGGTTTAGTTTGAGGAGGAGGGGGGTTTAGGTTGAGGAGGGGGGGATTTAGAATGAGGAGGGGGGGTTAGAATGCAGAGCGGGGTTTAGAATGAGGAGGGAGGTTGAGGAGGGGGGTTGAGGTTGAGGGGGGGGGGTTGAGGTTGAGGAGGGGGGTTGAGGATAGGGGGGTTGAGGTTGAGGAGGGGGGTTGAGGATAGGTGGGTTGAGGAGGGAGGATGAGGATGGGGGGTTGAGGAGGGGGGTTGAGGGGGTTTGATGATGGGGGGTTGAGGAGGGGGTTTGAGGAGGGAGGTTGAGGAGGGGGTTGAGGATGGGGGGGTTGAGGAGGGAGGATGAGTAGGGAGGTTGAGGAGAGGGTTGAGGATGAGGAGGGGGGTTGAGGATAGGGGGGTTGAGAAAGGAGGATGAGGATTGGGGGGTTGAGGAGGGGGGTTGAGGGGATTTGAGGATGGGGGGGTTGAGGAGGAAGGTTGAGGAGGGGGTTGGGGATAGGGGGGTTGAGGAGGGAGCTTGAGGAGGGGGTTGAGGATGGGGGGGTTGAGGAGGGAGGTTGAGGAGGGGGTTGAGGATGGGGGGGTTGAGGAGGGAGGATGAGGAGAGAGGTTGAGGAGGGGGTTGAGGATGAGGAGGGAGGTTGAAGATGAGGAGGGGGGTTGAAATTGAGGAGGGGGGTTGTGGTTGAGGACGGGGGTTGAGGATAGGAGGGTTGAGGAAGAAGGATGAGGATTGGGAGGTTGAGGAGGGGGGTTGAGGGGATTTGAGGATGGGGGGTTGAGGAGGGGGTTTGAGGAGGGAGGTTGAGGAGGGGGTTGAGGAGGGAGGATGAGGAGGGAGGTTCAGGAGGGGGTTGAGGATGAGGAGGGGGTTTAGGATGAGGAGGGGGGTTGAGGATGAGGGTTGAGGATGAGGAGGGAGGTTAAGGAGGGGGGTTGAGGTTGAGGAGGGGGGTTGAGGAAGGAGGATGAGGATGGGGAGGTGGAGGAGGGGGTTGAGGATGGGGGGTTTGAGGAGGGGGTTAAGGAGGGAGGATGAGGAGGGAGGTTGAGGAGGGGGTTGAGGATGAGGAGGGAGGTTGAGGTTGAACATTTTGCTTCAAAGTTCTTTATTTGAATTTTTTCCCCTGAAATTCCCTTCTTAAAATGAGGTGCTTGTTATACGCCGGTGCGTGTTATATGCCGATAAATACGGTATATTTTAATACACTGTTAAGAAATTGTTTATTTTTCCTTTTTGTATTAGTATCATACTCTCTTTGTTTGGAGGAGTTTCTATCTAGCATGCAATTCATTACCATGCTAAAATATCCTCCAATAATAGACATCCCCTGTGCATATCTATTCCAAAGAGCTAGAACATGGTTAAGAAAACTATTTTGTTTATTATTTAGGGCTTTTATATTTAACAGCGTAATTCTTTAATTTCCTATTTTTCCAACCCAAAGTATGTATCTTCCATTGGAGTCACATTTAACAAATCCTTCATCCAGCAAAATATCTTTATTATCGTAGATAGACACACACCTTGCCTTTTTATTAAAAGTGGAATTATATACTGTAGCAAACCCGTTCATGGCAAATTTTGGTATTTTATTATTTTGCCAGTGCGTTTCTTGTAATAGTAAACTGTCTGCTTTTTCCCTTTTGGCTAAATTGCTTACATGATTTATTTTTGCAGGATGATTAAGCCCCTGACAAATGAAAGTCAAGATATTAAAGACCATCTTAATTTATATGATGCTGAAAACATGACCTCTCCCTCTCCAGAACACCACCTCGATGGGGAAGGGAAGGGGAAAAAAGAACCAAATACAAATAATAAATAAAAAACATACTTACTCAGTATGTTCCTGTTTCCACCTAGTCCCCCAACGCCCCCAACAAATGATTGGAAATGTTGGGTAACTAGTTAAGATGGAAACAGACAAATTCAAAAGAAAATAATTTTAAATGTCTAGGCAGTGATCTTTCATTTCTGTTTAACCCCTAAAGGTGAATACAAATATACTCCCTTCTCCTCTTAAGGATATTCCTATCTTAAGTCAAGAATAGTGATGTCCAAAACAGTTCGCAGGAGAACTATTCGCGGCAATTTTTGCATGTTCGCGTCCGCCGCGAATGGCGAACACATGCGCTTTTCGGTTCGCCCCCTATACTTTATCATTGAGGAAACTTTGAACATCTGAAGAAGAGGAGTCAGAGGAGGAAGGTGGCTTTGAGGAGGTGGAAGACCAAACACAGCAGGCGTCCCAGGGGGCTTGTTGTCACCTTTCGGGACCCTTGGTGGCTGGGTGGAGGAAGAGACCTTCAATTACATCAGTGAGGACAAGGAACGGGACATGGCTAGCTTGGTATCCAACCTTGTGCAAATGGGGAGTTTGCGGTTGTGCAAAGGGACTGTTTGCGGTTGTTTGCGGTGCATTAAATTCATATTGATCTTTACTACTATTTTTTATATATAATACATTAGTTATTGGTTATTGTGTATCTATTTGAGATGAGTTTCAATCAATCTGACTGCTTCCTTTTTGTGTGTTATTGCATGTTTAGCCACAATGTCTGGTTCCATTATCTTTATCTGATAAGAACCAGTTTATCTTCCAGAATATTCGTCCCCATGCAAAGGCTCCTACTGAGCAGGTTGTGAAATCCTTGTTATTTAAGGCAATATTTTAATCTTGTACAAGTGACAGACTGACGGTACAATCCAAGAGGATCCCTAGCTGTGATCTGAAGACTACCAGTGGTCCATGAACTTCATCCAAGTATGCCAGAAAAAAAATAAATAATAAAATTAATAAACTGCATAAAGTGCAGAAAAGCATAGGTACTTTTGTATAGATGCAGAAAAAAATCACATATTATAATTGTAAAACTGCAATTTGTCGTCACGTTTGGGAGCCTTGCATAGCGAGGCGAGCCATTGAGGCATTGAAGCCTCCCGAGCTCGGAGCACTTAGGCAATGAGCGCAAAAGGCGCTCATTGCCCTGCGGACCTTGCAAAGCGAGGCGAGCAGTTGAGGCATTGAAACACAAGCAGGACTTAGACTGAAATGAGCGCAAAGGCGCTCCTGTGAGCCTCGCAAAGCGAGCAGTTGAGGCATTTAAACACGCGGAACTTATGCTGCAAGCAGTTGAGGAACGCGGGAGTTAGAAAAAAAAATTGCGACCTCAGAATCTTGGGGTCAAAAAAATACGACCTCAGAAAAATACGAATTTAATGGCTGAAAACCAAGAAAAAAAATAACCAGGACGCATGGGAGTGAGGTTGCACGCAAATTTAAGCCAAATTTGTAGAGGTTCGGCACTCGAAAATCGGCTAAGCGAGAAAAAAATGTACGACGAAATAAATGAAAACTAGGCTAAACGAGACCGAAGCGCACAAATCACCGCCAGGAACGTACAAGTTAGCCAGGAACGTACGAGTTACAAAAACATACCATTACGATGGACGGAAAATGCTTGCGAGGCAAATGAGACATAGAAAATTGCCGCCATTTAACAACACTAACTTACAACTAATTACTTATGAGTCTAAAACGTTGCTATACCCTCCTAAACAAACGGTTTGGCCTTGTGCACGCAGCCTATTTACACTGCACACTTGGCACATTGCTGACACTTTCACTTCAGGTGATCAACAGTCTAACTGTACATTTTCAGATGCTGGAAAATCCAAAGAGATTGTTAGCTCTTCCGGATATTGATTGCTGGATATTAATTATAGATAGGCAAAGTATATTAATTTATTAATGAATTCATTCATTATTATTATTACAAAAAAAAATTATAAAAAAATAAATTGGCTAAATATCATATTTTAAACTGCCCTTACTTTATGAATACATAAATGCTTTGCACTTTTGAAAACGTTTATTCATTAATTAATTAATTATTAACGTACATTCATTTAATAATTATTAATTATTAATTTTAAAAAAATTATACTTTTCACTGCACTAAAAAAAGTTTACATTTTACACTGCATCTATATATCTGTATTTGGCTCATTGGCTGACAGCGATAGGACTCTCAAAGCAGTTAAATATTTAAATCACTTTATTATGCTCTGAGACCTGCAAAAACACTGTACTAAAAAAAAATATATTTTACACTGCACTTATATATCTGTCTTTGCGATGAGCGCCGAAGGTGATCGTTGCAAAGCAGGTAACTTGAAGTACACGAGGAGAGAGGCTCGCAATGAGCGCCGAAGGTGCTCAGAGGAGCAAAAGCCTTACATTCTGTAGCAAACAGAATTGCCATTGGCTTCAAATTTTATTGCCGTCATTTTTGATGGGCAAGTCGCTAGTATTTAAATAATATTGGAAACTATGTACTAAAGTTAACAAAAAATATATTAAAAAAAATGTTCTAAGCTTTATAGACCCTTAATCAAAGAAAGGATAGATAGCCCCCCTCCCCCCGAAAAAAAAGTAGATATAATGTGTAGATTATATGACCTGTTTTGTTCTTATCTGCTGTCAATCCATGTTACTATGTGCTAATATTGTCCTACTGACATTTATCCCACTTATTCTCACTTAGTTTAAGTGTCCCATACATAGAGGAGAAACAGCCTATATCAGGGGTGCACAAGTTCAGTCCTGGAGGGCCACACACATGCCTGGATTTGAAGATATCCTTTCTGTTCACAGGTGAATCAATCAGGATGACTGAAGAAGTAATTGACTCACCTGTGCGCAGCCGGGATATCATCAAATCCAGGCATGTGTGCATCTCACCAGGACCGAACTTGCCCACCCCTGTGCTATATCATATCATTTGAACCCCACTCCAAAGGATGGTCCAGCCCCAAATACCAGACAATTTGCCTCTGTGAAGAGGAATTTAATAATGCACAGGTGCGACAATATAAATCTAATTTTATTTGTTAGTTGCAAGATCCAAAAAGAAACATTATGAATATATTTATTATTGTGCTGTATTGGTTACACACCATGCAATTTCCTTGGTTCTAGGAATCACGAGGTATAACAATTGTAGTATTATAATAAATATATAGAAAATTTAGTTATAATTATTAGAAAGAGTCATTAGAAAGTTGCATGTCCTAATGACATAGCTTGATTGGCAAGGAAGGAGATCATAGAAATGTTTTAGGAAAGTTTGATCCTGGAGAGCCAGACAGTCCAGAGGTTTGAGGATATGCCTGCAGAGTACAGGTGAGAATATCCCTTCTTCAGTCATGCTAATTGACTCCCCTGTGCGAAGAAAGGAAATCCTCAAATCCAGGCTTACGAGTGGCTCTCCAGGACCAAACTTGCAGATCCCTGTTTTAGGGAATACTGTTCTAGGGATCTTGGCCTCTATTCATTTGAGAAAATGATAGTTTCGGGAACCCTAATGGAGCCCGTAAACTAATTTGCTATTCAATTGGCCTCTTTTTGCTAGCCGCAAATGATTTGCGGGTTACTGGCTGAAAATCCCTGCTGTTGTCAAAATCGTAACTCAGACCCAGCTAAGCCTTTGATCTTTCAAGCTCGTAAATTCCTCAAGCCCGCAATTGTTTTCACACCCGTAAATAGCAAATGTAGAAAAAAATACTACAGGTACCAGATAGGACTCGCAAGCGGGTTAAACGTCTGTTCGTAGCACTGTAAATGCAAATAAAAAATTAATACTGCGCTTTAAAAGATGGGGAAAGCTATGAATGACATTAGAATTAATTGCACAACAGTCTCAAACTCGCAAATCTGCAATTTATTTATTTTTCAATTACGTGTCATATCAATCTCGGGAATCAAGGCGTTAACACATATCAGGCCACCCCCATGGACTAGAACAGTATCAGCATTTATTTTTATTATTTTGTACATTGCGGGATTGCGAGTCTGATCGCATATCGGACCACTAAACGCGAATTGATTGATGTTTAACCTCTATGTTTTACTGACCTAAGGATGACGGTTTCATTTACTATTGGCTGTTTCTAAATCGGTAGTTACGGCCTTGCTTAATCGAACATGATCATGCTCTGAAATGCTACTTATGATTGCATGGTTTACAGTTTCGGCTTTCGACCGGTAACCTGCGGGCTTGATCAATTGAATTGCTCTGTAACCGTTGCAAATTTCAAGCCCACAGACTTATAGCTGGTATAAAGGCAACTGCAGGCTTGCAATTGAATAAGGCCCCTTGTGTTTTAAATACAACACACTTTGAACACACGCATACTTACTGCAATGGGTCACACAGAATATCTGGAAATGATCCCTATAGTTACTAGAAAACAGAGTTTAGTAAATGCTGTGAAGGACTGTGATGCATGTTTATGATGGCTAACAACACCACATCCGCTGCACTTGCTTATTGGCCCCCATGTGTTCCTACTTATCATTACTATTGGTTCAGATTCAGGGGTCTTTTTTATGGGCTTCCATTGAGCTACAGATTCTTAGGCCATGCATACTGAGGGTAAAGTTTTTCATAATCAAATTTTAGATTGTTTGCACCATTAAATAACATAGAAATGGAGAGGTTCTCAAAGAGTTTTTCACCACTTCACCTTTTAGCTCTTTTTTTACATATTGTTCTGACCTTTTGTTTAATTTTTCCACTCTTAGCCCATTTTCACTAAGTTACATACAGTTAATGCATATTTAAACACATTTATAAGTTTTCATTCATTCTTATTATTATTTTTCACCCCAGATAACCCTTCCCTCATTTTTCTTATCTCATTGTTAGTAAATTACATATAATTAAACTAATGCGATCGTAAGATACATATTATTAATTTTGTAGAACGATTTTCTGTCTTTGACCTTAACTATGTATAAACCACCCAAAGTTTACATGTAACTACAAACTGACAAATTAAGCTTTCTGTTAATTGTTCTATGAAAACACCATCTGCCTTATTAAATTGTGATTTGACCGATTGAATAGGGCTCTATATAAGCACATAGCATATTTTTTATAGAAGTTTTTAGTTAGTGAAGACCTTGCTTTTGGATAGAAGTTCACTAACTAAAAACTTTTGCAAAAAAATATTCTATGTGCTTAAATAGAGACCTATTCAATTGGCCGAATTGCAATTTAATAAGGCTGCAAGTCTTTTAATGTACAGTATAGAGCAGTGATCTCTGAATTTTCATACAGTTCTCCATTTCAACTTTAAATATATGTCTCAGAAGCTGAAATGTAATTCCTCTTTAATTTTAATATAAAAGGATCAGGTAATACAATGTTTTGCTTGTAAGATTATATTTCCAGCCCTCTTTCCTCTACTTTCATTTTTAGCATTTATTCCGTGTTATCCATCTTTAATGGAAGAGACTCTGAGTGAATCTGAATTATTTTAGAAATAATTTATTGCAATATACAGTATAATATATTTAATAGATGCGATTTGCAGAGGTGCTTTCTCCCATTATTAGGTCCAAGCAATAGTTACAGCTAAGTAGTCGAAATGTTTAAAGGGCTGCTGCACAATGAAAAAATGTTTGTTTGAAAACATTTAGTCTAGCTTTGATCATAATTAGTCATGGAAACAATCATATAGATAGTGTTTAATTAGAAACAATAAATGTTAATGCCTCTGCTGGACCCCTGGTGAAATTTCATGATGAATTGGTGGAATTTGTGCATATGAGAGGGGCGTTTACATTTCTGGAGAGATACAGTTGCATTTCCTGAAGCAAGGAGCATGCTTTTGGTCAGTGACGGGGAAAAGGTAAGTTATCAATTTCAATCTAATCCAATTATCTTAACAAAAGATCTCTATTTTCTCCTCCCCCATCCCTCCACTGATAACAAAAACATACACTGTTGTGATTCAGTTCAGAGAAAGTTATGCAACAAACACAAAATGGATTCCTGTACTATTAAACAGAGGCTTCAAAGAATTTCCCAAAAACTGTTTTATGTCCATGACTGCTAATGTACAGCCTTATTAAATTGCAATTCGGCCAATTGAATAGGGCTCTATATAAGCACAGAGCATATTTATTTTACAGAAGTTTTTAGTTAGTGAACTTCTATAAAAAAGCAAGGTCTTCACTAACTAAAAACTTCTGTGAAGAAAATATGCTCTGTGCTTATATACAGCCCTATTCCATTGTCTGAATAGCAATTTAAGCAGGCTGATAGTTAATTTGATCCCTAATTAATAAAGAAAAGTATATATTTTCTTGAACTGCAGTGGTCCTTAACATCCATAACAGTAATGGACATCATGAAGAAATAACTACCTTCTACATAAAAATGTATTAGAGGTGAAAAAAACATATGATAATATAAAAACAAAAAAATGAAATGAAAAATGAAAACATGGTCAGGTTCAATGTTTATTTACAAAGATATAGAGATAACGATAGATAGATAGATGGATAGATAGATAGATAGATAGATAGATAGATAGATAGATAGATAGATGGATAGATAGAGAAACTCAAGTATTCCTCAAATGGACGGTTTGTTGGTTCTATGGTTTTCATCTCTTGCTGAGATCATGGACCTTGGTCTCCAATATGAAACCTCTTGCACACACATCATTATAAGATTTCAATCCAGCACCTGCTCACCTTTTCTCTGGGGCTTCAGTAAACTATAAGAAAATCTGTCTATATAGACATGTATGTCTTTCAACTTCAAGCCTCAGGCAAATAAACCGCAGCTTGACATTTGAACTAAACTGTTAATGAGATTCAAATACAGGGCTCGCAAGTTGATGATGCTAACCCCCCTAACCGAACCTTCAGCTCGGGACTGACAGGTGAGGGGCACCGACTGTATCCAAGGTTTGTTATCTGTTCATAATTAATCATCTAGATGAGAAATAGAGACTTCTGTCTTCAGTCATTTATGTAACCTAATATCTTGCTTGATGGATATGTTGATCCATTAAAAGCTATGAAAGCCTACACTAATCTGTCTGGTCAGCTGCGAGGGGGCTCTGCTGAACAGACATGCACACATTATGATGCATACTTAAATACATACATACATAAATACATACATCCCAATATTAACTAAAACAAACATTCCTTTTTGGTAATTGTGATATTTACCCAGATCAATATGAGCTGGCTCAATGGCAGAATCTTAGCTCCCAAAAATATTTTACCAACAGTATCCAAAAATAACTAGGCTTAATGCTATAAAACAGACCAATTGATATTGTTTTAATAGCATTGTTTTTGATCGATTTAGATCCTAATCTGTCTATGTGCATAGATAGATAGATAGATAGATAGATAGATAGATAGATAGATAGATAGATAGATAGATAGATAGATAGATAGATAATGTCAAAATGTACCATGCTGATAGACTCATACCCAAAAAGACTGATTGCTGCAATCAAATCAAAAGGTGCTTCAGCAAAGTATTAGTGTAAGGGTGTGCATACTTATGCAACCATATTATTCTATTTTTATATTTTTTCTTCCCTCTATCTAAAGGATTTCAGTTTGTTTTTCAGTTGAGTTGTACAGTTTATAGGTCACATTAAAGGTGGAAAAAGTTCTGAAATTATTTATCTTTGTCTCATTTTTTTACAGCACAGAAACCTGACATTTTATCAGGGGTGTGTAGACTTTTTATATCCACTGTACATCACATAATCGTGAATATGATGGATATTAAAATAAAAAATGGCTAATAGATATATCAAAAATTGCATAGATATATCAAAGTGCTAAGTGTCAGATGATTAGATAAAGGGACCAATACACAGGAGCTCCCCATTGTAAAAGACAATGGCGTCCAAGTTCCAGATTCAACAAATTGACATAGTATTCCTTATGTTTCTTAATACTAGTGGCCTGGAGAGGGAAATGAGGACTGGTAAAGTCAATTGATTAGGCTGTGGGCTCATTCAGGACAAGAACCAAAGCTCCTAGCACTACGAGCGCTGCCGATGCGTCCAATACTGACGTCATAGGTTAGTGTTGTGGCGTCACAACAGATAGTTGGATGGATGGATAGACAGACAGATAGTTGGATAGATGGATGGATGGATAAATAGATAGATAGATAGATAGATAGATAGATAGATAGATAGATATCTGTAATTTGTTATATGCACTTCTATTTTCACAGGGTTTAGCATGCATAATTATCACTTACTTCAAAAATTCATCAGAATATTGTAATGAGCTCCAAATATTTTACAAAACCTAACAATAAAAATACACAGACATAAAGTAAAATGTTACAACATGCTGAAGGAAAACTACACAGACACAATATACCAACATGAAGCTTTATTAATATATCCATCATTTATTTTTTTCATATATTGGCTGTTTTCAAATTCATAAAGTATTATAGAGTTTGATTCATATTATTAGATAGAAGCTTTAATTTCTTTAGTGTTTAGTATATTTTTGGACAATGCCAGAAAAAGGATCAGTGGGTCAATATTTATGTTGCTCTGATGCCATAACGATTGAGTATTGTGTGACTATAATTTACCACATAGCTCTGGGCAATATTTATTTAAAGTGAGGGGAGGAGATAACTACATTGTAAGGGTGCAAATGAGGTTTCACACTTGGGAACATTTCTAATCCCTTTAGCACAGGCCAGGCTCTATTGAAATCAGAGGACTACTGGGGGAGGGTTAGATATAACAGCAGAGCCCCTTCTAGTCATTATTTTATGTAATTCATGCAAAAAGTAATCACAGCCCTAACATCTATTCTAGACACATAGACATTCAAACCCACTGCACGTCATGAAATGTACTAGACAAAAAATTCAAATACCACAGAGAGGGCCTCATTCTAATGTGATTTGGCCAACTGAATAGGGCTCTCGCTCTATATATATATATATATATATATATATATATATATATATATATATATATATATATATATATATATATATATATATATATAGCACCAAGTGGGGTCACTATCTCCACCACTGCATGGGCATATGGATATGAGAGCTGGACCATATAGAAGGCTGAGTGCCATAGAAGTGATGCCTTTGAACTGTGTTTTTTGAGAAAACTAGAAAAAACAAAAAGATCCAATAAATCAGTACGACAGGAAATCAAGACAAATTGTTTACTGGAAGGTTTGATCCTGAGGCTGAAGCTCAAATATTTTGGCCATATCATGAGAAAACAGGATTCCCTAGAGAAGCCTCTGATGCTTGCAAAGCTTGAAGGCACACGAAGAAGGGGACAACAGAGGTGGAGATGGATAGATGAAGTCATTGAAACTTTGAACATAAGCTTGATGGAGCTCAGAGGGGCAGTGGCTGACATGTGCCTAGCGTGCTGCGGTCCATAGGGTCACGGAAAGTTGAATACGACTGAACAACAACAATTTTCTTTTTTTTTTGGGAGGGTGCATCCTTGTAAAATATTGCCTTTTTCAAGTTAACTAAGAAAGTAGATCAATAGAAACCAAATATATTGCTTCATTATTGCATGTTAAAGGTTATCAATTCGTGGCAGTATTTTGGATTTTACATTCTAAAATACTGTTGCCTACATTCAAGTATAGTATATTTTAAATATAAGAACAAGTGTTGTAGGTTCATAAAATCTCCATCTCAAGGGATGATTTGTAACCTTAAAAAATAATATTGTCACTATAAATAAGTATATTTTATATATAGGATGGCAATGGCTCTTCCAGATATCAGCAAATGAAGACAGGGCATTTCTGTTGATGGTTCCACACAAGCACATAATATATTTTTACTTAGTACTGTGGTTGTGAATGGTTTATTATTATTATTAATATTATTATTTTCTGACTTAAAAATATCTTTGTCTCCACTGCCACCTAGTGGTTGTTTACAGCAGTGCTGTAAAACAGTGAATCACATTGTTTTATGGTAAAAATGTAAGATAATCACACATCACATAATCTATTTTATAAGACCACTGCCTTTTGAAGAACGTAACATGAAAATTATTGTTAATGTTTTTAAAAAGGCAGCCTCTTATTTATCACTTTTATATGAAACTAGTAAATTGCCCGTCATAAATGACGGTATCATATTTTATTTTCAATTGTCTATTCTGTCTCTCTCTCTGTGCACCCTCTTTCACTCTGTGTGCTCTCTGTGAGCTATCTCTCTCTGTCTCTCTCTACACTCTGAGTGCTCTCTGTCTCTCTCCGTCCCTCCCTCCCCTCCCTCCCTCACTTTCTCTCTCTCTCCCCCTCCCTTCCTCCCTCTCACTCCCCTCTCTCTTTCCCTCACTCACTCCCCATCCCTTCCTCTCTCTCTCTCCTCCATCCCTCTCTCCTCTCTCTCTTCCTCATCTCTCCCCCCTCTCTCCCCACACTCTCTCCCTCTTCTCTCTCCTTCTCTCCCCTCTCTCTTTCCCTCCATCCTTCTGTCTCTCTCTCCCCTTTCGCACCTTCCTCTTTCTTCCTGTCTCCCCCACTCTCTACACTCCCATCCATATCTGTTTTCCCCTTCTCTCTCTCCCTTCCCTCTCTCACCCCTCCCTTTCTCATCTCTCTCCTTCTCTCTCTTTCCGTCCCTCACTCCCCATCTCTCTCTCTCCCCCATCCCTCTCACTCTCCGCTTTCTCTTCCTACTCTCTCCCCTCCCTCTCTGCATCTTTTCTCTGTCTCCCCCTCAACCCTACCTCTTCCCCTCTCGTTTTCCCTCTACCTTTCTCTCTCTCCCCTATCTCTTTCCCCTCCCTCTATGCCTCCTCTCTCTCCCTCTTTCTCTCTCAGCCACTCTCTCTCCCTGCCTCCCTCTCTGCCTCTATCTCCTCCTCCCTCTCTCCCCTCCCTCTCAGTCCCTCTCTCCCTCCCTACCTCCATCTCTCCCTCGCCTCTCTGCCGGTCTCTCTCCCTCTCACTCCCTCTCTGCCTCTTCTCTCTCCCTCCCTCTCCCCTCCCTCTCTGTCTCTCTCCCTCTCTGTCTCTCTATCTACCTCTCTCACTCCCGCCTCTCCCCTCCTCCTCTCTCTCCCCTTCTCTCTTTCCCTCCCTCACTCACACCTTCATACCTTTCTCTCTCCCCCATCCCTCTCTATTTTCCTCTCCCTTTCTCCCCCTCCTTGTCTCTCGCTCCCCTCTCTCTTTCCCTCACTCACTCCCCATCCCTCCCCCTCTCTCCTCCATCCCTCTCTCCCTTTTCCCCTCCCCCTCTACCTCTTTTCTCTCTCTCTCCCCTCCCTCTCCCTCTCTCTTTCCCTCCCTCATTCTCTCTCTATCCCCTCTCTCTCCCCTTCCTCTTTCTTATCTATCCCCTCTCTGTCCTCTCTCTCTACACTCCCCATCTCCCCATCCCTTTGACTTTCCCCCTTCTCTTTCTCCCCTACCTCTCTCTCTCCTCCTCGTCTCTCTCCTTCTCTAGTTCCCTCGCTCACTCCTCCACCGCTATCTCTCCCCAATCCCTCTCACTCTCTCTTCCTCCGCTCTCCCCCTCCCTCTCTGTCTCTTCTCTCTCTCCCCTACCTCTCCTCCTCTCTTTTTCCCTCTCTCCTCTCTCTCTCCCCTGTATCTTTGACTCCCTCTCTGCCTCTGCCAATGTTGTTGCAGTAAAATCTACCATTTCATACTTTTCAGCTTTTATTTTATTTTTATTTTTTTGGGGGCATAAAACATTTATACAAATAATCAAAATACTTAAAAAGAACACAAAAAATCAACACATGCATAATCTAAATCAAATTTAGGCCTCATCAATCCTGTAGAGCTGAACTTAATGGTATCTGTCAATTACCAATGCTGCTAATGTGTTTACAAATCCACCTTTAAGGTACTTATACACTCTTTGAGTAGCAAAAGATTAAGAAGTAATTCTGCCTTCACAAAAGGTTGATTTGATTTTCTATGTTATATTGAAGGATACAAAACATCTTCATAATATTTATAGTTAAACATCATTGTTATATACACATTTCTATTGAGACCTCTGGCCAAGAGGAGAACCAATCAGGAGGAGTGGAGAAAATACATAGAAATAACAGATACATCGAAATAACTTATCTTGCAAAAAGTCCTAAATGACTACATTTGCAGCATTAGAGTTGAATTTATCCCATAACACCCATTTACTGGTGGAAGGAGGTACAACATAAGTTCTGGTGATCCCTTAATACTAGTATCACATATATAGTTGTCGTAATTGCGGGGTTGTTGGTAAAACAATGATAAATATTGCGGGCCTGCAATGAGCGCCGAAGGCTCGCGATGATTGCAGCCTCTCCAGCAAAATCTCTGTTTTTCATCTTTTCTGATATGCATTCATTTTAAAGGTACAATATGCCATCTGTTGATAATTTTAAAATTTGTTTCCCGATATGAGGCGTTCTTAATGTGTTTGGCCATTAAAGAGAAAGCAGAGTACCATATTTCAACTGGCCAGGAGATTTCAATATTATTTTCCCACAGTCTCCAATTAAATGGTTTATAACCCTGTAAACTATTCTTAAAGGGATATGTAAGTTATCTGGATTATGAATGCATCTGATAGTGGAGAATTAGTAGTGTATGAAAACATATTTGTTGCATGAAAATATCCCAAAATTAACAATAATTAGCTTACCTTGAAGTTAGCAAAATGTTCTATGTTTTTTGGCATTTGCATTTGATCATGTACACCCCTAGAAAACTCCACCTAAATTAGCATAACATTCACATTCGAAATCAGGCTAATCCATTGTATCATTCTTCACCTCAGTGGCTTCTGACATGTGTTCAGTGCAAGAACTGCAATTTCAGAATTTTCAATTTGCAACCATGAATGTGAGTTTTTTAAATGAGTCCACATGATCAAATGTGCAGCTAGTGTGGCTAACTGAAAGTTTTTAATTATTGCATAGGCCATACCCCCTTTATTGAAGTTACATATCATATATGTTTTTTTTTTTATTCTAACCTTCTTGTCTTTATGGATACATTTATCAATAAGAACTTGAAATGTATTGATTATCAGCCTTATTAAATTGAGATTTGGCTTATTGAATAGGGCTCTACTTAAGAACAAAGCATATTTTTTTACAGAAGTTTTTAGTTTGTGAAGACCTTGCTTTTGGATAGAAGCTCACTAACTAAAAACTTCTGTAAAAAAATATGCTATGTGCTTAAATAGAACCCTATTCAATTGGCCAAATCGCAATTTAATAAGGCTGTATATACAGTACATAGGTACCTGATATTGGATGCAACAAATTAAATAACTTATCTTAGGGAGCACAGACAGAGCAGAGAGATTCTTATACCCTGAATTTTTTCCTTCTAATTGCTTCCTCCAAAGGCTCAATAAGTAAAGCAAAAATGATAGGCGAAAGGAGACAACCCTGACGAGTGCCGTTTGAAATCTCAAATCTCTCAGATCGAAATCCAAGGCTTCTGACAGAGGAGGAGGGGCACACATAGAGAGCTTGAATGGCACGCGAGCCAAAATCGCCAAAGCCGTATTTGGCTAATGTTAACTCCATGTATTCCTATCCGACTCAAAGTCAAAGGACTTCTCTGCGTCTAAAAACACAAAACCAGACAAAACTTTTATTTTTTTCAAAAAAGCAATAATATTTAACAATCTTTTGATATTGTCAGTACCTTGTCTCCCTACTACAAAGCCTGTTTGGTCTTTTGCTATCAGGGTATGGATAATTTGATTGAGTCTATTGTCTGTATTCGGCAAAGAAATAGGGCGAAAATGTTTACAGTGTAAAGGCTCCCTATCTTCTTTTGGGATGTTGACTATCATTGCTTCCAGCATTTCAGTTGGTGCCCTACCCATATTTCTGAACTCATTAAGTGTATCTTTTAGATCTTCCACTAATTCCTGCTGACAAATTTTGTAATATTGATTAAGGTATATACTCGAGTATAAGCCGACCCGAGTATAAGCCGAGGCACCTATTTTACCAAAAAATACTGGGTAAAATGAGTGACTCGAGTATTAGCCGAGGGTGAGAAATGTGCTGCCCCCTGTGTTCCTCTTGTGCCCTCTGTGTCCCCCTCTCTCTCCCATGTCTCTTCTCCCCTCTCCCTTCCCTGTGTCTCTTCCCCTCTCTCCCTTCCCTGTGTCCTCAACCTCAACCCCCTCCTCATCCTTAACCCCCTCCACAACCTCCCTCCTCAACCCCCCATCCTCACCCTCAACCCCCCCATCCTCAACCCCATCCTCAACCCCAACCTCAACCCCCTCCTCATCCTCAACCCCCTCCTCAACCTCCCTCCTCAACCTCAACCCCCCCATCCTCAACCCCCTCCTCAACCTCCCTCCTCAACCTCAACCCCCCATCCTTAGCCCCCTCCTCAACCTCCCTCCTCAACCCCCCCTCCTCATTCTAAACCCCCCCTTGCCTTTCCCCTCACTTACCTGCATCTGAATCTCCTGCTCCAGCCTCCGCTCCTTCCAGGTGTTGACGTGGCGTGCATGTGACGTCACGGCATTAGCATATACCGGGGGCTGGCACCCGGTATATGCTAATGACGTGGCGCGCATGTGACGTCACGGCGTTAGCATATACCGTGTGCCGGCACCCGGTATATGCTAATGACGTGGCGTGCATGTGACATCAAGTCATTAGCATATACCGGGTGCCGGCACATGCGCGCCACGTCAAGACCCGGAAGGAGTGGAGGCCGGAGCAGGAGCTACAGATGCAGGTAAGTGAGGGGAAAGGGGGGGGTTATTTAGAGGGGTAGAATGAGGGGGGGTTGAGGATGAGGGAGGGAAAGAGACACGGGGGGTTAGAGAGACACGGGGGGTTAGAGAGACACGGGGGTGTAGAGAGACACGGGGGTGTAGAGAGACACGGGGGGGTAGAGAGACACGGGGGGGTAGAGAGACACGGGGGGTTAGAGAGAAACAGGGGGTTAGAGAGAAACGGGGGGGCTAGAGAGACACGGGGGGGGGGGGTGAGAGTGACTCTAGTATAAGCCGATGGGGCCCTTCCTTTTTAGCCTTAAAAAAACGGCTGAAAAACTCGGCTTATACTAGAGTATATACGGTAATAAAACCATCTGGTCCTGGGGAGAAATATGTTTTCAATTTTAAGATGGCCCATACAATTTCCTTGTCCGTTATTTCGCTATTTAACATATCTAGGTCAGTGTCCAACAATTTAGGGAGTTTAATTTTGTCTAGAAATGTTATAATATTCTCTCTTTGAGGTTTCACTATTTCATTACTAGATTCTAAGTTATATAGTTTTTGATAATATTTACCAAACATCTGAGCAATCCTATCAGGGTTAGTAATATCTTCATTATTGTGTCTAATTTTATCAATTCATTTGTTTGTATACTTTTTCTTTATTTTATTTGCTAACTCTCTACCCGCTTTATTGCCCCAATGATAGAGACGTTGTTGAAGCTTCCAAAGTGAGTTATCTATGAGCTTTTATTCAAACTTTAAAATTTGCCCTTGAACAGTTCTAATTTCTTCCAATATTAATCTATTAGGACTACTCTTATTTACTCTGTCTAGTTTAGCAAGATCTATATAAAGTTCTCTTAGAGAGCTTCCTTTTTGTTTATTGCTTTGAGCTTTTAAATTAATTAATACTCCTCTTACATACGCCTTGTGTGCTGTCCAAAGAGTTGATTTAGAATGAACTGTTAATTGTTCTCTAGAATAATTGTCTTTCAAAAGGGAAAATTCCAATTTCCAAGGCAAGTGTATACCGGCCAAAGCTCCAGATTTTTATGTGACCGACACCGTGATCTCATTTTATAATAGAGTTTATATCTGCTTTAATAACATTTCTAAAAGTGGGTTCATTAACAAGAATGTAATCTAACCTCACATAGGAATCATGCCTGTACGAGTAAAAGGAGTAGCCTTTTTCAACTGGATGAAGGCATCTCCAGATATCTCTCATATAAATTATATCTCTGTAAAATGTCATTAAACTTCTTCGCTTTATACACCATACCTGAATCTGCTACAGGACATTTGACCGAGTCTCTGTCTTCCCTTAGGTTTAAACATAAATTAAAGTCTCCACATATAATGACTTGGCCTGTAAAATATTTTTTAAGATTTTTCAATGGGGAGTTTAAGAATGTAATTTGACCTTTATTTGGTGCATACATATTCAAGATGGTATATCTGTTTTTATTGATCTATCCGGACCACAATATGAATCTGCCTTCAGCATCTATATCCAGAATTTCTTTTATCAATTCCAATTTTTTATTAAAAAATATTGCAGTGCCTCTAGCTTTCTTTTTAAATGTTGCACTACTTCCTTGAATAAAATGTAAATTATTATAGTTAGGAACCTTATCTGTAGCCCAATGCGTTTCCTGCAGGCATATCGTATCACTGTTCTCTTTTTAAAATATATTAAAAAACAGCTGATTCTTTCTTGCAATATCTAGACCCTGGACATTTTGGCTAATCAATCTCAATGTCGACATAATGACTGAACTTATCCGGGACACCTACCACTGTGTCTTGACTCCCCCCCATCATTCTCCTCCGAAGCAGGTTGTATACATAAACAAAAACAAAAACATACCTAAACCTACTACATACTTGGTACCTCTCCCATTCTGTTTCAGGCAAGTCTCACCAAAAGCAGAAAAGCCTTGGCAAGGTGGGAGACGTTGAACTTAAATAAGTTCGAAAAGATCTGAGGCAGCAACCTCTGCAGGTTATCAATCACAATTTTCAAAGATAAAACACAATTCTCACATTCAATGTGAGCTATTTAAACCCATAATACACTTTATGAGACTTATCTAGTTCAATCGTGCTTTCCAAACCCTTACCCAAGTAGAAATATCTAACTACAATATCCTACAACCATGATATTTGTCTTTTAAAGTGTTATCCTTTACACCATGTTTATTCCTTAAACCTAATCCCTGATCCCAATTTGTTGAGGTGTCATGAATTTTACATACATTGCTTATCTGCTCAAATATTGTGCCAGTATACAATACCTTAAAGTGCATTTCCTAGTGTAATCCCTATATCCAAATAGAGCATGATATTTTTTGTAGTTGACCAGGAAATAAATACATTAACTACTGGTCCCATCGCTTACTAAAGTCTATATATACACAAGCAATTTAGACCTATAGACCACAATTTCAAATTTATCAAAGTCAGAAAGTGTTAGCTAATATTTAGCGAAAAACAAACATAACTAATTTGGAAATTTTCATAAAACAGGAATATAAGTATTCATCACTTGAAATATTTTCTTTTACCCACCAGTCTTCATGCTTTAAACATTTGCTTCTTAGCTTACAAAAGAGTGAGGAGAGTAAGAGAGAAAAAAGAAACCTAATCCAAATTTATTTAAAGTGTCACACATAATTCATATGTAAAATGACTTCTCAAATATTATACCAATATAACATATTTAAAAACATATTTCTCACCCTATGAAATGTGATATAAATTGTGTAACGCCCTAAACTAACTACATGAATATGTGAACCCATCTTTTACTTATGTCTCCTCCATACATTAAACTATTTTTCTTTTTTATTAAAACTTTCCTTCTAAAGTGCTATAATCTTACTTGTGTCACTTATTATAACTTTCATAATCAAGTGCAAAATCAGTGCACATCTTGACAGGTCTACATTACTAAATCCTTTTTTTGTCTTCTATGTGATCCTTTTTTCCATTTATATAAAAAATGTAGTGATATGTTGATGATTTCTTTTCTTTTTTTCTATAATCAAACATCTCCCCCCCCCTTTTCACCCCCCTCTCTTCTTATCTGGCTCTTTAATCCAAATTTTAATTTTATATTCAATAGTTATTATTTCCCTGAAGCTTTTAAGTCTTTAACAAAACTTTCTCCTTAACTGTAAATTTCTTAGCTTTGTGTGTGATAACCAATTTAGTTGGGAATCCTTATTTGTATCTTATATTCATTTCTCTTAACACCTTTGTAATGACTGTGAACTATTTACATTTGCTAATTGTTTCTCCAGATAAATCTGTGAAGCTTCTCAAATTCTCAAAAGGGGAATTAAAACTTTTTAATTCGAAAGATTTTCTAACTATAGATTCTTGGTAAGAAAAATTATGTAGTTTGATTATAACATCCCTTGATACATCTCTGTCCAGTTTATTCGGCAGGGGTACACAATGTATTCTATCTATCATATTGTTTAATGGAAAATCTGGTTTTGTAAGAGATGATAAGAAGGAAACTACATAATCAGAGAGGTCTTTATATGAAACCTTCTCTGGTATACATCTAATTCGTACGTTGTTCCTCCTTGAGAAACCTTCTAGTTTAATGTATTTACCATGAACTTCTAATAATTCCTGCTTTAACTTCTGTATTTCTGCTTTTATAGATTGTTCTTCTTGCAGATGTTTTTGTTTATGCTCAATTTTGTCCGTTTTAATTGAAAGGTCATTAATTGCTCCAGAATTTTTAGCAATTTCTGACATCAATTCTGTTATTAAAGAGGTTTTAAAATCAGTCAACAGAGTTTTCATTGTAGATATAGATTTTTCTTCCTCAACGTCGGACGCTGCTATATATTCCTCCACATACCCCTTTCTCTGTTTTCTAAAGAGATTGATGACAGATATAATTTGTTTCACATAGAGGATTCAATCTGAGCTTTCCCTGGTTCTTTCATTTAATTACTTGGGGGAAAATAAATTCCTGGGGACTTAGAGCTAGTAAGTCTTTTCTTTAGCTAAAGATTTAGAATTAAGGCTATCTTTCTTCATTGTAGAGCTTAACGTATACCTGTGTAATAGCAAAAAAGTTTTGTGTTCGTGATACAACTTAAAATTAATACAGAGAGAGAAGTCAAAGGTAGACAAACAATGGTCAAGGATAGACAAATAGGGTCGTTTCCAATTTTAAACACTTTTGATATTCCAACCCTTAAGTATTTACTATAGTTAAAGGTGCTTAGTCTATTTTCCTTCACTTAGGGTTTACAACATTTTCTTCTCTATCCTATCAATGTAATTTTTTTTATTTTTTGGGGGAGTTTGAACATGCTTGAAAATATCCAAAAAGATGAAAATACTCCAACTGCATATAAGAGAATAATTTGCCTAAAATTTTCCACCAAAGCAGTCTATTGCATCCATAAATTTAGAGTGTGCTTAAAGGTTTTAAGATTGTAAAAATAAACAGAGACTCTTTATCTGGGACGCTTGCGATGGTTTGTCCGTTCCACTTATCCAGCCTCCTGGAAGAAATCGCTACAGCAATAATCAGTCTGTAACCGTATAGGATGGTTCCTTTATTCCCTTAGCTATCTCAAGTACTTATAGTACTTCAGCCTCTTGATATCCCAAAGATAGCATCAAAAGCATATAAAGTCTTAAATTCAAGATCTATTATATCCAGGCAATATCTAGGTCATTGAGCTCTAAAGGTTACCCATAAACCCACTCTATGACCCAGGGCACAAACTCTCAGTCTATGCCTCAGCAGATGTTTGTATTATTGACAAATTGATCTGAAAAGAGGCATAGCTTTTACCTTACTTCTATGTGTATTGTTCATATATGGAGCACTTGTGCCTGGTCTTACTGTAAGTCCCCGGCCTCATGCAGGGTTCCCGGAACTTCCACAGCCATTCTGAACCAAACTCACACTCCTTAATCTTGAGAGTCCTCCCGGACTCTGTGGCTTCCCAGGTTATAGCCTGCACTGGAGCAACGATACCTGTCTCCTTAGAGCGTTGGAGATATTAAGAAAAGGAGGAATCAGCCGCACCTTCCACACACCTTCAGCCTACCTATTCACCAATACAGGTCACAGCAGGGCTCACCGCGGGTCCCATAAGTCCTCCAGATATGCGCACATCACGTGGGGCTCTGGGACTCCCAATGAATCCACCAGCTATTTCAGAGTTTCTAGGTAGGTAAACTCTCCTGGGTTCACATCACCAGCCCGCCTCTAGGGATTAATGGTGACCCCAACTTCATTTAGTTAGAAACATCTAACTATGATATCAGCAACATAGTGATGCTATTGACATCTCTGCAAAGATTGCCGCCAGTGCCCTGCTAGCCTCGCATGCTAGCCACTTCCTGGGCGTGGATCTTACCAGTCGGACTGTTTCAGATTTTATTGAGCCTCATCAGTGGACAACTTGCTCACTGTGTCTTATAGAGTACAGCTACACCCCCTGACAAAGCCCAATAAAGGCCAAAACGTACATCTGGGGTTTGCGGTTTTTCCTGTTCAGGGTAGAATTGCCTGGTACTTCAGGGCTGGGTCACTCTACTGAATGAGACCAGACTGATATACTACACGTTATTTTTCCATGTGAAGGGCACAGGTGAGCTAAAAGATGCTGCTCTCAGAGTGGGTTTTCATGTCCACAGAATTAACATGTTAAGGTTAGTTCGTTCTCTGATTGTGCACCTCTAACTTTGTTTTTTTTGTTTATGCAAATTACCCTTAGGGAATAGTCTATAGTCAGAGAAGATATTTATGTTGGAACTAACGGCAACATTGAATCTTTGTGGGTTGAGCTAAATAATGGAGGAGCTAATTCTAAACGCATAATGGTGGGAGTATGCTATAAACCCCCAAATATAATTGAAAGTGAGGAAATACAATTATTGTTACAGATTGGAAATGCAGCTAAGCATGGGCAAGTTCTAATAATGGGAGACTTTAATTACCCTGAAATAAACTGGATAAATGAGACCAGCAGCTCAGCTAAGGGGAGCAGGTTCTTGAGTACACTCAGGGATCATTATCTGCCCCAGGTTATACAAGAACCTACTAGAAATGGGGCCATGATGGATTTAGTCATCACAAGTAATGTTGATATAATATCAAATGTTAAAATAGGGAAACCCTTGGGGAACAGTGATCACAACACAGTCTCATTTGAGATTGAATACAAAAAACAGAGTTGCAAGGGGCCAACAAAAACTCTAAATTTTAAAAGGTCTAACCTTATGTAATGATATAGGAATCACAAGGTTTTGGAGACCAGCAGCCTAGGTCAGCAATGATCCAATTCAGCAACTTGTAGGTGAAACAGGAACAAGCTTTATTGAAGGGAACAGGAACCACAATAATTTGGCAAGGTACATAGACAGGAAGTGCCTTATATAGGCCAAGGGCCAGACACCTGACCAGACACAGCTGAAGAGACTAGTCACTGATACTATTAGATCTCAAGGAAATTCACAAAGGCAGACTGGCGCAGTGGTAGGGAAGAGGTTCAGCAGCCTGGGGACCAGGGTTCAAAAACCCAGCAGAGTCAATTCCTCACATTACCCCCGCCTCTATAGGAGCAGCCTATAGGAGGCCCTATTACCCGGTTTACCAGGGTACTGCACATGAAAAGACCGAAGAAGATCAGGAGCGTGAATATTCTCCACTGGTCCCCACGAACTATCCTCCTCACCATAGCCTTTCCAACAAACCAGATACTGAAGCTTGTTGCGGAAGATCCTGGAGTCCAGAATTTTCTCCACCTGGTATTCATCCTCACCATCCCCGAGGACTGGAGGTGGGGCAGGCAGGGCTCGGCCAGGGAAAGTGTTGTCATGGAAAGGTTTCAGCAGTGCAACGTGAAACACCGGATGTATTCTCATGAAATCTGGAAGTTGCAAAACTAAAAGTGACAGCATTGATCTGAGCGATGATCTCAAAAGGTCCCATGAACCTCTGACCCAATTTATGAGAAGGAACCCTAAGCTTAAGATTCCTTGTTGACAGCCAAACCTTGTCACCAACATGATAAACTGGGGACTCCGTTCTATGTCTATCAGCAGCTCTCTTGTAACATTCCTGAGCCTCCGAAAGAGTCTCCTTCAACTTGGGAATCTCGTAAGGTGGTTAGCCGATAAGTGACTGCAGGAATGGAAGTAGTAATTGGGAGACTCACTAGAAAGGTTGGATGGTAACCATAGTTGGCAAAAAATGGTCTCAAAGAAGTGGAGCAGTGTTGGGCATTGTTATAGGCAAACTCCGCCGTGGGTAGAAAATCCAGCCAGTCATCCTGCAGGTAACTAATATAGCACCGCAAATATTGCTCTAAAGTCTGGTTGGTTCGCTCAGTCTGTCCATTACTTTGTGGATGAAAAGCTGACGACAGATTTACATTAATACCTAGATTACAGGAAAAATGTTTCCAAAAACGAGATTGTAAACTGCACTCCCCTGTCAGAAACTACTTCATCAGGCACTCCATGCAAGCAAAATATTTCCTGAATAACCAGGTCAGCCGTCTGTTTAGCTGAAGGGAGACCACGAGCTGGTATGAAATGACCCATCTTAGTTAACCTGTCCACAACAACAAGAATGGTAGTGTGTTCCTTAGAGGGAGGTAGTTCCACAATAAAGTCCATGGATATAGATCCCCAGGGACGATGAGGAATCGGAAGAGGCTGAAGCAAGCCAACAGGGGATGAGCGAGGAGTCTTATGTCTGGCACATACATCACAAGAGGACACATACTTCTTAACATCCTCATAATACTTTGGCCACCAAAAGGATCGGGCAAGTAACTCTTGTGTCTTTCAGATTCCTGGATGACCTGCTGGTTTTGAGTCATGGTAGAGACGTAAAAGGTCCAGTCGCACTGATTTCGGAGCAAACAGACGTTGTTGAAAAATCCAAAACCCATTAAGCATCGTCATATGGAGATCACGAGGAGGATCACGAAGAACTGGATCTTCAGCGTAGCCCTTTTTAATGCGAGACATCAGATCAGAAGGAAATGTAACTCCTATAAATATATCCTCCGGCAAGATGGTGGTCTTGGTTACGGTAGTATAGAGGGGGACAGCTATTCTAGACAAGGCATCCGCCTTACCATTCTTAGAGCCAGGACGGTATGTAACCAAAAAATTAAACCTCGAGAAGAATAGGGACCAGCGTCCTTGTCTGGCTGACAGTCTCTGTATTAGCTGATCGAATACATTCCAGATTTTTGTGATCTGTAAGGACAGTAATTGGATGGGTAGCTCCCTCCAAGAGATGTCTCCATTCGGTGAAGGCAGCTTTTATAGCCAAAAGTTCTTTATTCCCTATGTCATAGTTTCTTTCTGCTGGCACCATCTGGCGGGAATAGAAGGCACACGGATGTAGCAGCATCTTAGGTCCAGTCCTTTGAGACAGTATAGCACCAACAGCTGAATCAGAAGCATCAACTTCCACAATAAATGGTAATTCCGGCTGACGATGTACCAGGACGGGGGCAGATGTAAACAGAGTCTTTAATCGGGAGAATGCGGTATCAGCCTTATCGGACCACTGAAAAGAGTCCCTTTACGTGTAAGTTCAGTGATCGGTGTAATAACAGCAGAGAAATTCTTAATGAAACGCCTGTAAAAATTGGCAAACCCCACAAATCTCTGAATATCTTTTTCATTCTTGGGGATGGGCCAGTCCAGCACAGCTTTAACTTTACTTGCGTCCATACTTAAACCTTTAGGAGTTATTACATACCCCAGGAATTTAATTTCTGTTTGTTCAAACTCACATTTTTCCAGTTTAATGTATAGGTGGTGGGTACGAAGGCGATCCAGAACTATACGGACCTGTTTTCTGTGGTTTTCAAGATTATCAGAAAATATTCGGATATTATCCAAATATGCCATAACAAACTGATCCAGGAGATCTCGTAGTACATCATTGATAAGATGCTGGAAAGTTGCAGGGGCATTACAAAGCCCAAATGGCATTACTAGATATTTGTAATGCCCGTACCTGGTTCTGAAAGCTGTTTTCCAGTTATCATTTGGTCTTATGCGAACCAGATCAAGCTTCGTAAATATTTTAGCTGAGCGAAGTCTCTCCAAAAGTTCAGGAATGAGAGGCAAGGGGTAGAGGTTTTTAACAGTGATGTTATTAATGTCCCTGTAGTCAACGCATGGCCGTAGGCTGCCATCTTTCTTTTCTACAAAGAATATAGGAGCGCCTGCTGGAGAAGTAGATGGTCGAATAAAGCCTTTGGCAAGATTTTCTTGTATGTATTCACAAAGAGCTTTCAATTCAGGCTCAGAAAGGGAATATATACGGCCAAATGGGATACCAGCCCCAGATAACAGCTCTATTGGGCAATCATAAGGCCTGTGGGGTGGAAGCTGATCAACATTCTTCTTATCCCAGCCATCTGCAAAATCCCGATATTGTAGAGGAAGCTTAGTCAAGTTTGTAGCAACCATTTCATTAATTGTTGTGGCAACAGGTGTTACCTTAGAGGGTTGACAATTCATTAAGCAGTGTTCTGAAGGAAAGGACAAAGTTCTGGTCTTCCAATCAATCTGTGGGTTATGCAGAGCAAGCCAAGGTACCCCCAAAATCACTGGAAACTGTGTTGAGGAAATTAGGTGGAAAGATATAGCCTCATGGTGATTCACTTCCAGAGTCAACTTTAAGGGCACAGTCTCATGTGTAACCGGGCCTGACGTAAGTGGAGAACCGTCTACTGTCTCCATTAACACAGGTGAATAATTAGGGACAGACTGAATTCTATTTCCTGCTGCAAATTTGATGTCCATAAAGTTTCCGCCTGCTCCAGAATCTATCATAGCTGTAGTTTAAATTTTACGATCACCACATTGCAACGTGATAGGCACCACAAAATGAGGATGTTGAGTCAACATACCCTCTTCACCATAAGCCAGAGAAAACAAGGGTTGTGTGACAGAATCCAGTTGATCTGAAATCTGTGATTGGTGTCGAATCTGTGCACCCTCAGCCGCCACAGCTATTGTCCTTTTGGATTTGCTAGGGCAATTGATGGCATAGTGCCCTGCACTACCACAATACAGGCATAAATTGTGAGTGTGTCGCCACTGTTTTTCTTCATTGGATAATGGCCCTCTTATTAGATTTACCTGCATAGCCTCAGGCTCAGAGTCAGTAGGTGTTTGTGGGGTCGGAGTAGAAATTCTTTTATAGGAAATAGGAGTAGCACTTGGTCTAAAAGAGCCCTGTCTTTCCAATCTTCTTTCAGAAAGTCTCTGATCCATACGGATAGCCAAACGCACAAATGCATCAAAGTCAGCAGGAAGATCAACACGAGCTAGATCATCTTTTATAGCTTCTGAGAGACCTTTTCTGAAGTGGAACCTCTGGGCTGATTGGTTTCAGGTAGTATCAGCAACCCACTGTCTGAATTCAGCAGCATATTCAGCCACAGAGCGCCTCCCTTGATGCAAATGAAGGAGAGAGGCTTCTGCTGTAGCACATCGATTGGGGTCATCAAAAACTAGGCACATGGCCTCAAGAAAGTCATTTAAATTACCCAAGACTGGACTGTCGTGTTCCAGAAGAGGGGAGCCCCAAGCCAGGGCTTCATCTTTGAATAGGGAGAAAATAAATCCCACCTTCTCTCTTTCAGATGGAAAACGGTGAGGTAACATCATGAAGTGCAAACGGCATTGATTTAGGAAACCCCTAAATCTTTTGCGATCTCCTCCAAACTTTTCTGGTAGGGGCAAATGGGCATCTTGTGCAGGTGTAACAGTAGCAGCAGCAACATCACGTGCCCTGTAGCTGGTATACTCACTGTGCATTGACTGAACTTTATTTTGCAGTTCAGCTACCTGGTCCTGCAGCACTTGAATGGTCTGTGCCTGGGTCTGCACACTTATTGCAGTAAAAGCAACCTGCTGGGCCAATGCAGAATCTGACCCGGCGGTCTCCATGAAAGGGCCAGATTATTCTGTAATGATATAGGAATCACAAGGTTTTAGAGACCAGCAGCCTAGGTCAGCAATGATCCAAGTCAGCAACTTGTAGGTGAAACAGGAACAAGCTTTATTGAAGGGAACAGGAACAACAATAATCTGGCAAGGTACATAGACAGGAAGTACCTTTTATAGGCCAAGGACCCGACACCTGACCAGACACAGCTGAATAGACTAGTCACTGATACTATTGCTAGCAGAGTCAAGGTTTATCAGATCTCAAGGAAATTCACAAAGGCAGGCTGGCGCAGTGGTAGGGAAGAGGTTCAGCAGCCTGGGGACCAGGGTTCAAAACCCAGCAGAGTCAATTCCTCACACCTTAATGGGTTAAGGGCAGCAATACTACATATAGACTGGGACAAAGAACTTATATGGAAAAGTACTGAAAATAAATGGACAACATTCAAATCCTTACTAAATAAACATGCTCATCGGCATGTACCATGTGGAAATAAAATGAATAGGAGTAAATCACATCCCTTGTGGCTTAACAATGATTTAAAGATCATGATAAGGAAAAAGAAACATGCATTTAAATTATACAAGAAGGAGGGAATAGAGGCAGCTTTATGTAACTATAAGGAAATCAACAAGGCTTGCAAAAGGGCTATTAGACTTGCTAAAATAGAAAATGAGAAGTCAGTTGCAAAGGAGAGTAAGACTAACCCTAAAATATTATTTAAATATATTAATGAGAAGAAGGCGAGGAAGGAAGCTATAGGAACATTACAATGTGACACAGGCCATCTGACCAGGAAAAGGCAGATGAGCTAAATAGATTATTTTCGTCAGTATACACACAAGGGAGGTACCAGTCGTTGGGACACCGCAACATAATGGGGTTACACTACCATCACTAAATAATTGGTTAACGCAGGAAGAAATCCAAAAGAGATTGGAGAAAATAAATGTTAATAAAGCCCTGGGTCCTGATGGAATACATCCAAGGGTACTGAGGGAACTGGGTTCTGTAATAGCCAAACCATTATATCTAATCTTTCAAGACTCACTCACCACAGGGTCTCTACCAGATGACTGGAGAAAAGCAGAGGTGATACCTATATTTAAGAAGGGAGCAAGAGCAAATCCGGGGAATTATAGACCAGTGAGCCTCACATCTGTAGTTGGTAAGTTTTTAGAAGGGTTAATAAGGGAATTAATACAAGAATATGTCTATTTGAACAAGATCATAGGTAGCAGTCAACACAGATTTATGAAGGATAGGTCTTGTCAGACCAATCTAATTAGTTTCTGTGAGGAGGTTAGTAGGAACTTGGATCAGGGCATCTCAGTGGATGTAGTCTTTTTGGATTTTGCAAAGGCTTTTGATACAGTGCCTCATGGGAGACTTTTGAGCAAACAAAGGGATACAGGAATTGCAGTAAATATCTGCTCATGGATAGAGAGCTGGCTAAAAGACAGGAAGCAAAGAGTTGTTGTAAATGGAACATGCTCCGATTGGACTAATGTGGTAAGTGGGTTCCTCAAGGTTCAGTATTAGGTCCTCTCCTTTTTAACATAGCTAACTTAAATTCCTTAATGATTAGTTCTTTAACATTTGCAGTTTCCTCCACAAATGTCTGCTGACTTAGGGCCCCATTCCAATCATTCACTCAGGCATTTACAGATCAACTTTATAAGTAACTTGCCAACCTATCTATCCCAATCGGTATAGAATTGCAGCGCTGAGTAGATTAAAATGAGCTGCGTTGGCAAGTTAGTGCGTAAGAACTTTTTTCCTCCTAATTCTAAGGATAATGATGACCACCCTAAGAGGCATAAAAATGCCTCTAAAAATGATTCAAACATCAGACACAATTAAGGTTTTTGTAAAATTTACCCTAAAACATCACATAAAGTTGGTGTGGGTTCTCATGGATCCCGCCATTACCCCTACCTCCTATGAGTCCAAGGATCCCCGGGATTCTCCCATTTAAATTCCATTAAATGGGGGAACCCCGGGGATTCTCTCTTCCCATGTGCAAAAGGGAACCCCCAGGTTCCTCTCCTCTGTTAACCCCTGATCCACACATTAGATCTATAACCATAAGGGTCTATAAATACCCCCATGGCACCTAAATATTACCCAGGGGCCACAGAGAACCTTAAAGGACCTGCTTGGCACCTAAAACGTAACCCCTAGCACTGGGATCCATAATGGACCCACTTAGAAATCGTAATGACTCCCTTTGCCATGGGAGTCACAGGGCTCTGTCTCTTCAAACATGGAGAAGTAACTGACAAACAAAGTTTCCATAAGTTTTACATAAATAACTGTTTAGAGACCATTTTAGATATATTAACAAATGCTGTGTCCTCACTAAGTAAAGGGAAGTTAACAGACTATGGGCACGACTATACTACAATGTTGTGGTCATAGATATTAACTGGTTTTCTAGAAAAAGATACACATTGATAGGGAACCTGCTGATAAATATCGACACTATGATCTAGCCTTCTGTGATCTTGAATAGTAGTAGGGTTATAAAGCAAATAGTTTAATCTAGATCTCTATATCCATTACAAGACAATACAAAGTGAAGAGATTGACGTTTAAAATCAACCAAACTACTGTGGAAATATTCTAAGTACATTATTACATTACAGGCAATCTGTCAATAAAATATGTTATGTACATTGTGCGACCCCTAGTGGCCAGTTTGTATTTTTCTCACTGTAGTTGGGGCCACTGTAAAAGGAAAATTTAACTTTTTTGTGAAGTATATAACAAATAACATTAGCAACTATATAAGCCATGATTATAAAACATTTTTAGAGAAAAATCTGATTATTTTGTGAAGACTCTTATGAATAACAGAATCTATCTCACTACTTGAGAGCAAGATTGTGGTGTGTTTTTTATCCATCAGTGAAGGCTGGGTGCAGAGTAGATAACAGAGAGAGGAGGTTAGGAGCAATGTTCCCTCTAATTTTTTGGAGTCTATGCGCTAAACATTTCTGGTGTGCAACATTTTGCAAGGAGAGTAAACTTTTGTGCACATTGGTGAGTCTGGTTATAATCAATGTTATTGTGTCTTAAGCTCACTAGCAGACATTGCTTGAAATTTAGCACTTGTTTACAATATAACGGAGTATGGGTTAAGAAATTTAGCAGGTTTTACATGTTGAAATAGATTTATTACTAATGCAAGTGTTTCAGTTCACTTTCAACAGCATGACTATGTAGTATAATGTCTCTTATTAATAACTTTCGGCTGCGGTGCAGAACCCTGGGAATGTAACACCAACAAGGCACTGTCTCATGCCTATCTGCTGCCGGGTAAAACTGAATTGCAGAGACATAAAGTGGACAAAATCTAGGTGCCTGCAAGCATTTTGTGGCATGACAACCTGGCTCCTGGCATTTGTTGATCCCTGTAAATCTTATTTTTTATTTAAAGTACAGGATTCACATGAGCACAGCTTAGAGGGAACAGTGGTTAGGAGTCCTCTATTTGATTGAAATTGACACCACACCCCCTTCCCTTTCACGGGCTCAGAAACAGGCAAGTTTAATTAATTGATACAAGTACTGCTCTCCAGAAATGAAAACGCCCCTCTCACAGATATACCTTACACCAGAATATCATGGATCCCTCCAGCGGAAGCATTTTTTTTTCCTAGTTACTAAAATAGTTTCTGACCTTTTCCATGCTCTTAATGAGACTCAAAGGGCCCGATTCAAATGAGCAATCGTAAGTTACTAGAGCCCGTAAGTGAGACTGTAATTTAATTTGCTATTCAATTGGCGTCTTTTTACGGGCTCCAAACGATTTACGGGTTACGGGCTTGAAAACTCTGGAATGGCTTAACCCGGAACTTACAGCGTCCTGAGGCTTTCATTATTAAATTCTGCAAGAGTTACAATGGCTAAAATTGCAAATCACTATTCAATTACTCCAATTTCCCAAGGCCACAAATATTTTCACACATGTAAATTGCAAATGTAGGAGAAAATCTTAGAGAGGACTCGCAAGGGGGTTAAACACCTGATCGTAGCACTGTAAATGCAAATAAAAAAGCATTATTGCACTTTAAATAACTGGGAAAGTGATGGAAGACATTTGACTTAATTGCACAACAGTCTCAAGCCAGCAAATCGTCAGTAAAAACACATTTATGAGTTAATACATCAGGCCACCCATATGGACTACAACAGTATTGGCATTCATTTTTATTATTTTGTATTTAACGGTTTTGCAAGTCCCATCGCATACCGGACTTCCAAACTTAATTGATTGACATGTAACCTCCATGTTTTACTGCTCTAATGATGACAGTCTCATTTCCTATAGGCTGTTTCAGGGAGGTTACGCAGGAGTGCATGGTTTACAGAGTCAGCTTTTGGCCCATAACTTGCGGGTTTGTTCAATTGAACAGCACTGGAATCGGAGATGAACAGTAGCCTGCAGCATGTCCGCAGACATACGGCCACGATCCCACAAGATGTGGGCTTGCAAATGAATCAGGCTCAAAGTTTTTAAAATATATATATATATTTTCATTGTACAGTGCTTCTTTAATCTTCTCCAGGATTGCTATTGGTTTGTACATAGGAGGATATGGTGTTATGAGTAATTGTCCTGAATGTGCATCATGATTTTAGGAACTCTGAACTCATAGACACAAGTTGAGCAGCCAAAATCAAGTAGAGAAGCTGATACACTTTTTCACTTTTTTGTTTTTATTCATTATTACTTCAATCACATTTTAACATAAAAATGATACAAACTTAGGCCTCCAAGTAAGCTCTAAGTTAGGACACTACTGTAAATCGTCTGCAGGAACTTTTTTTCCCTAAACTACACTACTATTTATATTTTTATCTCCCCCAAATTAGGATACTCAGCCCACATGTCTGCAAATAGATTTCAGTGTTGCTGGTACCCTAAACTAATCTTTACGAATGTGAAACGGCTCTAGGAGCCAAAAGAAAGTCCTAACTTTATGTCCTGGGTATTCCCATTGGTGATATGGGTTAATATTAGATGCTACAGGGGTACTTATAGTACACACGCAGCAGAGGTACACTTTTAAATGCGTTGGACCCCTGCAGATGGGTTAAATATTTGAGGGGGGTTAATTACATTGCAGGGGTTAACTAGATGGCGTGGGTCCATTACAGAATATGTTGGCGCGTCACAAATAAACAATAATAATAATAAATGCCATCTCTCTTGAGACTACTTTTGATGATACAATACTGTCGGGATTAATACGACATATTATTTTCTAAATAATATAGAATAATGAATTTTGAGTTCAGAATCAATTTATAGACACATATTCCTTTTTATAAAATAACATTTATTGAAAATACCAAAATCAACTAGTCTAATGATAAAATGTAATATATCAAATCAAATGCAAATAAAACACAGTAATATATAAAATCAAATGCAAATAAAACACAGTATAACCAGCCAGATAATAAAAGAAAATTAATATATCATATTGTAATACTTATTATTTATGATATTTTCTATACAGTCCTAAAATCTCAATACAAAAGTGTATCTCATTCACATGAACAATAAAACCTGGAATAGCAACCCATAGAACAAAATCAGATAAATCAATTAATAAAATTCATCTTTAATAATGTTTTAGCATGTACTAACAATGTCTAATGATATTAAAATATATAGCTATACAGCAATGTATTAAATATAACACTATTATGGTAAAATATTTTATAATATAATTGATAAGTTAACTAAGTAAAATTAATTTATCTGTATTGGTCAAAAAGAAAAATGAGATATCTAATTTTGTATTAAAATTTATATCCGGATTTATAAATTTCAATGACAAAAGGAAATCTAAATAACTTTTTGATAAGAAATAAACCAAACAGAGAAATTATGGTAATGGTTTTCAATTATATCATAAAATAAAATATTTCAATTTATACATTACCAATTATGACAAGATTCTACTGGTTAATTCCAAAGTTGGCTTTTTTAAATTTCATTATTCTATGTTATACAACAAAATAGTTAATGCTGCATAAACACACATACATTTGTAACACTTAAAAAGATAAAATGTAAATGTATGATCACAGTGGTCCTTTAAAACAGACAACTTTCAAGCTCAGTTATGTAACACTTCCACTCAAAAAAAATTAATTATAACTGTGCAGTGCCATAACACATAACCTTATACATTAGGATATTGTAAGAGGGAAGGAGCAATAGTAACGGGGGAATGGGGGGATATGCTCAAAGTTAATGGGTCTAGGGCTGCGTAAAACCTAAATACTACCATGCTGAAACTTTTCACCTAAGAGCTCTCCTTGACCAAAGCGATACTGCACTAAGATCTTGTTATTTGCCCGCCATGAACACTTCACTGTGCGAGCCATTATTTTACTATGTGGATCTTTCCTGCTAGCAGTGGCGGTAGCAGTGGCGGCTAGATGGTGCTGCCGAGATTTGACTGGCGATTTCACTGAATTTCATAGCGTTAGGGTTAGGTTAAAGGTTAGGATTAGGATACGGGATAGGGTTAGGGTACGGGTTAGGATTAAGGTAAGGAGTAGGGTTGGGATTAGGGTAAGGGTTAGGGTAACAGTTTCAGGGTAGAAATTGTGTAAAATGTCCACATCGCCATCTAGCGGCCTTCACCACGTTGCTACTGACTCTGCTCCCGGTTACCCAAAAGGAAGTTTCGTTATGTTTTATCTGCCACTATGCTTGTGCAAACAAGAGCCCAACTGCAGCATGTGCTTACAAGAACTGAAATGCAGCATGTGCTTATAAGAAACAAAGTGTAGCATGTGTTTATAAGGACCAAAGTGCAGCCTGTCCTTACAAGACCCGAAGTGCAGCATGTGCCTATAAGAACCGAAAAAAAGCATATGCTTATAGGAACCAAAGTCCAGTATATGCTTATAAGAACCAAAGTGCAGCCTGTGCCTATAAGAACCAAAGTGAAGCCTGTGCCTGTAAGATTCAAAGTGAAGCCTATGCTTATAAGAATCAAACTGCAGCCTGTCCCTATAAAAACCAAAGTGTGTCTTGTGCTTACAAGAACCAAAGTGTAGCTTGTGCTTTTATATTTCATGAGTTCGAAGAAGGCTAGTGATACCTTTGTTATGGAGTTTAGAGACTATGTAGAGGCTGAGGCTTTTTTTCCCCAACAAATCTTCAACTGTGACATGACTGGTTTATTTTGGAAAAAAATGCCTAACAGAAGCTACATCACTCAGGAAGAGAAGACATTGCCAGGACACAAGACAATGAAGGACAGGCTAAATCTGTTGGTGTGTGGGAATGCTAGTGGAGGTTTAAAAATGAAGCCTTGACTAATCTATCACAGTGAAAACCCTTTTCAAAAGGGAAAATGTGATAAAAAGCAAGTTAAGTTTAATGTGGAGGGCCAACCGCAAAGCTAATAGATAAACAAAGTGTTTGGACCCACTGTCAAAAAATATTTGCAGGAAAAAAAACTGCTTCTGAGGGCTCTGTTAATAATGGACAATGCCCCTGCTCACCCTCCAGGCTTGGAGGATAACTTGCTGGAGGACTTTAATTATATAACTGTGAAGTTCTTGTCCCCTAACACAACTCCTCTGATCCAGCCCATGGACCAGAAATCTCAGAAGCTGTATACCAAGGCCCTCTTCCAGAGGTGCTTTGAGGTGACCATGGATACTGAGGTGACACTGACAGAGTTCTGGAAGAACCATTTCAATATCTTCCACTTTGCCATTCCGATTAAAAGCATTGTGTGCACGCTTTTACAAGTCCATGAACTGTGCCTGGAGGAATTGGAACCAGAAATTTTAACTCTGAGAAACTTGGATGCTGACCCTAGCCCAATAGCAGAGGACATTGTGTCTCTAGGCAAGTCCATGGGCCTGGAGTAATGAAGACATTGAAGAGTTAGTGGAGGAGCACAGACAAGAGCTCAGTACTAAGGAGATGTAGGAACTTTAAAGGGAGCAGGAACATATAGTTGCTGAGGAAATTTCTTCAGGTGAAGAGGAGGGAAGGGAGGAAGCACCTACTGCACTGATCACATAAATGTGTTCTAAATGGGTTGAATTAAAATATTTTGTGGAAAAGTTTTACCCTAAAAAAAGCATCATCAATGATCAAACAATGTCTCACTTCAGAAACATTTTGAAACTTAGGCAGAAGCAATTTTCTCCTTATAGGTTTCTAGTGAAACTCCCCACATCAGAGTCTCCACAGCAGAGTCTCCAGCAGGGTCCAGTGGTGTTAAGAGACAGAGAAGAGAAAAATCCCCTGTGTAAGGCCTGATGTTTTAATGGAAGAGAACTCCCCTTCTCCTCTTTTGCATCGCCAGTACAGTTAAAGTGAAGTTAAATTCTATTTTATTTGAAGTAATTATTGCTTTTTTACTTATGTCTGTTTAGTTTTATGGTTTTGCACCAAGGAACAACACCATCAGTTCAGAATAAAATGTGACATTTCTGGGGTATGAAATGGATTATTTAAATTTACATTGATCCCTATTGGAATTGCGACCGGAATGGATAAAGGCTGAGTACCAAGGTACCACTGTATTACTACAAAGGTGTGGGGGAAAAGGGACCATTGTTATATTTTCTTGTATCATGTAAAAATGAATTACTATGTTGAAACAGTCCCAGAGATGCTGGTGGGGATAATAAAATCATAGGGACTTCTGTCTTTAACAAGAAGAGGGTATGGGGTAGAGAAGCGCAAGATGCCCTCATAGTGTAGTATATTAAACATTTTTTACACATACCTTACAAAATATAAAAAAATGCACTCACATTTGTTGATCACAAGAACAAATGAGGAATATCAGTTGCATTAAAGCTTAGATTTCAGTGCACTGGTCACACAACATCTTCATAGCATGTATTTCCTTAGATAGACATTGCTCCTTTGTAATCAAAGCGAGGGACGCAGTTCTGGCCGTAAATGCAGATCTCGCTAAGCGCTCATTGCAGGCCGCAAATGCAGCCCCTCGCGAAGCGAGTGTCCGCATTTGTGGAGGGGGCCATAAATTGCAATGAGCAGAACACATTTGTGGAGGTGGAGGCGCCTCACTCGCGGTTAAAAAGAACCCAGAAAAGCGGGACTTTGAAAGAAAACAACCACGCCGCGGACTCAGCACGGGGCTCGCAATGAGCCCCAAAGTTCCACAGAGGAGCAGAAGCCTTACATTGTGTGGCAAACAGCATTGCCATGGCTTAAAATTTTAGTGCCCCATCATTTTTGACGGGCAAGTCGCTAGTAAAATATAAATACCACATACCAAACGCGTTTCAACTGTCCAGTCTTTCTCAATGGTAAAACAATACTTATAATGAAAAACAATAATAAAAAGGCTTCACACTATCAAAATAGTATAGTGTTTGGTAATTCTCTAACAGCCCCATTAAATTCCAAGCCTGTAGCTGCAACGGCACACCCGCAAAGCCTGCGGGCTTGACATTCTGCATAGTTACAGAGCTATTACATTCAACCATGCCCCGACCAACGGCCCGGAGACGCAAGCCCGTAAACCATTCTTGGCAAGGATGCATGTGCGACCATGAACACGATAAATTAGTCAAACCCGTAGTTACGGGTTTAGATGGAGCCAATGGTAAAAGAGATCGTCATCATTACTTCACTGAAAAATGGAGGTTAGATTTCAAACCCTTACGGGTTTCAATTACGAGTTACAATCGGACCCGCATTCCAGAAAGAATGCAATATTAATAAATCCGTAAATTTGATATTCTAGTCCATGCGAGTTCCATTATATTTGCGGGTAGCTTTACGAGCTCAATTTAATAGCCGTAAATCTAACGGGTTTTCACATTGGGGGAATTGAATAGGGCTGTTAGACTAAAGCTACCCGCAAAGGATCTGCAGGTTACAAGTGGAAAAACCCTACGGGCTGTCGAAATCTGAACTCCGTTGCCACAAAGCCTTTGATCTGCCAAGCCCGTAAATGTTACATTTGCAAATCGCTATTAAATTGCTACGAATCCACTGGCAATCAAACTGGTAACCCTCAAATGGAGCCAAAAAGCGTATGAGTACTAGTTCAGACCCCCAAGGAGGTTAAAGTCCTATCCGTAGCATTGTAAATGCAAATATCAACACACTACTGTACTTAAAATGAAAGGGAAAGTGATGTTAGGTATTAAAATTAATAGCACAACATTCGCAAGCTTGCAAATCTGCAATATCAAATACTTTTTTTAATGTTTAATTTCCCTGTTATATCTATTGCAGCAATCAATGTGGTAATACATATAATGGAACTTGCATGGACTAGAATATCATATTTACTGATTTATTAATATTGCATTCTTTCTGGAATGCGGGTCAATTCGTAACTCCTAAATTGAGACCCGTAAGGGTTTGAAATCTAATCTCCATTTTTCAGTGACGTAATGATGACGATCCCTTTTACCATTGGCTCCATCTAAACCCGTAACTACGGGTTTGACTAATTGATCTTGTTCACGGCTGAACATGCAACGTGTGCAAGAATGGTTTATGGGCTTGCGTCTCCGGCCCGTTAGCCTCAGCATGGTTGAATGTAATAGCTCTGTAACTGGGCAGAATTTCAAGCCTGCAGGATTTGCGTGTGTGCCTTTGCCGCTACAGGCTTGGAATTTAATGGGGCTGTTAGTCTTTAAGCCAATGGTAGCCACCACAGGGCAGCCAGAGGCCTATACAAGCACAGTAGCTGAACCTCTAACTGCGGGGATCGAACCCGTGAAGCCCCCAGTACAGTCTGTGTGTGGGCTGTCTAGATTGAGCTAATTGAGACATAAATACAGTTAACCAACCGCAGTATACTTCAATCAAGGTTAGGTGGTTCAATTGACAAGTGTCAAACCTGATGAAGAATAGATTGTGACACAGAACATAACCATATGTTGGCCATGCTTTCAAGTAATAGAAAATATTAAAACGTCCAATGATGAGAGACTCTGCAGAATGCTTTGTGGAAGTTGCCATAGCAACCACCTCACTAGCTAGCATTAGAAGACATTAGGAAATTCTTACACATGGGTGTATTTGATTCTTATCAGCACAGCTGAAAGTATGTTACAGGAGGGAGTAGATTTGTTCAACATGGAACAAAATTCTCATTGTATTTGTATGCAAGTCACACTTGAACTTAGCATTGTAGCTTCTAGCAGATATTCTTCTTTTCTCCCCCTATCAGGTGTCCAGTGGCCAAAGGATGACCTGCCCAGATGTTTGTCCTAGATTTCATTCTGAATGGGTGTAGCTGAATCAAGAAGCTACTAATTAAAATAACAACAAAAATAATACAACTTAACAGTTACATTTATTAATTTAGCCGAATTGAGAAGCTACTAATTAAAATAACAACAAAAATAAGACAACTTAACAGTGACAATTATTTTTTGTCACAATGCAAGAAAAGGAATAACATAAATCAATATATGCTGAAAATATATACAGATGCACAAGTGAAAAACTAAGAAACCACCTAATACATCAACTTTATACAAAGAAACATCATCTAAATCACCAAAGAGTAAACCTCCTTCAACAACTAAAGGAGGGCAACATATATGAAGCTGAACATGTAGAAAAAGAAATACAACATCTTCACAAAAAACAAAAAAACATGAATTTATAAAAAAATGTAATAAAAAACTCAACTGCCTCTTCCAGCAAAACAACATACAACAACGACAAGAAGAGAAAATAAAATACCCATGTTCAGCCCTGAATTCTGCTAACAACAACAACAACATCATCATATCTAAAAACCTACCAGTTCAAACAAATATCTTTTCTGAAAAATATACAGAACACACAGAAATTATAAATCTCTCAAGCTACCAACTATCACAAGCAGAAACCTCTGTTCTCTCCAAAGGATTGTATTTCTATCCAGACATAAAACTAGATAAAATACAACTATACTCGGACATAGAAGAATTCTTCAGGAGATTGAGACTGGCAGAATTTCTCCACAACAAGGGACATACCACAACATCATTAGACTGTAACAAGAAAAAAGAAACATATTTCAACCCACCACCTGGTCGTGACACCAAACTGGACAGTTATATAGAAAGCTTTCGCCTGAGAACTGTGTCCATTATAGCAACCCAATATAAAAGAGACTTACACAATCTTACTCCATCATAAAGAACTGCCATAAAGATTTTAAAAAACAAACCCGACATCACCATCAATCTGGCAGACAAAGGAGGTGCAGTTGTTATCATGAATACTCAGGACTACTTAAATGAAGCAAACAGACAACTGTCAGACAACATCTACTACAATAAAATGAACCAGGACCCAACAGAAAAATATTCTCTTCAACTGAAGAAACTCATCAAAACATTCCCTAAAAATATATATCAAGAATTAGAACAACTCATCCCCACCAATCTTACAACTGGGACTTTCTAACTACTGCCAAAAATCCACAAACCAGGCAACCCAGGGAGACCAATTGTTACAGGTATGGACACACTGACTGAACAGATATCTGAATTTGTTGAAAGCTTCCTAAACCATTAGTTAGTAACACCAGTAGCTATATACAAGAAACCACTGACTTTCCACTGACTTTCTACCTGCTAAAACACTACTTGTTACCATAGATGTAGAGTCTCTTTACAGCAACATCCCACACAAAGATGGCACTGAGGCATGCTTTAAGTTTCTTTCAACACACATGCAAAACAATAAATATGGCCCTAATGTTATTGTTAAATTAATAGAATATATCCTTACCCACAACTATTTTTCTTTTAACAAACATACCTACCTACAGATGATGGGTCCAACCATGGGTACCAAAATGACTCCACAATACACAAATCTATTTATGACCAATCTAGAAGAAACATTCTTATCTGTATCAATTTACAAACCATACAGATACTACTGTTACATAGATGATCTGTTCATCATATGGACAGAAGGAGAAAGCAAACTCAGAGACTTTCATACTTCATTCAACACCTTCCATTCATCTATAAAACTTAAAATGGATTTCTCCACAGAACAGGAAAACTTTCTAGACACTACTATATCCATCATCAATGGCACTCTCCACTCATCTGTATATAGGAAACCCACAGACAGATGTAGTTACCTACACAGCTCCAGTTTTCATCCCTACCACAACAAACGAGCCATTATCCATAGTCAAGCTATTAGATACCATCGGATTTGCTCAAATACTGGAGACCGTGATAAAAAAAAAACAACACTTTTTGAATCTTTCAAACGAAAGGGTTACAACCCCCCGTATTATTACCTAAAAAAAGACCACTGCCATCAAAATACCCTGTGAACACCTGTTAAAGTACAAAACAAAAGAAACTACTTCACGTATACCTCTAGTGACCACATACCATCCAATTTTAGAAAACATATGGAAAATAATCAAAGATTTACAACCATTACTAACAGAAGATACTGAATTTAAAAAAAATATTCCCCAAACCTCCCATCCTTGCATTTAAACAACCACTAAACCTGAAACAAAAACTTGTCAGTAGAAAAGTGGCCATTGAACAACTGAATATCAAAAATGGAACTAAACCTTGTAACAAACATTCCTGTACATTATGTCAACACATTTGTAATAATGACACAGCCACAAATTACAGCAAGATCTATAACATCAAAGGATTGTATTCATGTACATCGTCCAATGTGGTTTATATAATACAATGTTCTTTATGTGACACAAGCTGTTACATTGGAGAAACCAACCAAAAAATGCACTTAAGGATGAATTTACACAGACATAAGAAAGCATAATGAAGATATTTATTGTAGTCCAGTGGGACACCATTTTAGCCAGAATTATCACTCCATCCAAAACTTAAAAGTCAAAATACTCAGAGGAAAATGTAAAAGCACCCAAGAGAAAAAAGCATTATAAATAAAGATGATCACATTCTTCAACACTAAAAATACAGGACTTAATAATGACTTGGGTTTTCTAACACATTATAACAATTTCATGTGATTTTTTTGTTATTATACCATAACGGACTTAGCACTCTTAATGAGGTGTTTGTCCAACAGGAAAGATATCACTGTGGACTACAGTGCTCTGCTTTTTCATGAATATATTGATGTATATGTGTATATTGTGAAGATCCCAAATAAAGTTACAGACAATCCCTGCCTTTGGCCACAGGATCTCCCCACTAAATGGGTGATCTTCATTGAAGGAATGGGCTGCTCGGTATCCGGCTAACGGATCAGGAAAATGTACATGTACTTTAGCTCAGGAAAATAATAAAGCCCTCCCATTAAATTAAACACACCATCCTCGTAACAACACCACTTTATTTGTTACAGCAAAGTCTAACTCACAATTTTTCCATGTCGGTGGGAGGACCTATCCCAAAAATACCCTCTTCGATCAGGATCATCCAGTAAGGGAATGGCAGCTGGGGGGGTTATGGGCAGACATGGGTGATTAGAGCCAATCAGGAGTGGATGGATATGGGGGCTTGGCTTGGTGTGGGGGGGGAGTGGACCACTGGGACGCACCCGCAGAGTATTAGAGCGGCAAAACAGAACAAAGAGCCCCAACGTCCTGCAGTGACATCTTGTGGGCAAGAATTGGAATTATGTGTCCTTTTCTACAACTATCCTTTAAAACATGACAGTATATTAGCTAAGGGCAAACTGATCTTCACATATATAATATGTGTATATATGTTTCCTTTGCTATGTTGTGTTTATTCCCCATATATGTATTCACCTGATGAGGTCAGATGCTGTCGCCACTCTCTCTACATCTGCTGTTTTTATTCAAACTGAGGGTTCCATCTCATGTTAGTATTGCTTCAGACTTGATAAAGATTGATTGCACCACTCGAAAGCTCGTCAATATAAATAACACGTTTGTCCAATACAAAAGGTATCAAATTATACTGCAATACTCATTATTAATCTATACATATATGTATTAATAATTACTAAATTACTAGATTACTGGACATTCACGGCTGTTTCACACTTCAATTATATATATATATATATATATACCGTATATACTCGAGTATAAGCCGACCCGAGTATAAGCCGAGGCACCCATTTTACCACAAAATACTGGGTAAAATGAGTGACTCGAGTATAAGCCGAGGGTGGGAAATGTGCTGCCCCCTGTGTCCCTCTTGTGCCCTCTGTGTCCCCCTCTCTCTCTGTGTCTCTTCTCACCTCTCCCTTCCCTGTGTCTCTTCTCCCCTCTCCCTTCCCTGTGTCTCTTCCCCCCTCCCTTATCACCCTCCTCAACCACACTCCTCAACCTCCCTCCTCATCCTTAACCTCCCTCCTCATCCTCAACCTCCCTCCTCATCCTCAACCTCCCTCCTCAACCTCCCTCCTCATCCTCAACCTCCCTCCTCATCCTCAACCCCCTCCTCAACCTCCCTCCTCATCCTCTACCCCCTCCTTAACCTGCCTCCTCAGGCTCCCTCCTCAACCCCCCTCCTCAACCCCCCCATCCTCATCCTCTCTCCTCAACACCCCATCCTCATCCCCTCTCCTCAACCCCCATCCTCAATCCCCATCCTCAACCCCCCTCCTCAACCCCTCCTCCTCATTCTCAACCTCCCTCCTCATCCTCAACCTCCCTCCTCATCCTCAACCCCCTCCTTAACCTGCCTCCTCAGGCTCCCTCCTCAACCCCCCATCCTCAACCCCTTCCTCAACCTCCCTCCTCAACCCCCCATCCTCAACCCCCTCCTCAAGCCCCCCATCCTCATCCTCCCTCCTCAACCCCCCATCCTCATCCTCAACCCCCTCCTCAACCTCAACCCTCCTCAACCTCAACCCTCCTCAACCTCAACCCCCCCTCAACCCCAACCCCCCCTCAACCCCAACCCCCCATCCTCAACCCCCCCATCCTCATCCTCTCTCCTCAACCCCCCTTCCTCAACCCCCCTCCTCAACCCCTCCTCCTCATCCTCAACCTCCCTCCTCATCCTCAACCTCCCTCCTCATCCTCCCTCCTCAACCCCCTCCTTAACCCCCCCATCCTCAACCTTCCTCCTCAACCCCCCCATCCTCAACCTCCCTCCTCAACCTCAACCCCCCTTAACCCCCTCCTCAACCTCAATCCCCCTCAACCCCAACCCACCTCCTCAACCTCAACCGCCCTCAACCTCCCCCCTCAATGCCCCTCAACCCCAACCCCCCTCCTCAACCTAAACCCCCCTCAACCTCCCTCTTCCACCTAAACCCCCCTAAATACCTCCCCCTCTCCCCTCACTTACCTGCTTGTGCTTGCCTTAAAAAAAGGGCTGAAAAACTCGGCTTATACTCGAGTATATACGGTATATATATATATATATATATATATATATATATATATATATATATATAATGAAAAAATAAATGATCAAAGTTTTCATGTTAAAAACATACATACTCCATCTGGTAAAGCATGATTAAATTTAATTTTGCTATTTTTTGTGTCCCCTGTGCATATAATTTGGGGAGTGGGGGATTTGTCCAGCCCATCACCCCCAGTTGACTTCAAGTGCAGGATTTAAATGCTACACTGACTTTTTTCTTTAAATACAGATTTTTGTGCTAATCAGTTACTAACTAAACAAATAAAAACATAAGTGTATGAAAGCTACACTGGTGTAATGTCGCTGGAAATGGGTGTTGTGTAAATTATGTGGCTGCTTTGTGTGAGGGTTTATTGCAAGAGAGCAGAGGGTGGGGAAATTAGCATGAGTATTGGGAAAGTCATATAGTTACTTGTGGAACTTATACTGACCCAGACTGTGAACAATGTAGAAACAACTGTGTTAGATATTCTTCTTCTTATTTACTATTCTTATTTATTAATATATTACAGCATATACATATTATCTAATACATGTATATCCCCAGAACTGTGATAAATAAATATATATATATATATATATATATATACACAGTGGATATAAAAAGTCTACACACCCCTGTTAAAATGTCAGTTTTCTGTGCTGTAAAAAAATGAGACAAAGATAAATCATTTCAAAACTTCTTCCACCTTTAATGTGACCTATAAACTGTACAATTCAATTGAAAAAGAAACTGAAATCTTTTAGGTAGAGGGAAGAAAAAATATAAAAATACAATAATATGGTTGCATAAGTATGCACACCCTTAAACTAATACTTTGTTGAAGCACCTTTTGATTTTATTACAGCACTCAGTCTTTTTGGGTATGAGTCTATCAGCATGGCACATTTTGACTTGGCAAGATTTGCCCACTCTTCTTTGCAAAAACACTCAAAATCTGTCAGATTGCGAGGGCATCTCCTGTGCACAGCCCTCTTCAGATTACCCCACAGATTTTCAATCGGATTCAGGTCTAGGCTCTGGCTGGCCCATTCCAAAACTTTAATCTTCTTCTGGTGAAGCCATTCCTTTGTTGATTTGGATGTATGCTTTGGGTCGTTGCCATGCTGAAAGATGAAGTTCCTCTTCATATTCAGCTTTCTAGCAGAAGCCTGAAGGTTTTGTGCCAATATTGACTGGTATTTGGAACTGTTCATAATTCCCTCTATCTTAACTAAGGCCCCAGTTCCAGCTGAAGAAAAACAGCCCCAAAGCATGATGCTGCCACCACCATGCTTCACTGTGGGTATGGTGTTCTTTTGGTGATGTCCATAATTCCACATACCTTTTGGAATTACGGCCAAAAAGTTCAACCTTGGTTTCATCAGACCATAACACCTTTTCCCACATGCTTTTGGGAGACTTCAGATGTGGTTTTGCAAAATCTAGCCTGGCTTGGATGTTTCTCTTTGTAAGAAAAGGCTTTCATCTTGCCACTCTACCCCATAGCCCAGACATATGAAGAATACGGGAGATTGTTGTCACATGTACCACACAGCCAGTTCTTGCCAGATATTCCTGCAGCTCCTTTAATGTTGCTGTAGGCCTCTTGGTAGCGTCCCAGACCAGTCTTCTCGTCTTTTCATCAATTTTGGAGGGAGCTTCAGTTCTTGGTAATGTCACTGTTGTGCCATATTTTCTCCACTTGATGATGACTGTCTTCACTATGTTCCATGGTATATCTAATGCCTTGGAAATTCTTTTGTACCCTTCTCCTGACTGATACCTTTTAACAATGAGATCCCTCTGATGCTTTAGAAGCTCTCTGTGGACCATGGCTTTTTCTGTGGGATGCAACTAAGAACATTTCAGGAAAGACCAACTAGAGCAGCTGAACTTTATTTGAGGTTAATCAGAGGCACTTTAAATGATGGCAGGTGTATGCTGACTCCTATTTAACATGATTTGGAATGTGATTGCTTAATTCTGAACATAGCTATATCCCCAGTTATAAGAGGGTGTGCAGACTTATGCAACCACATTTTTTTTCTTTTTTTTTTTCTTCCCTCCACCTAAAAGATTTCAGTTTCTTTTTCAATTGAGTTGCACAGTTTATAGGTCACATTACAGGTGGAAAAAGTTCTGAAATTATTTATCTTTGTTTCATTTTTTTACAGCACAGAAACCTGAAATATTTTAACAGGGTTGTGTAGACTTTTTATATCCACTGTATATATATATATATATATATATATATATATATACAGTGCCTTGCAAAAGTATTCACCCCCTTGTCTTGTTACCTACTTTGTTACATTACAGCCTTAAGTTCAATGTTTTGTTAATCTGAATTTTATGTGATGGATCAGAACACAATAGTCTAGGTTGGTGAAGTGAAATGAGAAAAATATATACATAAAACTATTTTTTTAAATAGAAAACAGAAAATTGGAATGTGCGTATGTATTCACTCCCTTTGTTATGAAGCCCATAAAAAGCTCTGGTGCAACCAATTACCTTCAGAAGTCACATAATTAGTGAAATGATGTCCACCTGTGTGCAATCTAAGTGTCACATGTCATTACATATACACACCTTTTTTGAAAGACCCCAGAGGCTGCAACACCTAAGCAAAATGCACCACTTACCAAACACTGCCATGACGACCAAGGAACTCTCCAAACAAGTAATGGACAATGTTGTTGAGAAGTACAAGTCAGGGTTAGGTTATAAAAAAATATCGACATTTTTGATGATCCCCAGGAGCACCATCACATCTATCATAACCAAATGGAAAGAATATGGCACAACAGCAAACCTGCCAAGAGATGAAGGGAACTCAGAAACGGGCAAGGAGGGCATTAATCAGAGACAACACAGAGACCTAAGGTAACCCGGGAGGAGCTGCAGAGTTCCACAGCAGAGACTGGAGTATCTGTACATTGGACGACAGTAAGCCGTACGCTCCATAGAGTTGGGCTTTATAGCAGAGCGGCCAGAAGAAAGCCATTACTTTCAGCAAAAAACAAAATGGTACGTTTTGAGTTTGCGAAAAGGTATGTGGGAGACTCCCAAAATGTATGGAGGAAGGTGCTCTGGTCTGATGAGACTAAAATTTTACTTTTTGGCCATCAAAGAAAATGCAATGTCTGGCACAAATCCAACATATCACATCACCCAAAGAACACCATCCCCACAGTGAAACATGGTGGTGGCAGGATCATGCTGTGTGGATGTTTTTCAGCAGCCGGGACTGGGAAACTGGTCAGAATTGAGGGAAAGATGGATGGTGCTAAATACAGGGATATTCTTGAGCAAAACCTGTACCACTCTGTGCGTGATTTGGGGCTAGGACGGAGGTTCACCTTCCAGCAGGACAATGACCCCAAACACACTGCTAAAGCAACACTTGAGTGGTTTAAGGGGAAATATGTAAATGTGTTGGAATGGCCTAGTCAAAGCCCAGACCTCAATCCAATAGAAAATCTGTGGTGAGACTTGAAGATTGCTGTTCACAAATGCAAACAATCCAACTTGAAGGAGTTGGAGCAGTTTTGCAAGGAGGAATGGGCAAAAATCCCAATGGTAAGATGTGGCAAGCTCATAGAGACTTATCCAAAGCAACTTGGAGCTGTGATTGCCGCAAAAGGTGGCTCTAGAAAGTATTGACTTTAGAGGCATTAATTCCAGGTTGTGAGGCAACAAAAGATGAAAAATACCAAGGGGGGTGAATACTTTTGCAAGGCACTATATATATATATATATATATATACATAATATAATATATATAATATATAATATGGATATGAAGAAGAGGATCTTTCCTGTTGAGTGGCTGCCTGCAGTGGCAGCAGCAGTGATGGCGGGCGTCCGCTAGATGGTGCTGTCGAGTTTTTACTGCCAATTTTACTGAAATTCATCTGAAATTTTACTTAGTTGCAAAGCATTAGAGTTAGGGTAAGAGTAATAACGCAGCAGCCTCCTCTATCAGCCCCTCGCTGCCACTGCTACCGACACTTTCCAACAGCATGACTGTAGTTTAAAGAAAACTGTACTTATTTGGGAAGTATCTAAACTTTTGAAAACTCTGTTTATGTATAGCAGAATGTATCTTGTCTTTGCATAGCTTTCTAAGAGCCAGAACTTGATAGAGTGTGTTTGTTATCAATGGAGACTGAGGTGGCAGAGTAGAGAAGAGAGAGAAATGATGGAGATTTGCCAAATGATTGATCTCAATGAAATCAAAACAAACCCCCTTACTCAACATGTTTAGCGGCATCAATAAATGAAATCCCTGCTCCAAAGAAATAAAAAATGCCTCTCTCACATACATTGCCTTTACCAAAGTGTTATATATTCCTCGCAGAGAAATCAAAATTATTTTTTTTCAAATTAAATCAAACTTTATAACTTTTCCTCTGCAAATGTAATTAGTAAACTCCCCATTATCCGGCACCAACTGGGATACTCCCTATTGCCGAATAAGTGTAGTTGGCGGTTAATCAGGAGTCCCCGAATTTATGGGTCTAAACGACCCTTAAACGCCCCAAGAAACCTCAAAATGCCTTTAAAAAGGCAATAGCACCTAAAATGGGCCATTTAGGCCCGGACAAAACAATTAGAAAAAAAGTTTGTATTTTTTTTTTGCAGTCTCAAACTGCCGAATAGGGCCGGATAGTGCCGGTTATGCCGGTATAGCGGGAGTTTTTTTTTAATGGGGAATTGATGCTGGTCCGGTTGCTTGAGAGTCCCAGTTAGTTGGGTGCCGGATAACCGGGATTCTACTATATTTATATTTATAAATATATATATTGTATAATGTTTCCATGCTTGTTTTTCTTGCAATGATTGCTCCCACTGTTAGTTTTATGCTCCCTAGTGCCCCAAGTGGCTATTTTATGTTTTTCTCCTAAACTGACCTACAGTGTGTCTAATTATAGAGAGAGCTGTGTAAACATGCAAAGGGGAGACTAGATAGTTTGGTCACTGCAGAGTCCTGTAGTTTCAGTGACAGCTTCAAAGGGAAAGCATGTTCTGCAATGACATCAACAACTTGTAAGTGAATTAAAATGCTTTTTTAAATTTTATTATTCTATGTTATACAACAAAATAGTTAATGCTGCATAAACACACATACATTTGTAACACTTAAAAAGATAAAATGTAAATGTATGATCACAGTAGTCCTTTAAAACAGACAACTTTCAAGCTCAGTTATGTAACACTTCCACTCAAAAAAAATTGATTATAACTGTGCAGTGCCATAACACATAACCTTATACATTAGGATATTGTAAGGGGGAAGGAGCAATAGTAACGGGGGAATGGGGGGATATGCTCAAAGTTAATGGGTCTAGGGCTGCGTAAAACCTAAATACTACCATGCTGAAACTTTTCACCTAAGAGCTCTCCTTGACCAAAGCGATACTGCACTAAGATCTTGTTATTTGCCCGCCATGAACACTTCACTGTGCGAGCCATTATTTTACTATGTGGATCTTTCCTGCTAGCAGTGGCGGTAGCAGTGGCGGCTAGATGGTGCTGCCGAGATTTGACTGGCGATTTCACTGAATTTCATAGCGTTAGGGTTAGGTTAAAGGTTAGGATTAGGATACGGGATAGGGTTAGGGTACGGGTTAGGATTAAGGTAAGGATTAGGGTTGGGATTAGGGTAAGGGTTAGGGTAACAGTTTCAGGGTAGAAATTGTGTAAAATGTCCACATCGCCATCTAGCGGCCTTCACCACGTTGCTACTGACTCTGCTCCCGGTTACCCAAAAGGAAGTTTCGTTATGTTTTATCTGCCACTATGCTAACCCTAATCTCTAACCATAATCCCTAACTGAAACCTCTAGACCATAACTCTAACCCTAACCCCTCACCTAAACATAAACCCTAAACCCTAACCTTAAACCGTAACATAACCCTAACCCATGGCCAGATTACCCATTAGGCAAACTAGGCAGCTGCCTAAGGACGCTTACCTGTTAGGGCATTTGTTTTTGGGGGCTTAAAATCCCCTTAAAATACTTTTTCTTTGGCTTAAAAACTAAATTCTGCAATTCACAGACTGACGCCCACCTGGAACTACAGTGTAGAGAACAATGTTTCTTTCTCTGCTCATCTGTTTCCTACTATAGAGGAGGGACCTGCACCAGAGCAGCATAAGTAAGTTTATACAGTGTAAGGTGTTTCCACTAAAATCTTTTTTTTGTAAGGAAATATTGGTAGAAAGTAGGTATTCTATGTGAATGACTATACAGTATGATTACATGTATTCCTGGGTGAATATGTATTTATATATTTATATTACAATGATAGGAGACCCTAACTGTACATTTATATATTGTTATGATAATTATAGATGACCCTTGCTGAATGATTTTGTTTTTGTTTAATTATAGTTCCTGGTTAAATATATATGTGTTTATATTATAATTATGGTTGACCCTGGAAGAATATATGTAACTTTATATGATTTTAGTGTAACTCTGGCTGACTATTTATTTAGAACATAATAATAGTACACGATGGAGGAATTATGATACCGCTTGCATTCTAAGGCAATCCCACGTTCCCTAACTACTTGGAGGCCAAGTCCCGCGTACTTCAGTTCCTCAACTGTTCGCCTTGCGCTCATTTCTGCCTAAGTCCGGCATGTTTCAATGCCCCAACTGCTCGCCTCGCAATGCAAGGCTTGCAGCCGGCCTTCGGCACTCATTGGCTAAGTGCTCCGAGCTTGGAAGACTTCTGTGCCTCAATGGCTCGTCTCGCTACGCGAGGCTCGCAAGCGTAACGACGAATCACAGTTTGATCATTATAATAGGTGATGGTCCCTGGCTTATGTCTCTGTGTTCGTATGAGACACTGACTAAATATTTATAAAAGGTATTACTATGATGATTACAGCTGACCCTCTCTACATATGTATACATTAATATGATTTTAGGAGACCCTTGCTGAATATGTGTACATATACTAGTGTTAGAGGGGACCTAAATATGAAAATATGTACATTATTATATGTACATTTATTTTATTGCACAGGACCATGGCTGAATATGTGTATACGTATTTCAATGTAGGAGACCCTAGCTGATTATGTATATATTTGTATTATCTATATATCTATCTATCTATCTATCTCATGGATTTTACCAGGGCCCAGCAGAGGCATAAAAGTTTATTTTATCTAATTAAAAACTAGTTGTATGACTTTTTTCCTGATTACTAGTCAGACTGTTTTAATTTATCTCTCATACATACTCAGTTTTATGTGTGATTCAAGTGATCATGATATGTGTTTGTGTAACATGCGCTCACTACCCTCAAATAGAAAAATATAAATAATATGGCCCACCAACAAATGCAGTTAATGAACAAGTAATAGCTTGGTGTGTGTATGAGTAGTTATGAAGTAAAAATGTCTGTTATGGGGAAATGTAATTTGCGATATACACGCACAGAAAAGGAAAAAAATGGGTGTGTGCATACCTTGCACATACACTTGCAGAGGCTCCTCCATTTTACTGCCCAGGGGCTCCCAAAAGGTTGATCCAGGCCTGTACACATACATAACCTAAACAAGGCCTGGTTGGTATGTGCACATAATTGGGATTGGGATTGTATGTACTGCCAATTACATTTTTGGTACAGGCTTAAAGGATGTATAATACCCACCTGCGTATGGTTCTTTGCCATACAGTCGAGCCTACACTACGTGCCTCATCTTGAATCACCTACAGTGGACCTATTGCTTCCCCTGGACCACACGGGAACCTTAAATGCTCTGCCCATAGGGCGAATTCCTAACATGCATGATACTAAATATTCTCCACACTATGATAGTGGGGATATAAATAATCTAGTCCTGATATAAACCTGTGGCCCTGATGGCCAAATAAATAGGTAAGAGGGGATTAACCCTCCCTTCTAGACCGCCTGGAAATTAGTTGAAAACTCCCCCTGCAGGCTGACTTGTAAACAAGCAGACTTACAGCCTTACTAAATTGCGATTCGGCCAATTGAATAGGGCTCTATATAAGCACATAGCATATTTTTTTACAGAAGTTTTTAGTTAGTGAAGACCTTGCTTTTGGATAAAAGTTCACTAACTAAAAACTTCTTTAAAAAAATATGCTCTGTGCTTATATAGAGCCCTATTCAATTGGCCGAATCACAATTTAATAAGGCTGTGATTGGCAATGGCCATTTAGCTAACAGGGTAATAGACCGAGCTTCCCGCCCCCTAATAAGGGGTTAAGGGTGAACTGGGGGAGGTGGAGCCCCTCGCCTTCCGATGACGTCACATGTTCCCATACGGTGGACCACTGGGGGCTAAAGCGCAGCTTCCCGCTCCTGCATAAGCTGTGATACCCTCTGCGACACCTGAGCCGCAGCTGATCATAATCATATAATACTATTCTATAAAGTCATGCTATATCTTATAATAATCCCCATAATATGCTAAACTTCCTACTATCTGAATGTGTCATAATGGCAAATATCTGAGGAAAATGGAGTGGGGAGGGATTGGTTAAATGTAAGAAATCAATCGGTTAATGTGAAGAGCTTTGCCTGTGGGGAGCTGTAATCTCACCCTGTGAGCTAACAGTCTGATGTACATGTATATGTGTTTAACACACTGCTGACAGCTTCAGCAGTGCTACACAGTCTCCCTGCAAGCAGCCAGCGCTGACACCAGGCTGCGTGGCATGCCTGCTATGAAAGACTACAACACCCATAAAACCCCGGGCTCACCGCTTCCTCCCATAGTGCAGCACCATGCTCCGGAGGCCAGAGGACCGCAGGGGGACATAGATCTGCTCATACCCCGACTCCACAGGGGGGCACACTGCCAGTCATGTCCCCAGTACCGACTACTGGGTCCCAGCTCAGCTGCTGGTCTGTCCCCATAAGCCTCCACGCCACAGACAGCAGGCAGCCCCACGCTGCAGGACAGCACAGCAGGTAAAAGTGTAGGAGGGGAGGGAAGTGAATGGGAGAAAGGGGAAAGAGAAAGAAAAGGGGGCAAAGGAAAAGGAAAGAAGAAAGGAAAATAAAGGAAAGGAAAGAAAGGGGGACAAAGAAAGGGAAAAAAAATAGGGGGTCCTATCTTTACACATGGCTAGCTGGGGGTATAATGGCGTCAATGGCGCCAAACTCCTGTAACTGACTCCCCCGCCCCCAGCTAGCCACCTTCTACCCATACCTGGGCCTGCCCTGTCAAGTGTCCCCTCCTTCCAACCCCTTGGGGTGGTCTACGGGCCCTTCATCACTTCAATTATTTAGAACAAGGAAAGCATAGAACTTTATATGTTAATAGTTACATATATGTTTGGTTCAGAAATTGTAACTGGATATTTTGTCTATATAATGACACTGCACTGTTGACCATTAAATTAGCAAATATAAGTGATTTCTAATATTCACTGGTATAACCAACAGTCTTGACAGTCCAGAGGGTCAGCCATAACATTGCTGGCCAGGACACTCGGCAATGCTATTGAGGATCATCAAGGCGATCATAGTGTGATGACATAACAATGGTTAACTGTTTTTTTCTTTATTGTTTATAATCATATTGCCCGTTATCAAGTTCAAATGACCATATAGAAAAAAGTTTGAATCCTGGGGTAATTTTAGCAGACTCTGCACCTGGTGGATTCCATACTGGATCTCATTGATAGGTGAAGCGCGAGGGGAGGGTGATTGTACTATTAATTGCCATTCTTTTAATCCTGTTGTTATGTAGTATAGAATAGTGGCAACCTTTCAATAGAACAGAATAGAGATCTTTAGTGGAAACAAGGAGAGCCCACAGAGCCATACATAATAGTGTAGTATTTAAAACCAATGGTTTATTAAAAAAGTAAAAATATACTCACAATTAAAATCCTTGTACACAGCAATACTATTTCTGGATATTCATATTAAGTCCATACAATAAGGATCTTTTTTTTCTTTATAAAAAATTATAATAATCCCAATATAGGAAAAGTAGGACAAAAATAGCAGAAAACAAGACTAAGCTACTCACTTAGCTTATCGCCCGTTTTTGAGGGTATATGTAGAAAGTATAATAGATAAAAGGTGAATAAGATAAACCTAAAAAATATATTTTTGGCATCCTAAATTTGACTTTAAATTATAAACACATATTTCTTAATCCACTGTTGTTATGAAACATAGACTTATAGATAAATGTACTGTAATAGCAGCGCTGCTATGCAAATAGTATTTGCTATGGTCCTGCTCCTAACCTACACATTTAATTATTAGACTTCCTCAGGATTATCAGTAATGATAATCAGTAAGGATTTTGTGAGTATATTTTGGTGTGTTTGCATCACTTGGTCCTGTCCAACTCTTTGTGACCTCATGGACCACAACATACCATGCTGATCTACTTGGTATTCATGGCAGAGATACTGGAGTTGCCAGTTCCTTCTCCAGTGGGCCACAGCATAGAGTTCCTGGTATTCCTAGGTGGTCTTCCATCCAAGTACTGACTAGGTCCAACCATGCATGGCTTCAGGGTGGTGGGACCTATTGGTTCCCTGCCTGGAATCGAACCCAGGTCACAGCGGTGAAAACACTTAATCCTAGCCACTGGAACACCACAGAACCTGAGCGTTTTTTTTTACTTTCTTAATAAACCATTGGTTTAATACTCTTTTTTTCTTTTCTACTAGTTTTTGGCTTTATTCTTCAGTTTTTGAAGCAGAGTTTTTGGCATAGTAGCCCATAAAGAAGAACCACACTAAGAATATCAGAGTTAATTTTCTATCAAGAATTCTAGTATAGACTGATATATAAGATGATTCTGCTATGGTGTGAAGACAAGGGTGAATAAGTACCTGTTTTAAGTAGAAATAATAAAGATCTTATCTGCATTCAAAGCCACTCCCAGGTGACTAATCATGCAGGTATCGGCTCCATTAAAGCAAAATTCAATAACTAAAAGTTAAAGGCAGTATATAAAATAGTTTGCCCATTGTGAAGGCAAGCGACTAATCATACTATAAATATACACAGTGTTCCTTTAAGCAACTGGATGTGAGGATGGATGTATTCTACACGTATGTGCTAGAGCTGCAACCCACCCACACAGTCAGTAATAGATAATATACAGAGGCAGGTGTTGTATCAATGAGACTGATTCATGAAGATAAAACAACAAGTTCAATATATATATTTTATATATGGATCACAGCAGTCATATTTGAGATGTACTTTTTTGAAGAACTGCATTCGAAAATAGGGAAATATTTTTACAATGAAAAAAAAAACACAGTCTCTAATTTATTATATTTTATATGCAATAAGCATAGCCACTAAGTGGTGTCCTTGCCCACATCCAGTGTTTCTTACCAGGACAATCTAGACGTCTGAGCAGGCTAGATTTACATAGCTATAGCAAATACGTCAGCTACTCTTTGCTACATGAGAGGGATCCGACCACAATTAGCAGATAAATATCTATGACAATATTACTTGTGTTTATGTCGTTATGATCAACCACAGGCAGGGTCACGTACAAGTTGTGTGTTGCGTCAATATTTGCTCTGACAGCTGAAGGGGGAAATTAACTGTTGTCTTATGTGGTTGTTTATTTGTATATTTAGACTAAAAAATAATTGAAAAGTTGGCCCTTATATAAGCAACTAGTGTTTGTTATGTGTTAGTTTGGATTTGTTTTGTTAGTTTTGTACACAGATATACAGACAACTAAAATATACTATGATACTTACTTAGATACTCAGCACTGTTTTGCTTCATTATTATGCACATGAGAGACTCCTAAATATTAGTTAACTGCTTTGATGTGCCAATTTGTAACATAGGGCCCCATCAAAATATATTTCAGAAGGGGTTATGGTGCACTTAGAGCCCTATTAAATTCGAAGCCTGTAACTCCAACGTGAAGTTTGCAATTGCTGCAGGCTTGAAATTTGTTACATTGCTGTTAAATTAGAATCAGCTGCGAGCTATGCGCTTGAGACTCAAATAGTAGCTCAGTCGTGGCACCCCGGCATTTGCGCGCAGCTGAATAGCGTGCCGTTATCAGGGCACCAAGAACTGCGCTCTGATGATGCTCTGCGCTCCAGCCTGGTGCCGTGTGATCTGCCCCTGTCTGGTGCCCCCCAATATACAAGATACCTCCAATAGATACGCTGCCGAGTCGCACGGTCCATGCCCAGTCATCTCTTCTAGATTATAAGCTCTCTGTAACAGGGACCTCAATACTGCCCATTACTTTCATTACTAGGTCAAGACAGAATAAATATATAATGTATGTGGCATTTACAAAATTAAATAAGCTGATACATAAGATATTGAGGTCCCTGTTACAGAGAGCTTACAATCTAGAAGAGATGACTGGGCATGTGAGACTCAGAGGCGTATCCATTGGAGGTATCTTGTAAACAGAGCCCCATGAGTACTTAATTAACTCTATAACCCATGGGGCTAAATACAGAGCCCCATGAGCACTTAAATTAAACCTATAACTCATGGGGCTCTATACAGAGCCCCATGAGACTAAAATTAACCCCATCACTAATGGGGGTCAATACAGGCCCCCATAAGCCTTTAATAAACCCTGTCACTCATGGGGGTCAATACAGACACCCATAAGCCCTTAATTAACCCTGTCCCTCATGGGGCTCTATACAGCAATCAGAAGGGACATCTGCAAAGGTAAGTGGTTTTATTTATTCTATTTTAGCTTAGATTTAGTGGGTATTGTATAGATAGAGGGTGATGTTTAGATAGGAGGTTAAGTATAGATAGGGTGTATTGTCAAGATAGGGGATTAAGTATAGATAGGGGGTTTGGTATAGATAGGGGGTGATGTTTAGATAGGGGGAAATGTGTTGTAGTTAGGGGTATATTTTTAATTTATTTATTACTGTAATGTTATAGATATTTGTATGCCTTTTTCTTTGCATGCGTGTAATTATTTTTTTATTTTATGTAGTGGCGGGGGGGGGGGTTGTGATGTTTTATTTTTTTGTAGTGGGGGGGGGATTGTAATGTCCTTTTTTTATGTACCTTAGGTTTTTTTATTTCATGTACCTTTGGTTTTCTCATTTTATGTACCTTAGTTTTTTTTTATTTTATGTACCTTAGGTTTTATTATTTTTTGGTAACATAGGTGTTTTTTATTTTGTGTAATTAGTAGGGTGGAGGGTTTAATAGGGGGTTAAGTAGGTAGAGGCTAAAAGGTTAGGGTAGATGGGGTTAGTTTAGATTTAGTGGTTTATTGGGGGGGGGATAGTGTAGTGTAGTGTTTGTACTTCGTGTCATGAGGGTCCTGGAGGACACTCATGGCACTTATGGGGTTAAGTATAGGCTTATCATTGTTCTATGAAGGTCTTGGGTTAAATAGAGGCTTACAGGGATCTGTATAGACCCCATAAGGGATAGGGTAGATGGAGTCTTATGGGGTCTGTATAGACCCCAAAAGGGATGGGTTTAGATGGAGGCTTATGGGTTCTGTATAGACTGTCATAAGTGATTGGATTAAATAGGGCTAGATGGGGTTAAATAGGCCCATTTAGGGTTATTAAGTCAGGTAAGTTTAAATAGGCCCAATTAGGTTTAGAGTGGCCCAGTAAGGGTTAGATAGGCATAGTTAGGATTAGATAGGGTTTGGTATGGGTTAATGGTGTATAGTTAGGGTTAAAAGGGTTAATGGGGTATTGTTAGGGTTAATAGTGTAGTGTAGTGCTTAGACTTTGTCTTGAGGGTCCTGGAGTACCCTCATGGCACTTGTAGGGTTAACCTAGGGGTTAATAGTGTCCAATAGGGGTCTATATAGACCCCTATTGGACTGAGGGGGTTAATTATAGTCTCATGGGGCTCTGTATAAAGCCCCATGAGTTATAGGGTTAATTAAGGGCTTCTGTGGGTCTGTATTGACCCCCATGAGTGACGGGTTTAATGAAGGGCTTATGGGGGTCTGTATTGACCCCAATGAGTGATGGGGTTTATTTTAGTCTCATGGGGCTCTGTATAGAGCCCCATGAGTTATAGGGATAATTAAGTGCTCATGGGGCTCGCTATTGACCCCCATGAGTTATAGGGTTAATTAAGGGCTTATGGGGGTCTGCATTGACCCCCATGAGTTATAGGGTTAATTAATTAATCATGGGGCTCTGTTTAGAACCCAGGAGTTATAGGGTTAATTATAGTCCCATGGGGCTCTGTATAGAGCCCCATCAGTTATAGGGTTAATTAAGTGCTCATGGGGCTCGGTTTAGAGCCCCATGAGTGATGGGGTTAATTTTAGGTGCCTGGTGGTCCTTTCAGGACCTTTATGGTTCTTTAAGGACCTGCAAGGCGGGAAATTTTAATTTTTAAATGCCGCAGGGTCACGTTCGATGCCGATTTGGCCCCCCTGCTGCAAGGGGTTAATGTGGAGGGGCTGCAGGGGTCCCTATGGACCCCTGCAGCAAGGGGTTAATGTGGGGACACTTTGGGGGGCTCCATGGGGACCTCCAGCATAGACGGGGGTTCATTTTAGGTGCCGCTGCCGGGATTGGCTAAAGGTGTGCCGCGGGCCTTTTATGGAGCCGTTGCGGGGAATTTGACATTTTTAAATGCAGTGGAGGCCTAATCTATTCCGATCGGGGACCCCTGACTGCAAGGGGTTAATGTGGTAGGCTGCGGGGGTCCCGATGGGGTCCTCCAGCATAGAAGGGGGTTATTTTAGGTGCCGGGGGGGTACTTGGAGTACTCCCCATGGCAGCGCTTGTAGGTAGGACTGCCGCGGAGGTGCCAGTCAGGACCCCTGTGGCAATTGATGAGGTGGGTGAGCCTGCAAGATCATCTTGCAGGCTGTCACTCCTCATGCACTGTTTCTCCGTGTTGACATGGACGGCCGTGCTGCGTAGCTCATACATTGCTCGCAGCACTGCGAATTTAATATCGTCGTAACTTTTCAGAATTTGAAGCGCGTAGGGCTTAAGTACAAACCTTGTATCTACGAGGCTTGAATTTAACAGGCCTGAGAATCTGTGGCAATATTAAGAGTGAGTTTAAGTGTGTGTAAATTTACGGATCGGTCAATAGAATAGGGCCCCTATTTCTTTGATGGAGAGCATTTACCGTATATACTCGAGTATAAGCCAACCCGAGTATAAGCCGAGGCACCTATTTTACCACAAAATACTGGGTAAAATGACTGACTCGAGTATAAGCCGAGGGTGGGAAATGTGCTGCCCCCTGTGTCCCTCTTGTGCCCTCTGTGCCCCCCTCTTGTGTCCCCCTTTCTCTCCCGTGCCTCTTCTCCCCTCTCCCTTCCCTGTGTCTCTTCTCCCTTCTTCCTTCCCTGTGTCTCTTCCAACCTCTCCCTTCCCTGTGTCTCTTCCCCCTCCCTTATCACCCTCCTCAACCCCACTCCTCATCCTCAACCTCCCTCCTCATCCTCAACCTCCCTTCTCATCCTCAACCCCCTCCTCAACCTCCTTCCTCATCTTCAACCTCCCTCCTCATCCTCAACCCCCTCCTCATCCTTAACCTCCCTCCTCATCCTCAACCTCCCTCCTCATCCTCAACCCCCTCCTCAACATCCCTCCTCATCCTCCCTCCTCAACCCCCCCATCCTCAACCCCCCTCCTCACCCCCCCATCCTCAAGGTTTTTTATTTTCTGCAAAATAGATTTTTTTATTTTTTCTGACTAGGTAGTGTATGTGTTAATAGATTAGTGTAGAGCGGGGTTAGTTTAGATATAATGGTTTATTGGGGGTATAGTGCAGTGTGGTGTTTGTAGTTAGTGTCATGAGGGTCCTTTAGGACCATCATGGCACTTATGTGTTTAATGTTACGGTTGTAACTGCCCCATAATGGTCATAATATACCCTTATGGGACTGATGGGGTTAATTAAGTACTTATGGGGGTCTGTATTGACCCCCATGAGTTATAGGGTTAATTAAGGGCTTATGGGAGTCAGTATTGACCCCCATGAGTTATAGGGTTAATTAAGGGCTTATGGGGATCTGTATTGACCCCCATGAGTGACGGGGTTAATTAAGTGCTTATGGGGGTCTGTATTGACCCCCATGAGTGACGGGGTTAATTAAGTGCTTATGGGGGTCTGTATTGACCCCTATGAGTTATAGGGGTTAATTAAGTGCTTATGGGGGTCTGTATTGACCCCCATGACTTATAAGGTTAATTAAGGCTTAAGGTGTCTGTATTGACCCCCATGAGTGACTGGGTTAATTAAGTGCTTATGGGGGTCTGTATTGACCCCCATGAGTGACAGGGTTAATTAAGTGCTTATGGGGGTCTGTATTGACCCACATGAGTGACAGGGTTAATTATGGCTTATGGGGGTCTGTATTGATCGCCATGAGTTATTGAGTTAATTTTAGTTGCCTGGGGTTAATATTTTTTAGCTGCAAGGGGTTAATGTGGGGACACTTCGTGGGTCCCGATGGGGACCCCCAGCATAGAGGTAGGTTAATTTTAGGTGCCGCAGGAATTGCTAATAGTGTGCCACGGGCCCTTTAAATTAAGCGGGGGCCTGATCGGTGACGATTGGGGGCCCCCGTTGCAAGGGGTTAATGTTGGGGGCTGCAGGGGTCCAGATAGGGACCCCTGCAGCATGGTGATGTGTTTAAGGAGCAAGGGAGAGCATCACACGGCTGTCTCGGGCTGCTCCGAGGCAGCACGTATGTGATTTAGGATCCATTGCTAGCACTTTTTTGTGCCCGTAAGAATTCTTCCGAGGTGCGAGATTCACCTCATAGAATTAAGGCTGCGTGTTACTCCGTAGCTCTCTCGAAGCTTATTCTCAGCCATTTTTCGGAATCATCTCGCAAAGCAGGCTGCGAGGGACGTATTGGGGAATCGGTCCTTGCAAACAGCAAAAAACTGTCTTTTGCGAGGACCGAGGGAACTAAGAGGGCTAATTTAATAAGGCCCTATATCTCCAATACAGCCTAAAGATGAGGTTTCTTACAAAAGAGCAACTTTTGTAATCACAATAAATGGAAAAGCTGTTAATACCAAGTTTGGCAGCTTAACATTATGGAAGCTGGAAGATTTGTTTCAATATTATTTTATTTTTATTTTAAAGCCCACTGTGTCACATTCTCTACATGGTCTTTTGAATAAGTAAACATGTTACTGGAGAAAATTATTTTAGAAAAAAAAATAATATACACAAACCTAACATCATTATCCTTCACGTACCATTATTCTTTCCTATGATGCTCCATTTCCTTTTACAGTTGAATTCCTCAGGATTGTGTGTCCTAGAAAAATATTGGGGGATTCCATTAGTCTGTTTAAAAGCATTGGCAGTTTTAACTGCCATATTTCCACTGTGTTTTAAGGCCTTCACTTTTCCTCTAAAGGGGCTTAGTCACCGGAGTCTGGGGAGTAGAGCCTGGAGATTCTGGATTGAGTGCCACTCAAAACCCAGGCATTTCCCTATCGACTGTCTGCTCCTGTCTGAATTATAGGTTTATCATTTCTGGGGTTGTCGGCCACGGGCAGATTGGATGAACTCTCTCGGCGGGTCTGACTGGAAAGCTTCTGCCGGGAGCTATTTTGATTGGGCACAGGGAGCAGGAATTTCAAATGGAGCTGCTCCACTGGAGGAAGGGGCCGCCAGTTGGAGAGTGCCGGAGGTGGCACTACAGGGATTGGTCAGTGTAAGAAAAGCAGGAGATTTTAAAATACCACTGTACTGGAGATGTAAACTTGTTCAGCAAAAGGGCTAAAGCTCTTTTAAGATAATTGGTATTCTCCAACATCCCACATACACCACAGAGTCCAATTAATCCTAATGCTACAGTCCCTTGAAGTCCCCTTTTCATCCCTTTAGCGATGGGCGCCACTAGGCCATGTTTGTATTGGCCGTATTAAATTCCAAAGATCATTGGCTCTCTTCCAATTGGTCACCCAGCTACTTCCTTGGATCAGTAGCAGAAGCACCAAGCTGACATTAAGAGACTGTAAGGTGGTAAGGTGGCAAGCTCAATTGGTGGCTTCTCAATGATTGGTTCTCCTCCAGCCAATCACAGACCTGCTGATGTAGGCAGGGTATTCAAAAATAGTTTTTCAAAAGTTGCCAGATTTATTTTTCAAGTTCCTTTTGCTTTATTCCTTATAAATGTACCCTGATTGCACCTAATAAATACATATAGCTGTTTTGAGACTTTGTTCTGGCACTAGTGTCTTTTTTCAACATGCAAGACCAGTGGTCTCTGGTGGATCCTGTTGAGCTGTCTTGATGATCAGTGTAGCACCCCGATGCATCTGAAGCAGGGGACCCATGTTGTCACAATTTTATTTTATATTTTAAAACCATTTATCTTTTTGTCAAGTATAGTTCTTCAAACTTGTTGTTGTTAAGTCGTTCAGTTGTGTCCGACTCTCCATAACCCTATGCCAGGCACGTTTAATCATTATGTTTCTGGTTGTCCTAGCATGAGGTTATCTTGGCAAAGATACTGGAGTAGGTTTCCAGTTCCTTCTCCAGTGGGCCGTGATTTATCTGACCTCTCTGATGTTACCTGCCCATCTTCAGTAACCCTACATGGTATAGTTTTTATACAGCTCTATTGAAGTACACAAGCCTCTTCACTACAGCAAGGTAGCAATTAAAAAGGGGGTTCTCCAAAATAGTATTTTGTAAATATAAGGCTACAGAGGATCTTTAATTATAAAATTGGGGCAATAGACATCTAAAACATTAATTTGATTCAAACAAATCTGATATCATCCTAATTTTACATAGGGGGAATTTAGTAAGTGGATGCCCGATAAGATGCAATCTGTGGTTTCACATTGCGAGTTAGAGCTACACAACTCTACATGGATTTACTAACTAACATATTATAAATAGGTCCTCGATAAGTTTCTGTAATGACGAAGCAACATTATGTATCCGCCCACTGTTTATCCCTTTAAACATCACGAACAGAGTAGAGCATGCATGCTTTAGGGCTATAGCATGCACTGTTTCTGGCGGCGCAATGCTAAATTTAATTGAGGTATGATGTCATTATTGTTGTATAATAATAACAAACCAAGAAAAATTATAACATGCCGTGCATTGTCATCAGCACCACATATGAATAACTTTTGATTGGTATGTCATTCTGTTAACCATATAGTAAAATCATAAAAAAAATAGCATTAATAAAAATTAAATGTACATAGCCTATGTCACATTTGGCAGCCTGAGACTCCTGACCACACACTAAAACTCCCAAAGTTGTTCCCTTTGGTCTGCTGCAGCCATAAGAAGTACTATCTCATCCAAGGACCTGCCTAGCCATATACTTTATTACAGACATACCTTCTTCCAGAGAATAGTGAACAAGTGATTAAAAGCTCTTTTCCACCCCTCAGAAATACAGCTGACAAGCTTATGTACTTTTGAAAGTGGTAATGCACTTTATTGAAACACATATACCTGGTGGTATAAAAGGTTTCCGTTAATTCAATTAGTCTTAATTCAATTAGCCTAAACCCTAGATAATCCAAACAGAGGACACCATGGTTATTACAGGGGTAGTCCCTGGCTCTCAACAAAGCCCAGGGGTGTCATGTCTAACTTGTGTTGGCCCATGAAAGCCATTCCCTTGGGCTAGACTCCTTTGGGAAGAAAGAGAAGCGGTTACTACAGTACTTTATTATAGGCTTCTCCAGGGCTATTGTCACAAAGAAGTTACAGATTTGTTTGGTTTATTTTTGTGGACACAACCCTCAAACTAACAATCTTACTTAACCTACCAACCAGAAGAAGAAGGAGCAGCATCTTAGGTGCTTCTGATCAGCAGAGCAGGACAATTTGACAGACCTATTGTCCTGGGTTAAATTTGCACATAATAATGCCACACATGACTCAATTTTAAGGAGCTTTGGGGTACCACCCTTACTCCATCCCAATTACCAATGTGCCCACTGGACATCCTGCAGCTGATGAGTGAGCTGAAGATTTCCACCAGGTCTGGTCTATGGCCAGGGACTCTCTACAAGAGGCCGCTGTGGAGTAAAAAAAAATTATACAGACCACAGACATAGTGTGGTTGTCAATTAAGCATCTCAAATTACAACAACCATTCCACAAGTTGGGCCATAGATACATTGGTCTGTTCCACATTTAGATCAAGTTTAACTTTGTGACTTACAAGTTGGAGCTGCCTCTCCACTGAGTATTCATTCAGTATTCCACGTGTCTCTCCCCAAACCCTGGGTCAGAAACTAGTTCTCAACTTCCTTTGCCACTTCATCACCATCTTCTCTTATCATGGATGGATATGAAGAATTCAAGGCAGAAATAATTTTGATAAGGCCAAGCCTCCAATACCTTGAGGAGTTGAAGGGATTTGAACCAGAAGAGTGCATGTGGTTCTGTGCATCTGATGTCCATGTTTTAAATTTGGTTCAACTTCCAAGCCAAGATTTCCAGGTACTGTTCAAAGGCCAGCTCACAGGGGAGGAGTACTGTCAAGAGTATCTGTTCTGGTAGGCCGAGTGTTCATGTTTGACAGGGGTTCTACTTGCATGAACTACTCTGTTCAAGTTCCATTGACCTACATGTGTGTGCTGATTCCTGCCATCATTTCCTACTATGTTCTTGAGGGCCTCTGTTCTCTGTTTCTGCTGCTGCATAGCATTCTCCTGCATTGTCAGTCTGTTCCTGTGGACCTCTGCTATTGCTACAATAGTTCTCTGGGGCATTGCCAGTCTGCTTCTCAGTCTGCCTGTATCTTAGCTGACTGCACTTCTGTTGTTTGTTGCACACACAAGTATTAGTTCCTGACACTTTGTGTCACTTTATTATTTACAAACATGAGTAGTGTTCAAACATATCAAATGCCATGAATTTCTTTTTAACTAAGATATGTTTGTTTCTGGAAAACTTTTAATTTCCATTAACGCAAAAAAAAATCAATAAAAAGTTTGATGAAAAAAAATAACATTATTTTAAAAAAGACTTTCAAAAAGTGGTGCACCACTGTTTTGCTGTTAATAATCATCAGCATGCTGTTTAGATACTTCCTGATATTTAGTGTTACTAAAATGTTACTTCCAGATCATAAGTGTCGCTAATTCTATGACCAAACATCATACACAGTCCTAAAAGGGTGACGTTTTATCTCATGTGAGGAAATAAAGGCCACATCCTGACCCAAAGCACAGACTGATACCACATTAACAATTTAAATATAGATCTGTCTGCAGTTCCTATAAGCTTGGATAAATTAAGCATCAGGATGGCCTTATGCTTATACGAGGCATACTTAAATGACCACTGTAGTTAAAAAAATTAGGCACCTGTTTGTGATGTATATACAGTAACAACCTAATAACATCAGCAGCTGTTTAAGCCATTGACAGAAAAAACATTTATTTAGGGAAAATCAGAATCCTTGAGGACTCTGTTTATAAGCAGAAGAATACAGTTCATTCATGAGAGTGTGTTTATGTATCTTTCAGTGAAGGAAGGGATAGAGAAAGATGGATCTAAGAAAGGCCGAATTTCATAGATATGTTAGATAAATGGACCTGACTAAAATTGATACCACATCCTGGCCCAGAAGCAGCCTGCTTGCACCAGGAAAGGCAAGCATTGCTCTACAGAAATGTAAACTCTCCTCTCTAAACTTCCAACAACATACCATGGACGCCTCCAGGGCATGAGAAAACCTTTTTTTCTCCTAATTAATTATTAACTTTATGACTTTGCTCTGTTTAATTATGCTATTAGTTCAGACATATATTTGTACTGTACAGTGGTATTTTGAATTCTTTAACTGTGTTCTTCCATTTCCACAGGATGTGCTTTGCCAGTTATCTTCTACCATTCTGTAAAGTAGCAATTTTGCCATTTCTCAATAAAAAATCCATAACTTTGCACAACAGAGCAGGTTTAAAATCCAGGATGCTAAATTTGATTGTTGTTCAGTCCTTCAGTCATGTCCGACTCTCTGTGACAATATGAACGCAGGAAGTCAGGCACATCTGTCTGTATTTCTAGTTGCGCTAATCCATATGGTTTTCTTGGAAAACACACTAGAGTAGGTTGCTATTTCCTTCTCCAGTTAACTGCAATTTATCTGATCTCTCTGCTATAACCTGCCCATCTTGGGTGACCCTACATGGTATAGCTCACAGCTTCATTGAGGTACACAAGCCCCTTCACCACAACAAGTTAGCGGTTCAGAAGAGGAAAATGTGTTAGTCACATCAAAATTCAATGGAAAGGATGCTACCAATCGTCAAAGGAACTGAAATTGATAGATATGGTGGAGAGATGATGAGATACACAAATATGTATATAACTATACAGTATTTCAAGATCATGTGAATAAGTGGTAAGCAAATAACACATTTGTATTTGTGGCAATCTGCTTTCTTCAGTTGGGCTGGAGAAAGCTGTTATGGCCAAACCTACCCAGCAGATACACCAAGTTCTTTAAATCACTTCACCAATACAGCTGATGTTTCTAAAATGTCCTTACTCAGGTGTAGTATTTAAAAATATAAACACAGGCTCAGCTTTATAAAAATCATCTGCTTTTATTGCTGTAGATGCTTCATAACAGGTTCAATGGGTGAATGTTTAAACTTGGACTGATAACATTCTGTAATACTTAAACTGGGTCTTCTGGGGTTTGTTTAACTGGCTAATACAGTCATTAATCAATGTTTCATATGCCAGGCATCGTAACGTCCAACTCATTATTATCTTCTTTAGAAATGCTGACATATGCGTAATATACATACATCTTCTAGACAGGTATCCTCCCCTTCCATTAGGAGTATACACCCCCTTCAGTTTCCTCCCCTTTTATTAGGAGCATATACACAGTTCATCAATTACACAGGATCAGGACAGCCATTTTCCTTACTATTTCTTCTTAAATTATTTTAATTAATAGTTTACAAATTCACTTTAACCCATATAGATATAAAATTATAAAATATATACAAATAAGGTTAAGAAGAACAAAATAAAAGAGCTCAACTAAAAGAAAAAAGTACCATCAATAAAAACGTATTAATGAAAAAAGAAAATAAGTGATCTTCTCCATTATAATTTCTTTCCTCAGTTTGTAAGCTTTATATGAGATAGCTCAATTGAATGAGGCTCTTAATTTCTATCACATGTTACTGTAGCCCGTAAGTGAGGCCGCAAGTTAATTTGCTATTCAATTGGGGTCTTTAAGCGGTCTCCAAACGGGTTACGAGTTACGGCCTTCAAAACTTTGCGATGGTTAAACCTGGAACTTACAATCTCCCGAAGCCTTTGTCTTTCACGGCCGCAAGACTTCTGATCGCTAAAATTGCAAATTGATATTCAATTGCAAAAATCGGTTAACACCGCATCCGCACTCAAGTCTGCAAATTCCAAATGGCGGCCCAAAGCTTACGGGTTCCAAATAGGACCCTCAAAGGGTTTACAGTCTAGTTTGTAACACTGCAAATCACAATATAAAGACACCAATGCACTTTAAAACATGAGGAATACAATGGAAGGCATTACACTTACAAGCACAACAACTCACAACCATCAAATATAGCAAAACATTACATTTTATTTTCCTCATAGGCTGTAATGGTCATGCATATGCCAATATGAAAAGCCATGCTGCAACATGCTGAAAGCTATTAAAGACACACTGCCTCATTAAATTGCAACACAAATACATGCAAATGGCTGACATATTAACCCTTTCTCACTCACATAGGCTCTAATGTGGAACCAAATAATACAAAGATCATCTTATATACATTTCACTCATAACTTCTACATTGGCACAACAAATAGTGACCAAATTACACCGCATATGGCATACATCAAGTACCAGGGGAGCATTTCACATATGGTTGTTCAGTCCCTCAGTTGTGTCCGACTCTGTGACCCGATGTACTGCAGCACACCTACTAATGTCTCTGTCTGTGTGTATCCACAAGGTTTGCATGCCAAAGATACTGGAGTGGGTTGACGGTTTCTTCTCTAGTGGACTGTGATTTGTCTGACCTTTCTGCGATGACCTACCCACCTACAGTGGCCCTACATGATATAGCTCACAGCTTCATTCAGGTGCACAAGCCCCTTCACCACCACCACCACTTAGCAATCCTGAAGAGCACCAGGGGAACATACACTACATTAATCTACTCTAACACATCAGGGCTACAAAAACTCATGGAAGCTGTGCAGAGGCACATTGAGCAACAGCCAACTCACCTCCATCAGGGATAATCACAGCTAGGCCCGTCCTGGCCCGTCCATTGCTGTTGGCCATGTGCCAAGATATATACGCATTTCCATTTGGTGACCTCCCATTAAGTTTTGCTATTAATCAATTTACATTATTACCTGACATATTGTTATCAGGCTTTCGGAGCAATGTTGATACTCCACAGTATTACAAATTGGACTTTGCATGTGTATTAACCCTTTATTATTATTATATATGATAGATATTATAATATGATATCTAAGACTATTATTAATTCATATCTAAGACTATTATTAATATTATTATTGTTCTTTCATATATTAATCTATTGCATAGCAACTAGGGCTCATTAGTTTACAGATATAGGAATGTGACACAAATTTGATGTATGTGGATGTCCCATAACCCCAATCATTGAAAACACACTGAGGTGAGAACGGTATAACAAAGCTTTATTTCATACACAGAGCACTATCAGAAATATACAAGACTTTGCATTAATATCATCGGTGTGGTGTGGGCAGATCCCGGGAGAGCAATAGGCTTGTGGGAAAATGGGGATACCTACAGGGGGTAATGTCATAGTCTAGAATAAGCATGATGCATAGCACCTTCCATGGTCACATGTGGTCACTACACCACTGCAACTGGAATTTGATGAAAAAAAGGAGCATCACAAATCACTCAATTTAATTGAAGAAACCAGTCATGTGCATAGCACTTACAACTTGTCTGGATCTGCTCAGTGAAACAGATGCAAACACCTCTGGACTGTTTGATCCAATCCACTTTTACACATACAGTGTGGTGAAAAAAACAAAAATCTGAAAAAAAGGTCAACTAAAAAAAGGCAGAAGAGGATAAAAAAAATAATCATCATGCATGTACAGTACAGTGCTAAATACTGTAACTCTAAAATTATACCAACTCACCTGATCCCCAAGCAAGCATTACTATTAGCTAGGTCTCTGGATAATCAGCAATATGGAAAAATACCCATTAATACAGAGAGGACACAAAGGTCAACAGCCAGATTCACTGTTACTTACATCAGACCCAAGGATCTGTTTTCAGACTGCTACTGAGGTCAGGATCACGTGCTTTACTAGTGCATTTATTAATGCTGGCTGTCATTAACAAGCCATTGTGAGACTTTGCAAGTCCACTCCCATAGTGGTATTAGTCTACATTTCAGCTAACAACAATCATGTCTTTGGCTATGTGACAGCTTTAAGATTGTGGGAGCTACATGTTAAGGGGGGGAGGAGGGCTGTCATTGAAGGAATGTCTACCTGAGAGGCACTGGGGAAACCTTATACCTCATACATTTCCTTCACAATGCTTGCAGATTCAGGAATTGCCTTCATGGCCTGAACTGTACCTAAAATAAAAAAATTACAAAACCTATAAAAAAAGGCATTAAATCATAGGGATTGCAGCATCTCTTCTCAAAAGCATTCCTCAGTGACCATCAATTGGTGACATGTTCAACAGAACCCTAGGTGTCCACAGAGAAGAGGATCATGGACCATGTGATGAGAGGTAGGCATCTGCATACAAAATATCACCATCACATAGGCCAAGATCCAAGACTTTGTAGGCAGGCTAGATTTGGTTAACATTGTGACCAATAGATTGTCAATGAGCAGGGCTGTTGAAAAAGCACAAACATATGAGCAGCACCTATTTCCTCCTCCGTCTAGGCACAGGGCCCACATCCCCCGTGGCCGGCTGCCGTTTCCCTGCTGGTGGTGGGGGGGGGTCAGGGTGGGAGGAAAGGAGGGGCCTGGCTGCCGGTGGCCAGGGGATACCTCCGGGGTGGAGGAGGCATAGCTCGTCGCATGGCCTCCGCGGTGACTCCTTGGTATACCCTCTGGTCCGCCCCAATCCTAAGCAGCACGGCCAGGTAAGATTCAGTCATCAGATGATACCTCCTCTCCTTCCTACTGCGCCTTGCCAGGCTGCGCATGACCTCCGCATGATTGGCGGAGATCCCCCAAAGCAACTCCCCCTGCTGTCGTATGAGGGCCAGCATCTCTGCCTGTGCAGCCTGGTCTGATGTGGGTGATGGAGGCCCATGGGGTGTGGCCAGGTGAGGAGGTGGTGGTGTTTGAGCGCGGAGGGTCTGGGGCCCGGCTGGAGCCTGGGATAAAACTGGATGTGGTATGGGTGGACCCGGTGGTGGTGGAGCACTGCTGTGGAGGGGGGAGGAGGTGGTGGCTGGCTGCTGTCATCATATCTCCAGTTGGAGGGCCATGGCGAGATGCTCAGTCTTTGGAGGAGGGGGATAGTGGGGTCAAAACCCAACGGTGCTGCCGGTAGTCCTGCTGGTAATCACAGTAGCCATATGACATCCTCCTCCTCCTCCTAGCCAGGGCCCTTGGGTCCTCTTCCTTCCTCCTCCCCCTGCGCCGGTTCCTGCTGGGCCGGAGCTTGCTCCTCCACTTCTTGCTCCAATGGATCCAACGGCCCAGCCTCTGTCTTGTTACTGGACCCAGACCTCCTTGATGCTGAAAGAGATAAAAGAGAGGTATATGTCATTAGCATGATGAATAATAAATACATTGTTTTGTGTGCATTCCTAACTATCTGACATCTAGGCTTGAACTTGGATGATACTCCTAATTGCAACTATCTATAATTTGCTAGATGTGATCTATTATTTGGTACATGACCTTGATCATTCTTTTCTCCTAACGCTATCTTGATTCCGGCTGCATACTGTAACTGCATAGGCTGCAGTGGGCATACCAATAAATGGACTCTCCATTGCTTGACTAATGTTGTTGTGGCCAGGAATGACAGTGATTTGACACCTTCATGGATGTAAGGATGCATCTATCTATCCCTTGTTAATTTCATAGAGCTGACATGGCAGTGTCCCTGTTTGTCATTATGTACATGTGCAGTGTGTGTGACGCACACGTGGTGACCTGAAGCTCCAGCGGTGGCTATCTGTCTCAGAAGGTCCCAGACGACCCTCTTCCACTCATGTCACATTCCCGTCCTCCTTGGGCATCATCCTCCTCACCTTGGCCCTGATGTCTTCAAACCGGTGCTTGATGGACCTCACATCGCTTGTTGCTGTGCCTACCGCTGTAACCTCAGCCACTACCTCCTTCCATGCCTGAGTCCTAGGCCTTGGCTTAACTTCCCCCCTTAAAGAATCACGGGGCGGCCACGGCTAGCACCGAGGACAACCACATTCTCCTGGTTCGAGTAATTGTGGGCCATGTGCTTGCCATTAGCCTCTTGCCTTTTTCTCCAAACTACCACCCCCCTTGGGATCAGGCCCCTTCCCCTCTGTCCCTCTCCTAAGTGTGCCTGGTACTAGGGCCTCCCTGCCATCACCCACCTCTAAACTATCATTCTCCTCCTTCTCCTGCTCTGCCTCCGCCTCCTCGTCTGCCTCCACCTCCCCCTCCACTTCCTCTCCACCACCACTCCTCACCTCCTCCCCACCACGACTCTCCATGGCCACCAATCTCACAAAGAACAGAACGATAAATAAAAATAAGAGTATTGGCTAATATATGAAGGAAAATAAAATGTGTGTATTAAGTGTAATTAAAAACTTTTTGGTTGGATGGGGTGTGGGGGATGGGATGGGTGTGTGTGTATGGAGTGACCTAGCTCTATATGTCTCTATGTGTGTTCTTTAAATTATGTGTATTGCAAATATGTGTAATCTGTAAATATGTATAATCAAGGATTAAGTGTAAAATACCACAATTGGATAGTGACAGCCAAGCCACTGGCCCCTTTACAGCTTGCTTGTGCGGATAGAGTTTACGGGCTTACGTCTACGGCCCGTAACTCGCGGCATGGTTCAATTAAATAGCTCTGTAACACAGCTGAATTTCAAGCCTGCAGCCTTTGCGGGTGTGCCGATGACGCTACGGGCTTCTAATTTAATGGGGCTGCTAGGCCTCCATTCAATTGAAACAGTTACAGAGCGATTTCATTTAATAAACCTGCAGCTACCTGGCCGAAAGCCATTTCTCACATGTATACTGTTTGTGCCTTTTCAATTTTCAATATTTTTGATGATTTAAGTAACAAAGAAAAAGATAACAATTACAAATTAAATAAAAAGGGATGCTGTGTATAAAAGTATAAGAGTATAGGGTGATCCTTAAAACTTAGATACATTCATTAAGCACGGCCTTAAGTGATCAGCTTATATGGTTACCTTGTCTTCTCTCTCCGGTCCGTAGGGAGGCGTCCTGATCCGGGTCCCCTCCAGCTCATTCCCCAAGTCATGGGCTTAGGTGGCTTTAATTGGAAGTGAGTTTAGGGATATACTGAGTGGAGATTCTATCCAGGGGTGCCATATTTTCAGAAACTGGGGGAATGTGTCTGATATACTGTAGGTTAGTCTTTCATTAATTAGTATGTAGTTAAGCTTTCATATTACGCCTTGAAAGTTTAGAGTTGGTGATTTCCAACTCCTAGCTATAGGAATTTTGGTCGCTATAGTTATTAATTGGTATAGCTTATTTTGGGGGGAAGTTAAACTATTACCCCAGCAAGCAAGATTCCATTGTGGTTGGAATCATGGTGTTAAAAAGCATAGAAGGAACTTGAGTTAGTTCTCCCCAAAGATTTTGGGCTATCGGGCAGAACCAACATGTTCAACTAACCCACTGACCAGCAATAATGTGTCTGTGTTGTGTCATGGGACACTTTACATGGATTATTTTCTGTTGATTTTTTGTTTAATGTATATTTAAGCTTCATATCTGGAGATCACTTTGGTTTTAGTTGAATTGTATTTATATTTCATAAGTGTTCAGATAATATCTTAATGAGACTACTTTTATCTTATCACCATATGATAATTTTATGTCATACAATATATTCCTGGAAACACATAACATGAAATGAGTACTAGGAACCAAGTTTTTTTATGACAGCTGGTTTTAGCTGTCATATTCCTTCTGTGCGGATAGAAGCTTCCTTTGCATACAAAGAGCCTCATTCAATTGCTACTTTTTTAAAATCCGGGCTAACAAGTGTAGGTTGCAAATCGCTATTCAATTGCTCCGATTCCCCCTTCCTAACCACCCCGCCAAGCCCGCAAATTACAGGTTACTTAGACCAAGGAGGTCTCGCAATGGCTTGGGACCCCTGCAGGATTTACTAATTCAAACTTCCCGCTGAGGGTCCTTAAAGGACCCACCCCAAACCAATCGTTAACCCAATGCAGCGGGAGTACTGTAAGTACCCCAGAGACAACTAAAATGAACCCTCCTATGCTGCGGGGTCTCCATCAGGACCCCCGGAGGGTCCCCACATTAACCCTTGCATCGGGGGTCCAGACTAATACCCTCGCTGCATTTAAATTTAAAATTTCCTGCCACGGGTCCTTAAAGGGCCTGCGGCACACAAATAGTTGACCCAATGCCGCGGGGGTACTGTAAGACCCCCGGAGGGTTCCCACATTAACCCTTGCTGCAGGGATCCCAATCGGGGGTCCTAAAAGGACCTTAAAGGTTCTTAAAGGGTCTGTGATAAAACATTTTTTAACCCCTGACGTGGGGGTACTATAAGTACCCCCCTCGGCACCTAAAATTAACCTTATCACTCATGGGGGTCTATATAGTCTATATGGCCCCATCGGGACCCCGGGAGGGTCCCTTCATTAACCCTGGCAGCAGGGGCCCGATCGGGACCCCCACTGCATTTCAAAGTTTTAATTTCCTGCCTTGCGGGGCCAGAAAGGACCTTAAAAGTCCTTTAAGGACCCGAGGTAAATAAAAAAAGCCCCTGCTGCAGGGGTACTATAAATACCCCCACCACCTAAAGTTAACCCCATCTCTCATGGGGGTCTATATACACCCTCATGAGACTATAATTAACCCCATCAGTCCAATTGGGGTCTCTATAGACCCCTATAGAACACTATTAACCCCTATATTAACACTATAAGTGCTAGGACCCTCATGACACAAAGTCTAAACACTACACTACACTATTAACCCTTTCCTACCCCATATCATTCTATTACCCCCCTCAAACTAATTAACCCTATTTAACTCTCAACATACCCAATTAACTCTAGCACTAACCACTTAACCCTAACTATACCCAATTACCCTAACTAGACCCCATTAACCCTAACTGGACCCCATTAACTCTAACTGTACCCAATTAACCCTAACTTGACTCCATTAACCCTATCTGGACCTATTTAACCCTAACTGTATCTATTTAAACTTAACTGTACCTATTTAACCCTAACGTGACCTATTTAACCGTAGCTGGACCCAGTAAACCCCTATGCTATTAACCTCCCCTCTACGCTATCCTATTAACCTCCCTCTACCCTATCTTATTCTATTACCCCTCTCCACCCTATCCTATTATATTAACCCTTATACTACCCAGCTAACCCCCTATCAAACCCCCAACACCCCACTAGTTACAAAAATAAAAAACACATTACAGAAACCAAAAAAAACAACACTAATTACAAAAAACAAACCACAACCTACAGAAAATAAAAAAAGTAAACACTATCAAAATAAAAAATCAACTACAACCTATGAAAAGAAAAGGGTTAATTAGACCACTGACCTGGCCAAAATGCCCCTCCAGCACTCCAGCGATGTCCAGCAATGCCCTGGTATTCTGTCCCATGAAAGGCCGCTCCAAAAATGTCCAGACGTCCTGTCACACGTAAAAAAAAGAAAGATTACAGTCAATACACAAATACTTATATCCTGTAATTAAAGAAAGGGTTAATAGTCTACTTACCTGGCCAAAATGCCCCTCCAGTCGTGTCCAATGATGCCCTGTTCTGACCCAGACACAAGCCCTCCAAAAAAACGATGGAGCTCCTCCCCTGAGGAGCTCCCCGCCGCAAATGGAGGTTCCTGCGCATGCTCCGATATAAAAAAGTAAAATAGCTGATTGGATGAAATCAGAAGGCGCAAATGGTGTGAGGCAATCAAAATGGGATACAACCCTGTATCCCATTCTGATTGGCTGATGTAACTGTCAATCATATTTAATCCAATTAGAAGGCGCCGTTGCTTTCAGCCAATCAGAATGGGATACCACAGGGGTGTATCCCATTCTGATTGGTTCCAAGCATCTGCAATTTCTGCCAATCAAAAGGCACAATTTGGCTTTTTTATATTGGAGCATGCTCGGGATCCTCCATTTGCGGCGGGGAGCTCTTCAGGGGTGCACCCGACTTTCAGGCACACACCAAAAGCGGCAAGACGCATGCGCGCTGACGGGTGCACGTGCACATCAAAGAGCGTCTAAAAATAGAGCTGCCAACATCTGCGGTCAGCCCTATCTCCTGCACCTCAGTATACCCTGCTCTTTCCTCTGTACCCCTGGCCCTGTACCCCAGCCTCCTGCTTTCTCCCCTGTACCCAATGACTTCTCTAGACCTCTCACTGCCAGCTAAGTATTCATATGAGGAGCAGCTCCATCCTGACTGACCCTGCTGTAGAGCCCCCTCTTGTGTCAGAGCCTGGTGCAGTAGGGAGGGTCTCTGTGCTCAGCTCCTGGAGGACCCTCATGGCACTTATAGTGTTAATATAGGAGTTAATAGTGTCCTATAGGGGTCTATATAGACCCCTTTTGGACTGATGGGGTTAATTATAGTCTCATGAGGGTCTATATAGGTGCCAAGGGGTATTTATAGTACCCCTGCAGCAGGGTTTAATTTTTTATTTAGCATGGGTCCTTTAAGGACCTTTAAGGTCCTTTCAGGACCCTCGAGGTGGGAAATTAAAATGTTTAAATGCAGTGGGGGTCTTGATTGGGCTCCCGCTGCAAGGGTTAATGTAGGGACCCTCCGGGGGACCCCGCAGCATAGAGGGGTTAATGTTAATGGATTGCGCATTAGTGTACCGCGGGCCCTTTAAGGGCCTGCAGTAGGATTTTTGAATTTTTAAATGCTGCAACAGTCCCGATTGGGACAATTGAAGGAAGACAATTATAGTACCCCTGTTGGACACTATTTTAGCCAGAATGATCACTCCATCCAAAACCCTAAAAATCAAAATACTCAGAGGAAATGTTAAAAACATCCAAGAGATTAAAGCATTTGAAATAAAAATGATCACATTATTCAACACTAAAAATACAGACCTGTGTTGTTTTTTCTAACACATTATCACAATTTCCTGTGATTTTTTTCTTATTTTACTATTAAAAGTTTGGCACTATTAGTGGAATATGAAGGACTTAGTGGAATTAGAAGGATATCACTGTGGACTACAGTGCTCTGTTTTTTCACACACACACACACATATATATATATATATATATATATATATATATATATTGATGAGTATGTGTATATATGTTTCCTATATTATGTTGTGTTGAATCCCCCTATATGTATTTACCTGATTATGTCAAATGCTGTCTCCACTCTCCATGCATCTGCAGTTTATATTCAAAGTAAGGGTTCCGTATTGCTTCAGACTTGATAAAGTGAGGTCAGACCTCTCAAAAGCTCGTCAATTTAAATAACGTGTTTGTCCAATACAAAAGGTATCATAATATACTGAAAATACTCATTATTAATTTCTCTCTCTCCCTATACATACAGGTACATAAAACAATTAGATAAACAAGAAACATCGCTATTCAGCTCTTCAGCTCTTCAGCTTCAGTATGCATCTGTTAATATTACTTCGAGTGCCAAATGGTTATTTTTATGATCTTTATCATTTATAAATATATTAAACATTAAAACTAAAATTAGCAAATATTTATATAAGTTTTTATTACTGCAGTACTGCTGTGGAGACTACTGAGCTGACAGGTCAGTATTTTCTGCAGCAAGATATGTGGAGAATTTAGGGCATCAGGTCTGCAGTGAAACAGCCCTGTTGCATGGTTCTCAGTTTACAGTAACATTTGTTGCGGTTGCGATTGGAATTGATGCATAGCATCCCACGTGAGCCTTTTTGCACAGCTACCTGTCGGATTGGAATCGGGCCCTAATACAGAAACAAGTGGGAGTTGAAAATGATAAGATTTATCAACCTAAAACTGTCTGATCCAAATAGATTTTCAAGAATTATGTTGGTTATGATGTTTATCAGATAAACAGATAAATAACTTATTGTGAATCAAGTTATGAAGAAAGACTAACCAAATTCAACTTATTTTCTCTAGACAAAAAGGCATCTAAGAGGGGATATGATTACATTTTATAAATACATCCAGGGTCAGTATAAAGCTTTGTCAAGTGAGCTCCTTGTGCCAAGAGGTTTTTAACTGACAAGGGGACATCCTTTGAGTTTAGAAGTAAAAAGATTCCACCTTAAAGAAAGAAAATGGTTCTTCACAGTAAGGGTGGTTAATCTGTGGAATTCTCTACCAAAGGAGGTGGTGACAGCGGATTTGATAGATAACTTTAAAAAGGGACTGGATATATTTTGAATTAAAAAGAGCATTTGAGGTTATTCTGGATAATCAGAGAGGGAGTACCTATCCAGGGAGGAATCCGATCGCCAGTATCTGGGGTCAGGAAGAAATTATTTTTTTTCCCCTTTTGAGACGATTGGCAAACTTTCACTGGGGGGATTTCTGTTTGCCTTCCTCTGGATCAGTTAACAACTAATCCAAATATTGCAGATCAGAGGAGATCTTAAAAGGTTGATCTTGATGGACCAAAATTATTTTTTCAACCTCAATTACTATGTAACTATGTCTTATGTCACCAAGCCACAATACTTGGTAAAAAAACATCAACAGCCTTATTAAATTGCGATTCGACCAATTGAATAAAGCGCTATTTAAGCACATAGCATATTTATTTCACAGAAGTTTTTAGTTAGTGAAGACCTTGCTTTTGGATAGAAGTTCAGTATTTAAACCATTTTATATATTTTTTCTAAATGATTAACCTTTTCATTAGAGTTAGTGAATGCACTGGCACATGTCATGATCCACTGTTTTCTCCCCACACTTTGTCCCATCAAATGCAACAGCCATTATAATGGCTGGGACTTTTCCCTGCATGTCATTGTTCAGATGTGAGTTTAGTGTAATTTACTATGCTATACTGTGGGCATACTAGTAAGCAGTGGTGGCTGGTGAACTTTCAAGTTGGAGGGGCGTCAGAGCAAGACGTGGCTCCTCCCCTTACATAGACCCCACCTATTTTAAACTCCTCCCCTGTCATCATATTGACCTTTATATGCCTTATACTTGCCCAGTCTGTTGAAATAGACTCCGCCTACTGATTTTGTAATACTGTTTAAAGATTCTAGAACCTTGGGATTCAGGCAAATAATAACATTTCTCGTCTGCATGAATGCAATGACACTCACCAACAGCTGACTCTCCTTCTCGGGGTGTCTTCAAGTGTAGTAGTCCAAAATAGTCTGCAGCCGTAGAGTGTTTGGACCTGGGTGTGTTATAAAACAAGCAAACAAATCAGAGAGTGCAAGACCTCAACCATTCTTAAAAACACTTATGAAACCAAGCAAGACTATCTAGGCCCCAACATACCTAAGAAAAAGCATATTATACAAAGCGGGACTATATGGGCCACAACCGGACCTTAAAAACCCACATTACACCAAGCAGGACTATATAGGCCCATACAGTACCTAAAAAAACTTAAAATACCAAGCGGGACTATATAGGCCCCAAACACACCTTAAAACCCCACATTACACCAATCAGGACTATGTAGGCCCAAACCATACCTAAAAAAAACATAAAATACCAAGCAGGACTAAATAGGGCACAACCGGACCTTAAAAACCCACATTACACCAATCAGGATTATATAGGCCTAAACTGTACCTAAAAAATACATAAAATACCAAGCGGGACTATATAGGCCCAAACCGGACCTTAAAAACCCACATTACACCAAGAGGGACCATTTAGGCTCAAACCGGACCATAAAAACCCACATTACACCAAGCGGGACCATATAGGCGCCAACCGGACTTTAAAAACCCACATTACACCAAGCGGGACCATATAGGCCCCAACCGTACCATTAAAACCTTAAAATACCATGCAGGACTATGTAGGCCAAAACTGTACCTAAAAAAACTTATAATACCAAATGGGACTATACAGGCCCCAACCGGACCTTAAAAACTTACATTACACCAAGCGGGACCATATAGTCCCCAACCGGACCTTAAAACCCACATTACACCAAGCGGGACTATATAGGCTCAAACGGGATCTTAAAAACCCATATTACACCAAGCGGGATCATATAGGCCCCAACCGGACCTTTAAAACCTTAAAATACCAAGCTGGACTATATAGGCCCAAACCGGTCCACAAAAACCCACATAACACCAAACGGGACTATATAGGCCCCAACCAGACCTTAGAAACCCACATTACACCAAGAGGGACTATACAGGCCCCAATCGGACCTTAAAAACTTACATTACCCCAAGCGGGACCATATAGTCCCCATCCGGACCTTAAAACCCACATTACACCAAGTGGGACTATATAGGCTCAAACCAGACCTTAAAAACCCATATTACACCAAGCGGGATGATATAGGCCCCAACCGGACCTTAAAATACCAAGCTGGACTATATAGGCCCAAACTGGTCCTCATAAACCCACATAACACCAAACGTGACCATATAGGCCCCAACCAGACCTTAAAAACCCACATTACACCACGCGGGACCATATAGGCCCCAACCGGACCATAAAAACCCACATTACACCAATCGGGACCTTAAAGACCCAAAACGGACCTAAAAAGCCCACATTACACCAAACGGGACCATATAGGCCCCACCCGGACCTTAAAAACCCACATTACACCAAGCGGGACCATTTAGGCTCCAACCAGACCTTAAAAACCCACATTACACCAAGCGGGACCATATAGGCCCCAACCGGACCTTTAAAACCTTAAAAATACCAAGCAGGACCATATAGGCCCCAACCAAACCTAAAAACCCCATATTGCAACAAGCGGGACCATATAAGCCCCAACCGGACCTAAAAAAACGACATTACACCAAGCAGGACCATATAGGCTCCAACCGGACCTTTAAAACCATAAAATACCAAACGGGACCATATAGGCCCCAACCGGACCTTAAAAACCCACATTACACCAAACGGGACCATATAGGCCCAACCGGACCTTAAAAACCCACATTACACCAAGCGAGACCATTTTGAGCCTCCCCCCACCTCTCCCCCCCTCTACTTTACTGGCCTTACGATGAGCTCCTTCGGGGCTCATCACGGGCATTGTAATGAGCACTTTTGGTGCTCATTGCGAGCCTCTCTCCCCATCTACCTCCCCCCTCTACTTTACTGGCCTTGCGATGAGAGCCTTTGGCGCTCATCAAGCATCTCGCTTTGGTGCTCATTGCGAGCATCTCCTCCCTTCCTCTGTGTCTCTTCCCCCCTCCTCTATGTCTCTTCCCCCTCCCTCCCTTGTGTTTCCTTCCCCCATCTCCCTCCCCTGTGTCTCTTCCCCCCTCTGTGTCTCTCCCCATCTCCCTCCCCTGTGTCTCTTCCCCCTCTGTGTCTCTCCGCCCCCTCCCCTGTGTCTCCCCCGTCCTCTATGTCTCCCCCACCCCCTCCTCTCCCTCCTCTGTGTTTATAGGAATACAATTTAGTGAACAAGAGAAGCCTCCACCACACAGAGTACAGAGACACATAATACATATACAGATATATATATACAGTATATATATATATATATATATAATAATTAGGATGTTGCTGGTGCTGCAGTGGTGGTGCAGTGGGTTAGAGCTCTGTGCTTCTACAAATATTGACCAAGGTTCTAATCTGAGTCAGATTATAGAAGGAAATGACAACCCACTCCAGTATCACTGCCTGTGCAAACTTACTTGGTTGATGAGATCAGCATGGAAGAATCCTGTCAGTGAACAGAGTGTGGAGTGTTTGAGATAATTGGCTTTATATAAATCCTTCCTGATGTCATATCATAACAATAACCTCTATAGGCTTGGGGGTGTTCCCTCACTGTCAGAGGGGAGGTACATAGCAACCAGACAGCCTGCAGCACTGATTGGTTGATGGTGCAAGCTGTCAGTCAGGAAAATTGATACAATTGTAGCAGAATCAATTAAAATTCACTCAACTTGGAGTGCCTGACTCTCACACAGTAATATGATATAGCAGTGCAGCACTAACTAGGGAGAGAGACCAAGCAAGGGGAAACTGATATACATATATAATTAAATTGTACTATCTATATAAATTTAAAATACAATATTAAAGTGATCGCTATTTTTTGCAGGGGCGCCTGCCCCTTTGCCCCTGTGCACCAGCCTCCCCTGCTAGTTAAGGGCGATACTGAGTGATAAGATGGTCAAATAGTTAGAGGCGGATATACTGGTGCCTGTCAAAATTCCCAAGTTGCACCGTGCTGGATATTTTTGATAAACAATTATGGCTTACCATTATTGTACGGGGTAAGAAGGCACCAGGGAATAACGTTTATGCTTACATTTACATGGTGTGTTTTTTTGAGTAGAAATGCTTGTGTGAACTGTAATTTACACATAATCTACCTAATGCAAATGAGAGGATATCGATCTGTATTATAGATCTAGTTGGTTGGATCAGTACTATTGCTGATTCAAGCCACATCAGAAGACTAGGTTGTGATAGCACATGAATCTGGCACTTTAATATGGTGCGGATTCAAACTTCCTGTTTTTTTCACCTTAGGAAATTGGTAACTGGAACCTAAAATGTCAGATTCCACATTAGCATAATTGGATTTAAAATTAATAAATATGAGCCTTTATGTCTTTTTACATTTTAAAACATGTTTTCAATCGTAACACTTCAAAAGAGGAGGATTTTGTCCTCAAAATATCCGTTTGTTTTCATTTGCTTTTCAGACTTGTGGCTGGCAAGTTAAAAGATTCATTTTATAACCTTTTGCAGCACACATGAAAAACTAATGTTAAAAACAAAAAATGCTTTTTCAGTAGACAATATACAATTTGGAAGTTATTTTTTTTTCTGTATTAGTCATCACAGTTGACCGTTTGGCTGAGTAAAAACACAATGTGTGAACATCAGTAATTTATCTGCATCTGTAAATATCTCACCACCGATCAGTTTTGGGAAACCTTTCTTGCGTCATAAGATCAGTTTTAACTTGAAAGAAAAAAGTTTAATTGAAGAAAAATGTGAATTGTAACTGGTTCTTAGTAAAATGCAACGAACCCGCTTTTAGTAAATCAGACGCCAGGTGTATCCTGTCATGAGACGGAAAGTTATTTAAAAAAGTCCCCTGCGATTCTGCAAATTTTGATCTTGCTTTACATATCTAATGCAAGATCAAGTAGATCATTGTATTTACTTCTTAGAAGATAGGTCCTAAAGGCATGAAGTCATTAAAACGGCTCTGTACCACCGTACAGAGCAATCAAAACCAAAGAAAAAATGTGTAAGGTCTTTTTTTACTTGTTTAATTTTCCTCTTTCCTTTCATTGTTTTAATAATATTTTCAAATGCTGCAGTGATAGCTTTTACAGCACTGAAGCTGTTGAGTCAGCAGAAGTAGACTGTATCTCAGGATTTATCGATGTAAAAATATGTCTCACTCTTTTTTCTCTTTGCGATTACAATGTCTAAAGAATGCAAAGGAAAAGGTTTACATTTTTGAGAAAATGTTTTGCCATTTTTGGATTTTTTTTGTGCATGCAGAAGCTCCATATATACATTAGCTAGTATTCATTTGCAGGTTACATTTCAAATTGTGTATTAACATGAAAGGCTGGTGAGCAAATTCCAGCAAATTTCAGGAGTGATTAATCAAAAGAAAAATATTATACTTTTATGTAAATAAATATCAAAGGAAGAAGTGAAGATGGTGGTAAAGGCGCTGCATATAGGACTCATTCAGGTAGGTATCTTAGGTTGCTAGATATATTTATGGATGTAAAATATTATTTAAGCATTGGAAAGCAACACTCTCCCTAAAATAACTGCTGTATGAAATTATAGACCTGCACATTAAAAAAAAACAGTGATAAAATATTGACTTAGGGCCTTATTCAATTTCAAGACCGCAAATTACGTTATACAGGCCCGTATGTCGGCGGGCTTGAAATTTGCTACAATTACAGAGCGATTCAATTGAGCAAGTCAGCAATTTACGTGCTGAAAGCCGAAACCATAAACAATGCAATCATAAGTAGCATTTCAGAGCATGGTCATGATCAATTTAAGCAAGGCCGTAACTACCGATTTAGAAAAAGACAATAGTAAATAAGACCGTCATCATTACGTCAGTAAAACATGGAGGTTACACATCAACAATTAACGTTTAGAGGTCCCATATGCGATCAGACTCTCAATCCCGCAATGTACAAAATAATAGAAATGAATGGCGATGCTGTTTTAGTCCATGTGGGTGGCCTGATATGCATTAACTCATTGATTCCCGAGATTGATATGATACCAAAATGAAATATAAAAAAAAAAACTTTATTGCAGATTTGCGAGCTTTAGACCAACAGCTTTCATCGCTTTCCTTGTCTTTTAAAGTGCAGTATGGATTTTTTTATTTGCATTTACAGTGTTTAACCCCCTTGCAAGTCCTATCTGGTACTATTAGGACTTTGTTCTACTTTTGCCATTAACCGGTGTGAAAACATTTGCAGGCTTGATGAATTGTAGCAATTGAATAGCGATTTGCAATTGTAACATTTACAGGCTTGAAAGATCAAAGGCTTAAATGGGTCAGAGTTACAATTTTAACAACCGCAGGGAACTCTGGGACACTAAAGATCAATTGTAAGCTTTAAAAGTTATTATTTACGCAAATACTGATTTTATTGATAATCAGTCATTAAATAGACATCACCTTATTGAATGAGTACCGTAGTGATCCTTTATTATATGTTACTATTTTTTAGTGGGTGCCACCATTTCTATTTCATCACTTGGTACCAGTGCTATTAAAGAAGAATTAAAAAGTAATAAGTCTTTAAGGCCCACTGCCTGTTGGGAAATCAGCTAAAAATGTGCTCAGGAAAATCATTTTTTTCCACGGGTAAAGAATAATTACCTATACTAGTTAATAAACTGAAGGTTGTATTTCTTTATTTAGTTTTTCTTTCTGAACACATTTCTAGTACTTCAACAGTATCAGCTCTAGTCGGTCCTCTAAATTAGTGATTAATTCAGAATTGGTTATTGTATCTATTCTAGCAGTGCAGGTAAACTGTTTATATTTGGCACAGCATCACCATGGAGGCTCAGCGGTTAGTTTGGTCTGTAGCTCAGTACTTCCTTACTGCTTCTTATTGCATTTCAGAGGAAGTATGACACAGATGTGTATCTCACTCTGCTGAGCAAGATCTGCACTATACGAGGTAAGCTTTGCTTATATTCAGTATATGTATGTGTAATATATCATTGATCTCTGCTATAATCCTGTTTGAAGAGAGGCTGACACTTTAAAACTATTTACTATATTTTGAGGTTGATGGTAATCAGGACTCGAATCCTCATCCCCCCAGTTCAAAGGAGTCCTAACTTAAAAAATGTGGGGACCTTAAATGCAGATACAGGTGTCTACAGAAATGTAGTATTTCTTAGTGTGAGGATATAGACTCAAGCCCTTTTTACTGTGTTTATTTCTCTCTTCTGGTTACTCTCCCCGGTGAGATAACAGCTAAACAGAGAAAATAATGGGCACCCAGTACAGCCTATATCCCCAGCTTACATGGTAGTGACAAACACACTCAAGCATGCCTGTGATATGCACAAGGCTATATGAGGATTAATTAAGCCAGCATTTTTAGGTAAATAGAATGGGCCATATCAAATGACAGTGAAATCTATATTTCTACAAACTTACTATTTCTTTAAAAGGGCATTAAGCTAGATTTTTCTACAACGCATTTAGAAGAGCATACATTACAACGTTTTTTTTATAATAGAAAAAAAAATTGCTGTACACAGCTTTAGAAAATCATAGGATCTCCCAATATGGCATACCGTGTTTACCCAGCGTTGCGGCAGGTACATATGATGACTGCTATTTACAGGTGATTATTGTACAGTGGCATTGAAGTCACATATTTGCTCCTATAAAAGTATATTTTAATCATTCAAAAAGAGTATATAAAGAAACATTAGTGCTGGGAGTTATCATTTAAAAGACCACTTTAATGCACTAACATGAGAAATTAGTTTTAATAGTCTAATTGTATTTATCATTATTAATCTTCCTAATTAATGACTTCAAATCAGTGTTCTGTGTAACATAAATTTTGATTAGAGTATCACCTAAATCTTGTTGCCAAGGAAAACCACTTTAATGTAGCAAAAGTCCAGGCAATGGATTTTGTGGCTGAAAAATATAGTACCACCTGCTAGACAAAGCTGCCTCCCTCTGTGGATCACGTAGAGGCCAGCAGCAGCTGAGTCTGATCTTTGAAAGTACATTAGATTGAATATTGCTTTTTTAAACTACTGAATATGAATTTTATGAATGATCAATATGTAATGATATCATCTAGCTAATTTTGTTGACTGCTATCTTTCTTAAACTTTACGGCACACATCATATATTTTGTGTGAAGTTCGGTTTTCCTGACCAGGGGACTTTTGGATCCTGTAGCCATGTTGTATAAAGGACATTTAATTCCCATTCTTGTCCACACAATGTCACTGCAGGACGTTGGGGTAATTACAGGATTACAGGCCATTTTTTCTGTTTGCCGCTCTGAGGCCATGTGGAATTGGCACAGTGGTCCAACCCCCCCAAGCGGGCAAGCCAAGCCCACAGATTTCCCTGATCCTGATTGACTCTTCTATTTCTATGATTGAGCAATGCTAATCTGGGCGAGGGATTTGAATCGGTTCAGCCCACTGTGATGTAACTGGGGGAGGAAAATGCTTTTGTCTGTGTTCAGTTGCTGTTTAGAAATGAAGAGGAGGAGGCACAGTCCTAGTTTGTGGGGACACCATTGCTAATGACAAGTCAGTGGGGAAGACAGAGAATGTCTGTTAAATTGATGGCCCGAGAAGAAGTCTGGACGAGAGCAGTGAGGTCCTGCCAGGGAACACGTGACCATGGGCTCAGAAGAAAGTGAGTGCTATGCCCAGGCGGTGGTTCCGGAGAGAGGGGGATGTGATATGCTGATACAGATGCAACCTAGAGGATTAGAGCCTTTAGACCAGGCCACAATATTGGGTGCCAGCTTCCAAATCCGGCCAGTACCTTCCCCCTTGGAATTACTGTTTTTCTGGGCTCCCCAGGGGAGAGTTTTATCCATACAGTGGGGCCGAAGAGTGCATCGGCCCTGGTTTTTGGAGGGTGGGATGGCATTGGCACCCTGGGACTGTATTGATTACTCTGGTGCAGAGGACTGTTGGCAAAGCCCAGGCCACGCAAACAGGCTGGATGGGAGCAACTATGCTCCTGGCCTAATAGTCAAGGAGGGACACTTGCCCTGGACTGTGGGGTTTGTGCTGGGATCACCACCAAGATTGTTTATTCCCCTGGAATGTGTAGAAGAAAATAGTGACAAAAATCTGCCCTGCACACCCAGAATCAGACCACGTGCAGGAAGTGGAGGAGGCCCTGAATACCTGTATATGTTGGTTATTTGTTGTGTTCTGGCCTCAGTGGGACACAGTGTTTCATTGCCTTTGCCTTGGGTTATCGTGGGGGATGTTGATTCTCTGTGGTCAACCCTGGTGCTACCTGCATTCAGCTTTTGGATTACAATTGGGGCTAAGATGAAGTTGTTCCCACAAACCCCCGGATACCCTTGACACCCCAATATGCATGAAAATTGTGTGGACTGGGTGTCATTACTGATCCTATTGATGCATATTGAAGCATTTTTACCCTGTGCATACTGGACTGTGGACTCTTGCAGACTATTGTTTTCCTAAAGCCGACAATGACTTACACCAGAGCGGAGCTCATCAGGGGCATTCCGGGGAGATTATCCCCTCTTTGCTGAGTCGCAGGGGAGAGTGCTTGTGAAGTTCAGTTTTCCTGACCAGGGGACTTTTGGATCCTGTAGCCATTTTGTATAAAGAACATGTAATTCCCATTCTTGTCCACAAGATGTCACTGCAGGATGTTGGGGCAATTACATGCCTTTTGTTCTGTTTGTCGCACTGAGGCCATGTGGAATCGGCCCAGTGGTCCAAGCTAAGCCCACAATTTTCCCTGATCCTGATTGACTCTTCTATTTCTATGATTGGGTGATGCTAATCTGGGCGGGGGATTTGAAATGGTTCAGCCCACTGTGATGCAACTGGGGGAGGAAAATGCCTTTGTCTGTGTTCAGTTGCTGTGTAGAAATGAAGTCAGAGAGTCCATATTAAAATCATGCTTTCTGGAATACATAGACTATGGTGTATTTCTTTAAGAAGGATTGATATGACTGCCAGTTACCGAGAGGCCCATTCCTTCAGCGAAGATTGCCAGCATATTAAGGGGAATTCCTGTAGCTAAAAGGCAGGAAGCGTTGGAGCTGAATAGTGCACCTATCTGGGATCTTCACAATTTGTAAAATATAAAACTTGCTCCTTTTAAATACATGATGGCACATGTGTGAGTTAATTTAATTAAAGTGAGACTATCTTATGGATATTAAGGCTGGTTGGGCCTAGTAAAACAGTCTGTGCTCCAGAATGGTCTTAGTCTAATACAATCAAGGTTACATCCAAAGCTGCAAGGGCTCTTAGCTCTATTTGCCTATATAAGGTCCTTGTCCTTATAGGTAATAAAGCTTCTCAAAATGTTGAGTGTGGTTCGTATTTATAAATAAAATCAAAGTTGATTTGTAAATGGATCTTATCCACTCTTTCCTTCTGCTGGTGCTGTGTCGCCTCTTCAAAGTACACTGTTCATGTCAGTGTCTAGAATGAACTATAATAAAAAGAGGGAGAGAAGGGGCACAAGCCCCTAGTGCAGATCGATAGGTACTCTTTAGATTTATAAAAGTCACTGGATTTTCATATGACTCTCGCCTGGACAGACCTCAGACAATATGATGTACTGTATGAATATCACATGGAAATCAATGAAACCTTTATTTGTTAACATCTAACTGCTCGTCTCTTCTACTGACTTTACTTGTCACTGGGAGTCTTGTATATACATTTTTCAATTGTTGGGATACTATGGGCCTCATTCTTTTATCGCCGTAAGGCTGCGATTCCTTGCGGGGGTCCCGTTACCTTGCAATTCAATTAAACGGAAGGATCTCCTCTTACGGCCGGCCGTAAATCTTGCAACCGGCCGTAAGCTCTGAAATCTAAAAAGTCAAAAATAAATTCAAGACAGCTCTGTAAAGCTCTGTAAATGCTAGGGATCATATTGGGGGACATGAGGATTAAAAGTAACCCACTCTCAAGCTTGCACATCAGCCCAAACCCGAGTTTAAATTAACTGTTTATTTTCCGGCTGCGGCGTGGGCGGGTCAGAGGTGCTCCAAGCCCTATGGACTTTTTACATGGATATTTGACGTATATTAAAAAATATATATTTTACGGATTTGAGTATAGGGGAATTTTGTGCTATTTTTGCTAACACCGAAAATCACTTTATAGTCTTCTCAAAGTGGCGGATAGCTTTATTTGGGCTATATTTCGTGCTTAATTGGTGCTAGCGGGACCTCTTTCCTGCAAGTAAGCTGCGGCTCGGTTTTAGCCTTGCAGAGAGGGTTCCCGGAGCAATTGAATTGCAAATAGTATTTTCTTATGGCCGTTTTAGATCGAAGGATTTCCTCCGGCGCGAGCGGCCGCAAGAGATAGCAAGGCACCGGCCGCAAGCCTGCCGGAATCCCCGGCCGGAGGGGAATAGAATAGCCGAATAGCTTGCGGCCGGTCCTTGCGGCCCCGCAACGGCTGCGCCCGATAATAGAATAAGGCCCCATGTATGTATCATTAAATTTGTATCTATTTTGTAAGATACAGTGGTGGTGTTGCAAAATTGGAACTCAAAAGTATGGAACTATACAAATTCCACTTAAGACTATACTGTATATCTCAAATAAATATAAGATCTTTATTTTCCTCCATAATTAGAAAAAGGTTAAAACATATATATATATAATAATGATGACAAATATAGGTATGAATACTAAAATGCATTTCACCACTGATTCTGTGGCTACATCAGCTAGATATCCCTAAAGAAAATACATATACACTTAATTATATACACTTACATGTCATAAAAATATCTAAAAAATACAATACAATAATAGATGTAAAATGATATGTTAACAAATGTGTACAAACCATCCATTCATATGTTTAGTACCTTTATATCCATGCCCCTGGTATTAACTTCCCAAAGGGTGTACTATACACATAATGATTAATTTTATTAAACGGAAAAAAAAAATCACAACCCTAGGTAGGCACCTGGTACAAGCCAATAGAAACACTTCATTGAATTATGTTTCTTAAACCTATTCTAATCTTCAAGTCAACAGCAGAATAATGCAGAAATCCACAGCAGCAATATCAGAACTCCTCCTTGCCTCCTGTATGGAGAAAAAAGACTACACATCTCATGATGCTTTGCAGACTGACTTCCCGGAGATTTCTAAATGTTATAGCTGCCTGTGATTGGCCAAAGCAAATTATGAATTGTATGCTAATTTAGCTTGGATATTTCAGGGGCATTCCTTGTCAAAATCAAGTTCCAGAAAAGCTAAATAAATTTGCACTCATCAGGGTAAGTTTATTAATGTTTATTTAGGGATTACAATGAGATACCACCAATGTCTATTTTTGTGTACACATCTTAGAAAATATATAGATACAATAAACACGTAGCTTTGGAAATAAAAACTGAGTTTTAGAGTAAATATTATTTAATAAGTGTTCTTTTGTTTTTACAAAATTCTGAACCAGACAATTTTTCAGAACTATATCACGTTGCAAAAGATCTTTTTGTAATTCGTTCACAACATCCTTCACTTCAAAAGATGTGGTGGAGAGTAATTTACATTTACACCTAACCCCAAATATTTTCTCATGTAGTTAACAGTGTCTTAAATGATCATTGCAGTATGCTAACGACATGAGCTAGATGTTTTAAGCCATATTCAATTATTTTAAAAAGTATTCAATCTTAAACTTATAGCGAGTTTGGATACAGATGCTGTTGGTGTACCTCCACCCAATGTGGGGAAGTGGTTTTGTCTACCAGGAAGTTGCTACGTTTTCAAGTGTAATGTTTTCCACCACCACGATAATCTCCTTGGCTGGAGTCTTATTATGTTCGAGGTTTCCCTTTGCAACACACTTTTGCTGTTGTGGCAGTCTGTCAATGATTCCCATAACTGATTGTGCTTATTCGTCACTTAGATAATCAGCCCAAACCCTGCCCTACCTTTAATGACCTTATCAGGGAGGAGACATTAACTCAGCTAGAGGCAGATGCTGTAATATTTGAAAATGTATTTAATATTGAATATTGCTATTATAAAAGAATGAAATAGGAATTGTATTAATGAATAATGCATACTTAAAATAAGAAGCTTGTCTTGCTAGGGCAATGCAGTAGTCCTATAAACATTACATAAGGTTTATTTACATGACAAAAACTTATCAGAAATATATAATTACTAGCGAATTGCCCGTCAAAAAATGACGGCAATGAAATTGTAAGGTAGCTAATGGTGTTTGGTGTGTAATAATAAATATATATAAGACATTAAGAAATGAATATACTTTACCTATTTTGAAGCATTGTGTTGAAGAGCTGCAATCTGTTTTGATGTTGCTGCAGCATTAGTGGTGTGGAGCTGCTGTGTAAGCGTGCTGAATGTGTGCAGTGTAATACTGTGCGTGCGCGAGACCAAACCGTTAGCGTAGTGGTGTACTTACGCATTGGCGTAAAATGGCGGGTAACGTGTGGTATGCGTCCTAGCGGAATATCCCTATTTTTTTTTGTGGTGTTTTGCGAGCGTCTTGTGGTGTTTTGCGTGTTTAGAGTGCTGTAGCCTCGTTTTCGTTTTGTTCGGTGGCCATTTTTTCTCTCGCTTAGAGAATATTTTAGTGTCTAAACTCTTTTATTTTGAGTTAAATGAAGGTGTAAGTTGTTTTTTTGATGTCCTGGTTGCTCCCTCTTGCTGTAGGTAAGCTTTTTATGTAGGTGTTGTGTGTATTTATTGTGTTTGAATTTTTTTTATGATAACGGGTTGCGGACAATTTTTGCGAGGCCGTAATGTGTGCTAACGTGTCTCGTATGGTGTTTGCGTTTGTAGCGTATGGCGTTTTCGTTTTGTTCGGCGGCCATTTTTTCTGTCGCTTAGCGAATTTTTTAGTGTCTAAACTCTTTTATTTTGAGTGAAATGAAGCTGTAAGTGTCTTTTTTGAGGTCCTGGATGCTCCCTCTTGCTGTAGGTAAGTTTTTTATGTATATGCTGTGCGTATTTATTGTGTTTTGAATTTTGTAATGTTCGCAAGTTGCGTCCGAGTGTTGCGAGGTCGTAATGTGTGTTAACGTGTCTCGTATGTTGTTTGCGTTGCGAGGTAAAGTTTGCGAGGGTCGTAGTTGGTGTGTCGTGTTGTTTGCGTTGCAACGTTAAGTTTGCGAGGGTCGCAGTTGCTGGCAAGGAGCGCCTTCGGCGCTCCATGCCAGCAACTGAGGCCCTCGCCCGCAGCCCTTGCTATGCGAGGGCCGGGGCTCGCTACGCGAGCCCGGAAGCGTTAGCAACAACTCGCATGCTCACAACTATATATGTGATTTTTATTTATACCAATTGGTCATGATCTTTTGGCTTATCACCCCAATATAAAAGTTAATTAATAACCTTTGATAAAATACCCTACACAATTTAGAAATGTGTGATAGCATCCAAATGTAAATTGCCTTATGATTAAAGCTTTCATTTATACCACAATTTGGATACATTGGAGTGCTTTGAGTTCTGGATAAATAATAATGATATAAAAAAAAATGTAAACCCCCATTAGATACTTCAGTATTTATGTGAATCTAATAGCCACTGATGCTGCTCATTTCCTGTAGGAAAAATTAAAGACAGAGCACACAATATGAAGACAGTTAATTTTGCTAATGTTACAAATCTGAAGATGTTTATATAATACATTACCTGAAGAGCTGATTTTTTACAATTAGTTTACCAATAACTTTTTCTTTTTATGTTAACACAGGTTCAGTCTACTATGAGAATATGCCAAATGACAGCCATGGAAGCTGTGCCAATGTTTCCAGTTTCCAGCACTCTCTTTACTCCACAACCTTCATCCTCATCTTCATACCAGGACTTCTTACCAATAGTGCAGCACTGTGGGTTTTATGCAGTTTTATCAAAAGGAAAAACAAAGGAATTATCTTCATGATAAATTTAGCCTTTGCCGATCTCGCCCATGTTTTGTCTCTGCCTCTAAGGATTTACTATTATTTACACCATATGTGGCCATTTGGAAACTTTCTTTGCCTGTTATGCTTTTACCTTAAATATCTCAATATGCACGCCAGCATAATCTTCCTTACTCTCATCAGCATTCAGCGTTGTGTCTTCATCCAGAACCCATTCAGAGCCAAGGGTTGGAAACGCAGATACGATGTCATTATCAGTGTTGTGGTGTGGATAGTGGTTGGGGCGGCCTGCTTATCATTCCCCATTCTCAGAAGTTCAGGGCTAAACAGTGCTAGTAATACCTGCTTTGCAGATCTTGAGATACATCAAATTAATATTGGGTCAGTAATTGGGATGATGATAGTTGCAGAGCTATGTGGATTCATTATTCCTCTTATAACTATTGGATGTTGTACTATGAAAATAGGAATGCAGCTGAGGAGTGAGAACCTGCAATGTCAGAACCCTAACGAGAAACGCAAAGCTCTTCGAATGGTTATAGCTTGTGCATCAGTCTTTTTTATATGTTTTGCACCTTACCATATTGATTTCTTTTTTTATATGATGGTCAGATCAAATTTCTTGAAAAACTGCTCACTGCACAAAGGTGTTTTGACTTTCCACCCATTTGCCTTGTGCCTTGCAAGCTTCAACTGCTGCTTAGATCCCATCCTGTACTATTTTACAGCCTCAGAGTTCAAGACTGAAATTGCTAGACAAGGATCATCAGTACTGCGTGGGCGTCTGATGAGTCAAGAAAGTGCATCTTCCATGAGAGATTGATATATAACTGCAAAGTGTTTGAAAAAAAGTCTGAGGACTGCAATGTGTTTCACGGACTACTATGTATTTGTGTCTCATCCACGTCATTGAGTGGTTTTGTGGTACCTTATGCCTAGCAAATAAGGATTTCAGAAGGTTGGGAAGTTAGTTTGAACGATTTTGCAGAAGAGGGTGCTTTCCCTTATATGTATTTCAATAAATGTGTTAAACTGAAGAACATACTTCCCAATACAAGAATTTAGAAAAAGCTTTGGTTTTCTATGCAAATATCAAACATTCTCATTTAGAGCTTACTTTGTGGTAGAATTAGTGATTCTATTGAAGGTCACCTAATCAACTGTGCACTGAGGATGAGAGGACTGTCAAAAATAAGCTACTGCAAAAAAATGACTAGTAAAATGCTGCATGGTCAACACCCTAAAACGAAATAAGAAATTGTCACAATCTGCTTCTTTAAGGGGGCGGGATATGAACCTAGTTCAAACCTACCCCAACAGAATTGTGTAGTTCCTGTTCTCTGTAACACAAAAGATGGCTTCTGAAGAGGTACAGGCAGAGAATACTGCATACAGGTTATTAGTGGCCCATGGCAATACCACTCCCCAAGTCAGGATACAAAACACAGAAATAGTCTCACACTGTGGATATGTGAAAACTAAAACTGAACCCTTAATTGAATGATTAAAACAACATATTTATACTCTCCAATACCACATCCTTGTGTACATTTGTGTATGTGTGATGTCAGCCCATCTGGCTTACAACCTTGGGCTATCAAAGCTCTTGAAATCAAATTCACCAGATATCTATAGCTGCCTAGTGAAAAAACCTTGATGTTAAACTCAAGTGTTTGCTTAGGACTACTTGAAGTACATACATCTGTCTTGACCCAATGTCTGTATGTGTGAGTGAGCAATGATCTGCAGCTAACATCTATGCAGAGCATTTTTTCCAATTCCACATATGTTCTATATAACATTTTCCTTCTTATAATATATATAACCAGGATACATAATAACCATGTACAGTCAACATGTAACACACACAACAACACATAATCCCAATGCAACAATGTCATACTCCCCTGGCCATATTCATAAATGACTGGCGATATGAGTCCGTAAACAATTAAATCATCACAGAAAGGCTTTAATGCATTGTTCAGCTCTCCAAATAGACAGCCTTATTAAATTGCAATTCAGTCAATTAAATTGGGCTCTATTTAAGCACACAGCATATTTTTTTACAGAAGTTTTCAGTTAGTGTACTTCTATCCAAAAGCAAGGTCTTCACCAACTAAAAACTTCTGTTAAAAAAAATATGCTACGTGCTTAAATAGAGCCCTATTTATTTGGCCAAATCGCAATTTAATAAGGCTGATATTTAGTAATTCAAGTTGTATTAGTATGTCTCCCCCCCCCCCCCCCAGGTCTCTTTGCCCCCCTCTCCCTCTGTGTCCCTTCCCCTGTAAAACAATTTCAAAACTAGAAGGGCAGAAGTAGAGAGCTCTCAGATTTTTCTGATTGGATAACTTGATTCCTGAATGCATATAGAAATATCCAAATGTGTTGTTCATCATGGCTCAGCGGGTGCTAACAAAAACACCTCTATATCAGTATTTATTTGTTTGGATTTGTCAGATAACTGAAAAATATTTCCTAAATGTTCACTTAAGTCCTATATTTGTAATGTTATATTAAAGAACGACACTTAATAGTGGGCATACAAAATAGAAAGTAAAGAAGTAAATGTATTTCCAATTACATTTGATTGTTATTTACTGTGTACATCCATTGCCGTAATAGAGCTGTTTTCTCAGCAGGGCGTGTTTTTATAAACATATTTTAATACGCCTATTGAAATTCCTGCCTTTTATTATAACACACTGTAGTACCTGCAAAACATCTGTACTTTGAAGATCTCCTCCTGATTGTGAAAGCAGATCAACAGAAACAAAAAAAGTAGCCCGCACTGCAGCATAATCACATATTATAATTGTCAAACTGTGATTCGTCATCACGCTTTGCGACAAATCGCAGTTTGACAACTATCTGATCGCAAGCCGGTCGTGTCGCGTGCATGCACAAAGCGCTGCATCAACCGCGCATGCGCATTGCGCGGCATCAACCGAGCACACGCAAAGCGGACAGGGGAGGGGGAAAGATGCATGGGAGGGAGAGGGGAGGAAAGAGACACGGGGGGAGTGATACGGGGGAAAGAGACACAGGGGGTGAAAGAGGCACAGGGGAGGGGGAAAACGCATGGGAAGAAGAGGGGGGAAAGAGACGCATGGGAGGGAGAGGGGGGAAAGAGACATGGGGAGAAAGAGACACAAGAGCGGTGGAAAGAGACACAGGGGAGGTGGAAAGAGACACAGGGGAGGAGGAAAGACGCATGGAAGGAAGAGGGGAGAAGGGACGCATAGGAGGGAGAGGGGGGGAAAGAGACGCATGGGAGGGAGGGGGGGGGGAAGAGAGGTAGAGGGGGGGAAGAGACGCATTGGAGGGAGAGTGGGGAAAGAGACACGGGGAGAGTGGGAGGAGACACGGGAGGGGGAAAGAGACATGGGAGGGGGAAAGAGACACGGGAAGGAGAGGTGAGGAAGAGGCACGGGAGAGAAAGAGACACAGGGGAGGGAGAGTGGGGAAAGAGACAGAGGGGAGGGAGAGGAGGGGGAAGAGACACAGGGGAGGGATGGGGCTTCAGAGACACAGGAGGGAGTTAGAGACACGGGAGGGAGAGGGGGTAAAAACACAGGGGTGGAAGGAGCCACAAGGGAGGGAGAGGAGGAGGGAAATGAGACACAAGGGAGGAAGTAGACGGGGGAGAGACTCACAATGAGTGCCAAAGGCGCTCATCGCAAGGCCCCTGATGAGCGCCAAAGGTGCTCATCGCGAGGCAAGTAAAGTAGAGGGGGAGAGGCTCCCATTGTGTGGCAAACAGCATTGCCAGGCTTCACATTTTATTGCCGTTATTTTTGACGGGCAAGTCGCTAGTTGCATATAATAGATGATAATAAATCAGAAGGCTTTATTGTTATGTGTTACTTTTTAAAACATTTGACCATTGTCGAGTGTAGCTTTTCAAAATCACAATAAAAAGAGGAATTAGAGTACAAAAGAAAAACAACTGTTTCATGATGAAATCACCCTAAGCAAGTGTAGTCTAAATGCTTGCTTAACCCCTGCATGTGCTCACTAGACATGTGCTTCAAATAGTCATCATGATTAAACTGCACATCTCCATTCCTATGTTATCTTGTGGGATATGGATACTTAGATTTGATATCAACAAGAGTTCTTGCATGACACAGAGGCTGCACAGACTCCCTGGGTGAGCACGCATCGTAGCGTGACTCAGCGGAGCCTTGGGGCGTCGTGATTGACAGGTTGCGTTGGGGGGCGGAACTTCGGCCCATTTTGCGTCCATTTTTCTGTGTGAGTGGGTTCCTGTGCTTGCCTTTTTATGGATGCTAATGAGTTGGAGGGTTTACTGGCTGAGGTCAGGGCTAGGGCTTTAAGCCATACAGTCAGATGGCTGCAGGACAGGCTGCAGTCATCCTTGCTTTTGCTGAGGGCCTTCAAAACATTGCACAGGCCCAGCCTGCGGAGGCTAGTGGCCTGGGCAATAGAAGAGAGGTCAGTGGGCCAATTCCCCAACCCAATCAGCCAGAGCCATTAGAGACCTGTCCCAATTGCGGGTGAGAAAACCCTCTCGCAAGATGCCTTAGATCCAGGATTGGGGGCAGGTCAGGTGAGCCGGCGTTTCAGGATACACGTGCAGATTCATTCTGGAGGTGTTCACCAGAATGTGCCAAGATTTTGTAGTGCCGCTAGTCCATAATAAGGCGGAAGGCCTACGACAAAGTTGGCATTCTTGGTGATTCAGATCGATTCCAGTAAAATGCTATGCAGTCTTCCCCAGTAAAAAGTGTTCGACATGCAAGCGGAGCTCGGTGCCCTGGAAGAGGCCAGGAGGGTGTCACTGCGGCGGTTACAATCCATAATAGGAAAGTTGAACTTCGCCTGCAAAATTATCTACATGGGGAGGATCTTTTGCAGACAAATGTCACTGGCAAAGACGGGCATTACATAGGCGCACCACTACATTAAGGTATCGAGAGCCATGCAGGATAACGCAAGGGTATGGTTGTCTTTCCTCGCCGAGTTTAACAGATCCACACAGGGAGTGCCACTAGCTCCGAGTTGGAGCTGTATACGGATGCGTCCGGGACGCCCGACTTCGGGGCTTACTCCCAGGGTCGATGGTGTGCTGCAGAATGGCCCGAGGAGTGGGAGGCGGTGGGTCTCACAAGAAACCTTGCTTTTTTGGAGTTATTTCCCATAGTGGTGGCGATCCACATATGGGGCTCAGAGTTTAGGGACCGCTATGTGGTATTTTTTACAGACAACATGGAGGTGGTGCAGTCAGTGAACAGCCTCATGGTGGCATCAATCCCAGTAGTGCGGTTGATTCGACATTTGGTGCTATGTTGCCTGCGCTTGAACATATGGTTTCTGGCCAGGCACGTGCCAGCTTTAGAGAACGGAATTGCTGAAGCCCTTTCTCGATTTCAGGAGGTGTGCTTAGCGCCTAGTGCAAATGAACGGGGCAAGACCATTCCCAAGGAAGCTTTGGGAACTTGGAGCAGTCAGGTAACGAGACTCATTAGACAGTCTGTTGCCCCAGAGATGTGGGCCGCATAGAGAAGTGTGTGGGCCAAGTGGAATGATTTGGTAAAGGTGGGCGGGGGGGACACGGCAGAAAAAAAAATCATTGGGGATCTTGCTTTGGTTCCTGTTACGGTGCGTGGAGGAAGGTGACTCAAAAGCCGCAGTTGGGCGTCATGTCACGGCCCTGGCTTTTATTTTCAAGCTGGCTGGTCAAAAGGACCTCACAAAGGAGTATGTGATAGTAGGGTCATAGGCGGCACTTTTAACGGTGATCGCAGGTAGGACGGAATACACCTTTTCCTTTTTGTTGCGCTTGTCTCAGATGTTGGTTGTAACTTTCAGGACCCCTTTTGAATACCTGCTTTTCCATACGGCTTTTTCCCTGGCGTTCTTCAGAGCTTTTAGGATAGGGGAGTTGGTAGCCAAATAACAGATACGGTTCGCGGGGTTTGCAATGGGTGGATACCTGTCTGAGGGAAGACAAGGTGGTATTGTGGTTAAGGAGGTCAAAGACGGACCAGAGGGGTAAAGGTAAAGAGGTGGTACTGCACAAAGTTGGCACGGCGTGTTGCCCCTATGTGTGTGTAAAGGAGTACCTATAGCTGCGACCAGCGCGACTGTGTTCGCTGCTCATCCATTGCGATGGTACGATATTATCTTGTTACCAGTTTGAGAAGGTGCTGAAAGCAACTTAAAAGTGGTTGGGGCTCAACCAGTTGGAATTCGGGACGCACTCTTTCCGAATCAGGGTTGCTACAGAAGTAGCGATGTAAGGTCTGCCGGATGCCGCGTGAAGCGAATTGGGAGATGGCAATCTCAGCGCTTTGAGTCTTATATACTGCATGCGGCATTGGTCTAGTGGAAGTTCCTTTCTGCTTTCAGGAAAAAAAAAGCAACTATGGACCGTGGGCCACTCCTACGTATACTAGTCCCACAGGTTAGACACAGTTACTGAAAATAAGGTATAACTGGGCTTTCCTGTCATGGACTTACACGTACAATTGTTTGGCATTTGGGGCCTGCGGTGGTCTGAGGCGAGTGGACTTTTGATACTGACAACTCAGTTTGCTACTCATCCATGCCGGGGTAACGATTTGAGGGTAGTTCCCATGCTGAAGGAAATAAAGCACGTCTTGGAAAGTTGGTCAAAAAAGTTTCCTGGCCTCTTTATCGTCTGGTCGGAGATGATTAAGAGGTGTTCCTGGAGGAAATCCAGGGATCCGATCATGCTAGACAAAGCTCGCCAAAAGATCAATAAGCAGATGGCGAGGTTTGTGAGGAAGCTGATCTTCGTCGCTATTTTTAACAAGGAATTTGATACGGTTGATGCAGACAATTTATTCTGCTCGGAAAAGGTACATTTAACTGAGATCAGCCTAGAGCTCCTCATGTTGGAGTTCAGGGAGGGAATCAGGCAGGCTTTGGCATTAATTAGCGACAGGGGGGATCGCTGACGCAGGAGGGGTCAATCACCAGCTCTGTGCAGGGAGATGAATTGCCTGGTCCACTGGCCTAAGTGGGCGTGGCCCTACCTCACGGGCATGCTTAGTATAAGCATTGGGGGCCCTGGGCACTAGCCCAAGGAGTGAGGTCACCGTCCGTAGCCAGGCTCCTCCCTCAAAATATGTTAATATATGTTAATTTATGGTATGGTAATAAAGCTGTGGCACGTGTTTCTCCCACTCAGTAGTTGTGTCCAGTTATTTCCTCCTTAAGCTTTAATGGATCATGCTTGGGTCATGTACGATGCAGAGGCTGCACAGGCTCCCTGGATCAGTATGCAGCGTCGCGTGACCCAGCAGAGCCTTGGGGCGTCGTGATCGACAGGTTGTGTCGGGTCTTCCACCCGTTTCACCCTCTTCGGGTCAGTCTCAGAACAGCCAACATCGGGAATCTTACCCTCCCACCCTTGTAATTTGGCTTTGTGTTAACTATCTACATACACTTCACTCTTTATTACTTACAGCATATGAAAGGTTAATTTTCCTCCACAATTCAATATTTGTTAGGACTGGTAGTGTCTGGTGGAATTATTTGGGCCTGACTTCTATTTTGGGGCAAGTATAAATGTTAATAACGTTTGTTTTCATTTTCATACTGGTTTCTGTATTTCTATTTTTAGCAAATTACCTCTACAGGCTCCAGTTGTGCTGAATTAGGGGGTTTAAAGTTTTGTCAAAAATGTGTACTTCTTTATTGAAATTACTGCTGAGTTATAGACATGAATATCTCTCTCCGTACTTCAAATGCTTCATAGTGAGGCTGCAAAACAGAGGTACTAAAAGAGTCCCTCTCTATGACTCAACTGCACATATACTATGATATATATATATATATATTATTATTATCGTTTATTTGTAAAGCGCCAACATATTCCGTAGCGCTATACATAAGTTAAGTTACAGGCAATGACAAGTTCAAGATTCACACATTGCAAAGAGTGGATGGCCCTGTCTTTGAGCTTGGAATCCGGTGTTTATAGCGCTTTCCCTAAAGCACCTTGCAGGATTGAAACTCGCAGACTTACAATCTAAAGGTTGAAGTTTGTATGTGGTACAGTAGGGAGAGAGTAGTGCTGAGCATGTCAGGGAGGAAGGTTATAGGCTTCTTTAAAGAGGTGCATTTTTATTGATGTTTTGAAGGATTTAAGGCAGGAGGATAGTCTGGTGAAGCGAGGCAAGGAGTTCCAGAGAATAGGGGCATCGCGAGAAAAGTCCTGGAGGCGGGAGTGAGAGGAGGTGACAAGAGTGGTAGAAAGAAGAAGGTCTTTAGCAGAATGAAGAGGGCGTGTGGGGGAGTATTTGGAGATGAGAGCGGAGATATATGGGGGTGCGCTGTCGTTGAGGGCTTTATAAGTTAGGGTCAAGATTTTAAACTTTATTCTGGAGGCTAAGGGAAGCCAGTGAAGTGATTGACAAAGAGGAGCTGCCGACACTGAATGATGTGTACTGAAGATGAGTCTGGCGGAGGCATTTATTATGGATTGAAGTGGGGAGAGGCGGGTGATGGGCAGGCCAACAAGGAGCGAGTTGCAATAGTCAAGACGAGAAATGATGAGAGAGTGTATTAGAATCTTAGTAGTGTCTTGTGTAAGGTAATGGCGTATTTTGGATATGTTTTTTAGATGGAAAAGACAGGATTTGGTTAGAGACTGTATGTGTGGGATGAAAGAGAGGGCAGGGTCCAGCAGAACTCCGAGACAACGGGCTTGGGAGGTGGGAGTGATGATGGCATTGTTGACAGAGAGAGAGATGTGAGGAATTGAAGCTGTAGTAGAGGGTGGGAAGATTAAGAGTTCAGTCTTAGACATGTTGAGTTTCAGATGGTGGGCGGACATCCATCGGATATACTAGAGAGGCAGTCGGAGACGTGTGCTAGAAGAGAGGGGGATAGATCTGGTGCTGAGAGGTAGATTTTGGTGTCATCTGCATAGAGATGGTACTGGAACCCAAAAGAGTTTATTAGGGTGCAGAGTGAGGATGTGTAGATGGAGAAGAGGAGGGGGCCTAGGACTGATCCTTGGGGTACGCCAATAGACAGGGGGTGAGGAGAAGAAGATGTGTCAGAGAAGGAGACGCTAAATGATTGTTATTGGAGGTATGATGAGAACCACAAGAGAGCAGTGTCTCGAATGCCGAGGGAGGAGAGAATGTTGAGTAGAAGCGAATGGTCAACTGTGTCAAAGGCGACAGAGAGATCCAGAAGAAGCAAAATAGAAAAGTGGCTTTTAGACTTGGCTGTGAGCAGGTCATTGGTGACTTTTATGAGGGCTATCTCAGTGGAGTGTTGGGGCCTAAAGCCGGATTGGAAAGTGTCCAGAAGAGAGTTAGAGGAGATGAAACTGGTAAGGCAGTTATAGACAAGCCGCTCCAGCAGTTTGGAAGCCAGGGGAAGTAGAGAGATAGGGCGATAGTTAGATGCAACGTCAGAACCTGATGAGGGTTTCTTGAGAGTGGGTGTAATTATGGCATGTTTTAGAGATGATGGAAACATGCCCGTGTTTAGGGAAAGGTTGAAGATGTGTGTGAGATCTGGGGTTAGTGTAGTAGAGAGGGGAGGGATGAGCTGAGATGAAATAGGATCTGAAGGACAGGTGGTGAGGTGAGAGGATGATATTAGGATGGAGACTTCATTCCCACAGCTACTGTGAACTACCTTACCCCTGCAACAGAAGATGGAGGGGGGGGGGTAGATTGGGTGTTGTTGGTTAGTTGAGTTAGTTGAGAGAGTGAAGTGTGTGAGCCATGGTGAGAGGAGAGTTCATTGTGGATAGATTAATTATATATATATATTGGACGTTTAAAAAATGTTTTTTCTACTCAGAATCTTAAGAAATACAGTTAATGCACTGCACTCTGGAAAACTGGACAGGGACATGCAAATGAGGCCACAATGCATTTTCACTCTTCAATCATATACCACTAAATACATTGCTGATTTTAGCATATGCCCCCCGCCAGGAGCGTAGGGACACCCCCCCCAGACTAAATAAATGAATATGTATATTCTTATAAATTTAATTTTTTTTTTGAGGGGCACATCAGCAATGGGGCCCCCACAGAGCAAGATCCTGTGCATTACACCAGGTGCGTCTGCGGTAGATCTGCCCCTGCTTCCTGTCCTGTGAGCAGAGTTGAATTATCCCCCTCAGATTTTTTTGGGCTCCCAGGCCCATGCCTCCCTGAGTTAGGACACTAGGACACCTACGCACAGACAGTGACTGTTTTGATCTTATCAAATCTCATCAGTCTGGGACTGTTATCTAGGTTGTTTTATGGATGTTGTAAGAAGGCGATCAACCACAACATTATTTTATTCATGGTGATCAACAGAGTGATAGTTCACAGTATAAAACATACAGGGAAAATATATAAAGTGTATAAAATAACTACAAACTCTGCAGTGCATTGACAGTCACAGTCACTCATTCCCATATTAAAGGTATATGGACGTCTGTGGGATATGATGTGTTTGATTGGGCATATCTCATATATCTCATATATGTTTGTAATTCAAAGTACATTTGACATTTCTGATGTGAGCTAAAGCCTCAAGGCACATATGTAGTCAGAACGTCCTAGTCAATGAGCTGTGTGGAATTGTGTCCTAGTGAATCAGCTGTCCGCATAATGGCTCCCTCCCGAACAGCTTTGTCTTGGCCAGTGAGAGGGAAACAGATTTACTATTGTAACTGCCTCTGATTGGTCACAACTAATTATGAATGTTATGCTAATTTATCTTGGATATTCAGGGGTGTTCCTTCTGAAAATCAACTGCCTGAAAACTGAAGATATTTTGCAAACTTTAGAGTTAGTTTAATAGCGTTTATTTTACGATTTTTTTTCATGCAAAAAAGTGTTCATACACTACTGATTCTCCTCTATCGGATGCATTCATAATCAATGAAACTTCCATATACCTTTAAATACTTTGAAAATATAACACTTTCCAAAACTTGTAAAAGATGGCTGAATATCACTTCACTCATGATTCTGACTAAATAACACAAAGTGTCTGTATAGCACCATGAAGCTAATAAGAGAGCCACAGATAAAGCTCTATGTGAATCTAGTCTTCTTGGCACTGTCTTAACAAAGCTCTCTTCACTTAACTGACTGGTCACATGAGGCATTTAATTAACTGTGCTATTAATCCTCCATCCATTATTTATTGTAGGAGTTCTTCAAGGGTCATACAGTCAGCAAGTAACTGAAAAAGCAGCTTTCCCACATGATTTTGAAGTATCCATTTCATGGCACACAAGAGAGCATTTTCTGTTATTTTTATGTTGCTTAGTCAATGTATTTTATTCTGTAATATTTATAGTTTTGTCAAAAAGTGAGATAATAAAGTCTGATGAGGCTTCAAAAGCCCGGTTTTCTGTTCTGCAAAAAAAAGTGGTATGCAATTTTTTTTCTCTATTTATTTCTTCTAATAGCACCTTAGAACATTTTAGTTTTAGCAACCTCTGCTTGTCTATAGGGGCTTCCATATATAGTGCATACGATTTTGGAGCCTGGAGGTTTCTCTGCCAATTATTTATTCTTCTAAATATTAGTGGAGAGTGCATGGAGTCTAATCAGTGGCCTAATTAGGGAGAAAGTAATACTTTCAGAATATGATACCTACCCACCTTGCCTTTACATGCTCATATATCAGCCCATATACATTAACATAATTAGTTAGTAAGATTTTCCTGTGTTTTTTATTTTTGCTCTTGCTTACATAGTTGTTAATTATATACTCTGCACACATTTTCCAAAACCTGCTACAGTTCTTCCGTGGCTTGAAGCATTACATTTACAGTACAAAGGAATTTACACTTTTGCCAGTCTCTAGGGTGTGTTGTTTTTATGCATGTTTTTAAAATGCTACTTCCTCTATCTCTGTTTAAGTAAACCGCACAATAAAATATGTATTAGTAGCTTCAGAAATTATAGCAATATATGGTGTATCAAGACTTTTGTGGCTTTTCAGCACGAATAGAACTAAATGTGTAGAATCATGTGATTTCCTTAAAATATATGCAAGAAAATTATACCAAAATAACAGTGGCAGAGCTAGTGAATGGTAGGCCCTGATGCAAAATAAAATTTGCCCTGACCCCTAAGGAGCAAGGGCCGTGATATATATATATATATATATATATATATATATATATATATACCCATACTACTGTGTACATACTTTATACATACAATCCATAACCATTTTAAACTTAGCTTTCTTTAAACATATGACCACTGTATTTTGCAAAACTCAGGATGGATTACACACAAGCCAGGAGTCCTACCCACATACACCTGTTTCAAGGTTACTGACTCTAATCAGCATGGGGCTGGATCCTAGCCAGTGTAGTAGATTTTGTGGGGAGTTTACCACAGCAATCATTTAATTTATGGTGGGCAAAAGAGCGATAGAAGCCCTCCACCGTACAGTAGTACAATATATAAATAGTACATTTGTTTTCACACTTGAATGTCTAAGACAAGTTATAAGAACTTGTTTCCTGCTCAGAATTCTGAGAAATACAGATATCGCACTGCATACTGGGAACCTGGCAGGGACATGTAAATGTGCCCACAAAGGCTTCGCTTTTGCAATCCATAACAATTTAAAACTTGGCTTCCTTTAAGCATATGCCTACTGTATTACACAGCTTTTTTTGCAAAGCTCAGGATGGATTATACACAAGCCAGGAATCCTACATTTATATAAATACATATTATTATCTATATACTGTACATACTAGATTAGATTTGTGAGGCAGGAGGCAGCACGCAGAATCCCTTACCTCCCCCTGTCTGCCTCTGCAATGTTTTCCAGGGCTCTGCTGGCTTGTCTCTGTAAAGTGCTCCATGTCTCTCTCTGTCTACCTCACTAATGTGAGCATGTGCGTTAATTATAAGTGCCCATTAGTCTACTGGGGATTTATTTGATATATTTGTATGTAGAACAATTTTGTTCAAAGAGGGGGTTCTCCAGACCATGGCCCTCATTCAATTGCGATTTGGCCAATTGAATAGGGCTCTAAATAAGCACATAGCATATATTTTTTAAAGAAGTTTTTAGTTAGTGAAAATCTTGCTTTTGCATAGATGCTTACTAACTAAAAACTTATTTTAAAAAAATATGTTATGTGCTTATTTAGAGACCTATTCAATTGGCCAAATTGCAATTGAATGAGGGCCCATTTGTTTATTTATGCCACGAAAAGACAAAAAAATGACATGGTTTCTATTTATTTCCTCCCTGTGTCTTTAAATCACAAGCCTTTTACAAAACCTGTGATCCATTGTCCTATGGCCTGCAGACGAATGGAGAATGCTTACTGCCTTACTTGGAGTAAATATTGATGTAGTTTGGTTGCTGTGGCATCTGCAATGTTAGAGATTTTTTTTAACATTCACATGGAACTTACCCTTTGGGGTAAAACTTAAAACATGCCACAATCTTAGACCAAGCAGGGGTTATAAATTAGTCATATGCTTTCAAATTACACCAGGAATTTACAGAAAGATGATTCTAATCGAGATGAAATGTTTGTGAACCTAAATGCAGGATCTGACATTTTATTTTTCAAATTATTTGTTTCTTAATACTTGGGTTGAACACTGTGAGATTATTAAGACATAAAGACATTCCGAACAAAAGTATATACTGGGAGACCTTTTCTGAATTATATTCATATATATATATATATATATATATATATATATATATATATATATATATATATATGATGGGAATATTAGAGGAGCCCTGGGTAGAGTAATAGTAACAGAGATAAAAAACTAAATTAAAGGCAAAATTACTTTTTTTTAAAGAAAACCCATATATATATTTAGGTGTTAAAGAAAGCGGTAGTGTAGAGAATACATTTTTACATTTTTAAATGTTTCTTCTTGATTTCATGCTCTCTTGTATTAGAATGTGTATACCATGATAATCAAATGAGATTAATATACTTATTTCAACTGGAATGGACTTTGGCGGCAGTATAAACAGACTTGCTGATTGGATAGGAAGCACTCAATCCTCCTACGACAGGTCAGAGCAGGCCTCGACCACAGGAAGGTAAGAAACGCCTTCCTCAGTAGCGCCATACTTATACTTTTTCTAACACGGGATACTCACCTAGGAACTCTGCCCCAACAAAGCTATAGCCATAGTGGCCTGCAAGGACCCACTTACTACGCTCCAACAGTATGTAAACGGAAAAGTACGTATTGTAAATACATCAGGATACCACAAAGATACAGTGGAACTCTGTATACATGCACTAGCAGCAATAAATTGCGAAATACACTTATGAAAAGTATGTTTCCATATTACAATAGGGGTATAGTTAAAGCACTAGCTTGAGCGCTCCAAACACATCGACACACTGCACACAGTGCATATGGCTACCTCCATACCCACAGACAATACGTGTTGGGAGTGCCTAGGCCTTATCCCGCAACATATGGTAGGCCTAAACCCCGCAATAGAATATTACAGTGTGTTCCTAACCGGATTAGTGCTGAGGAATATCCCTGTGTAAACAAGATAATGATTGGCTATGGCACGGCACTAAATTATCCCTGTGTAAACAAGATAATGATCATGGCATGGCACTATAGTAAGATCCTGCACACTTAGGGCCTCATTCTATTAACGGCCGTAGGAGATGCGGGGCCGCAAGGACCGGCCGCAAGCTATTCTGCTATTCTATTCCCCTCCGGCCGGGGATTCCGGCAGGCTTGCGGCCGGCGCCTTGCTAACTCTTGCGGCCGCTCGTGCCGGAGGAAAGCCTTTGATCTAAAACGTCCGCAAGAGTTTCGGCCGCAAGAAAATCCCGGTTGCTATTCTATTGCTCCGGGAACCCTCTCTGCAAGGCTATAAGCGAGCCGCAGCTTACTTGCAGCAAACAGGTCCCGCTAGCACCAATTAAGCACATAAAATAGCCCAAATAAAGCCATCCTGCACTTTGAAGAGACTATAAAGAGATTGTAGGTGTTAGCAAAAATAGCACAACATTCCCCTATACTCAAATCCGTAAAAACAAATTTTTATTAACTATGTCAAATATCCATGGAAAAAGTCCAGAGTGCTTGGAGCACCTCAGACCTGGCCAGGCTGCGGCCGGAAAATAAACAGTTAATGTAAACTCGGATTTGGGCTGATGTGCAAGCTTGAGAGGGGGTTGCTATTAATCCTCATGTCCCCCAATATGATCCCTAGCATTTACAAAGATTTACAGTGCAGTCTTCAATTTATATTTGACTTTAAAAAAATTTGAGCTTACGGCCGGTTCCAAGATATGCGGCCGGCCGTAAGGGGAGATCCTTGCGGGGCCGTATAATAGAATTGCGAGGTAACAGAACCCCCGCAAGGAATCACAGCCTTACGGCCGATTTACGGCCGATAATAGAATGAGGCCCTAAGAGTATATACTTTGTTATGATTAATAAAGTAAAACACTTTGACAAGATGCTGGTACACTAAATATCAAAATCACAGGTTCTACACATATGAGTCTTCTTTAGAAGGTATATATTATGATGTATGATATTGACATCTAGGATCACAGTGATAACGTATAAATATGCTGGAATGACATATGATTTTAAATATAATTATGTGTACTGTTTCTATGTATATTCTGAGTACTACTGTTTATGTACAACTCTATGTACCACTTTATGCACTTTATTTTACTTTATTTTAAACACCTGCAATTATTGGCGCTAAAATGCATGGACAATATTTTAAATATTGGTCTTAGTTCCAGTCTTGTCATATAAGTAATATAAGTATTTAATAAGCAGCACCGTGTTGAAACCCAAAATGATTTTGAAAATGCTGTCACAATCCATTTATATCATTTGGTTATTATCAATATTATTATTTTTATTATTATTATTAATTATGTATCAGTGATTATGTATACTTATACCTATACCTACATATTTCCTATTATAGGATTTTTCACCATAGAAGCTGCAAACTAAATCAACGAAACGCGTCTGTCACTATTTTTATTCTATTTGTATTTCATTTACCAATGGATTTGACCTACTTGAATTGGATGCAAATGTTACCAATAAAGATATATTCTTATTGATAATCGTCTGTGAGTGCCTGTGCTTTGGACAATAAGCTATCCACCTCATCACACATGTGTGACAGGCACACAATACCAGACAGAGTAATAATATTCACAACAAAATATACTTCATTGTACACTCACAATATACATTGGAGACCTGGAACACAGTATACAGCACAATGACTGATTGAAAAAGGACATTAACTGTGATCTTCGGATTGGATACACTTCAGATTGTGCGCTCTACAGACTTCCCCTTCCAAACTTCTCTTGAACCCTGAGGACAGCCTGTTCTTTAGAGTGGAAGAGCATGCTGTACTTCAAAAGTCAACAATTCAATATATCTCCCTTAAACGAGCACATACTGTAACACCCAACTGTATACTTCTCCTTCTTATCTAAACATCCGTTACCCATTAATTCCTTTCAACAATTTTACTGTTTTGGTAAATAAAAATATTGTGAGACCCTTTTAAGGAGTCAGTGACTGCGTATGAGGCCCTGCTCTTCTAGTTAAATAGTTTGCCTGTCACTTATATAGAAGGTTGATCAGCAAACTGGCTTCATGTGAGGGTCCATATATCCCTGGCTTTCTTGAAGATCGTGACAATAGGATAATCCTGTGGGAGCATGTGGTCTGGATTACACTTAAAGAAGCACTGTGGTCATATTTTAAAAACTACTCTTTTGTAGAATATAACCTGCAAAAAAAAAATACACAGGAAGTTTATAGCGGGAAAGTGACCGTGACTATTGCCAGTGCACCAGTAGCATTAATTTAAAGCTTGTAAGTTTACAAGGACTCACCCACCTGAGAAAATAACAGGAAATACTATAAATGTCTGCAAAGAATAAATTAGTATAAAAGTTGCAAAAAGTAAAGTTTTTTTAAAATAATTTTCCTATCTAAAAACATTTTCCAAGTAACATGTCCTTTAAGGTTTCTCAGAACAGAAGCTATCATAACCAACTGTTCAGGATGGCTTTATATACCTAGTTCTTTATCACCCAACAGGAAGTGCTGTCCTGTATCATATATATAGTTGTCGTAATTGCGAGTTTGTTGATCACGCAATGTCAAAAGTTACGGACTTGTGCATGCGAAATGAGCTCTGAAGGTGCTCATTGCGGGGCTCGTGATAAACGCTGAAGGCGCTCATCGTGAGGCCCATAAGGTAAAGGTGGGCAAAGGCTCGTAATAAGCGCCTTTGGCTCACAAGTTAGAGAGGTGGGGGGAAAGGCCGAAGGCGCTCATCTTGAGGCTTGCAAGATAGAAGGTGGGAGAGGCTAAAATACAGTTATGGCCTTGAGAAAAAAAAATAACCTCGCTTTCAATCGAGTTTCGGGTTTGAAAAAAAATGCCCGTAACTCGATTTTAACCACAGCCATGTCATTGGGAGGCCGCCAAAAGATGCCAATTGAATATCAAATTAGCTTGCAACCTCACTTGCGGGCTCCCTGCCTCCCCCTGAGTTACGGCCTTGGAAGAAAATTGGTGGCGGTTAAACCTGTAAAAAAATTTTCAAGCCTGCAAGGCTTGGAGCAATAGCGATTTAAGCTTTAAGCCTTACAAACATGAAAAAAAGTTACCGGTTTAAGCGCTGCCACGCCCACAAATGAGAGACAGGAGAGGTTAAAGAGACAGGGGAGGGAGAGGGGGGAGAAGAGACACAGTGGACAGAGAGAGGGGGAAGAGACAAAGGGGAGGGAGGGGGAGAGACACAGGAGAGGGAGATAAGGGAAAATAGAGGCCCATAAAGTAAAGAGGCTTGCGAGGCCCACGATGACCGTCAAAGTTAGGGGCTTGTGCATGCGCGCAGCGGATGCCACGGCCTGCAAAGAGCTGCTTTGCCGCTCATTGCGTGGCCCATGATGAGCGCCAAAGGCGCTCATCGTGAGGCACATAAAGCATAGGAGAGGAGAGGCTTGCGATGAGTGCCAGAGATATGGGCTTGCGCATGTGCACAGCAGATGCCGCGGCCTGCAATGAGCGGCAAATCGCTCATTGATGGGCCTGCGATGAGCGGCAAAGTCGCTTATCGTAAGGCCCATAAAGTAGAGGGGGGGGGGGGAGAGGCTCGCAAAGAGGGCCATAGGCGCTTAGTTTGAGACCTATGATGAGCTCAAAAGGAGGCCTGCAAGTTACAGGGGGGAAAGCCTCGCATTGTGTAGCAAACAACAGCATTGCAATATTTCAAATTTCTTTGCCGTCATTTTTGACAGGCAAGTTGCTAGTTTAATAATATTGTCTTAGTAGTGAGCAAAAGAAATATTAGAAAGTAAAACACAAATTCACATCCTATTGTACGCAAATATGCTGGAAAGGACGGCAGAATTTTGGATTCTGCTAATTTACTTCCAAAGATGATAAATAACTTTGCAGAGGAACTTTCAATGGAATGTGGCAACTAACAATGTCAGTGTTTTGAATATGACTAATCTCATTACTTTACTTTTATACTGTGCTTAGAAAGTGCTGAAAGGAGCAGTTCAGAAAAAGAAATGGAATTCTGTAAAGAATCATTTCACCTAAAAGTTAAATATTTAAAGGTTGTATTTATTTATGTATTTATTTACTTTCTAAACACATTTCACTCATGACTAAGTTCAGTTATTCTAAAAACGATAGCTGCCATTCCATGGCCACTGTAAAAACTTCCCTAAAGCTGACTTACAGCTACAGGAGTTTTGAAAAGCAGTTGACTCACACCCATGGAGGTTTTGATGGACCTCTCTAGCTGTAATGTGTGCTCACAGCCAGCAGAATGGTAACCAGTACGTGAATACACTACACAAGCATTAACATTCTCCCATATCCCGAGCAATCTATATAAACCTCTTCTCTAGCACTGCACGGTACAAAAAAAAAACACTACAAAAAGTTAAAAAAAAATCAGTAGTGCTGTAAGGGGGCAAAAATACACATAACCCGTCCTTGTACACCCCTCCAGCAAAAGCCCTTGCGTTTACTCTTTAGTCCTGGATTAGTGGGCACATCCATGTTGTTCAGTCTTGATTGAAGCCATCAGTCCTCATTTTCAGCCCATTAAAATGGGCTTCTGCCTAAAACTCCACTCTAGCTCTTCAATACCTAAGGATTTCAGTTATCTGAATGATCTAAGTTATCTGTCAATCACATTTCAGCCAATCAGACCTTTGAGGACCCACATAGTATAGGGGTTAACGTTAGGTGCATTAGAGCCATGAGGAACCCATGGTTATAGCCTACTGTATAACCATGGTGTAGGGGTTAATAATAGGTGCCATGGGAGTCTGATGAGAACCTCGATGATATGGAGCTTACTTTAAAGTGCCACTGGGATCCATAGGGGCCCCCATTGTTATACTTTGGCGGGTAGGAAAGGGGAATCCAGTGGACCCCGGGCTCATAGCACATATGTAAAATTACGATATGTAAAATTCTTGTTTAGTGTTTTACATATCGTAGAGTCGCTAACAGGGATGTTAGCATATGCCAGAGAGTTTTGTAAGTCTTTAGCTGACACTCTAGGATTCTTCTTCACCTCATTGAGCAGTCTGCGCTGTGCTCTTGCAGTCATCTTTACAGGACGGCCACTCCTAGGGAGAGTAGCAGCAGTGCTGAACTTTCTCCATTTATAGACAATTTGTCTTACCGTGGACTGATGAACAGCAAGGCTTTTGGAGATACTTTTATAACCCTTTCCAGCTTTATGCAAGTCAACAATTCTTAATCGTAGGTCTTCTGAGAGCTCTTTTGTGTGAGGCATCATTTACATCAGGCAATGCTTCTTGTGAAAAGCAAACCCAGAACTGGTGTGTGTTTTTTTTTATAGGACAGGGCAGCTGTAACCAACACCTCCAATCTCATCTCATTGATTGGACTCCAGTTGGCTGACACCTCACTCCAATTAGCTTTTGGAGATGTCATTAGTCTAGGGGTTCACATACTTTTTCCACCTGCACTGTGAATGTTTACATGGTGTGTTCAATAACAACATGGTAACATTTAATTCTTTGTGTGTTATTAGTTTAAGCAGAGTGTGATTGTCTATTGTTGTGACTTAGATGAAGATCAAATCACATTTTATTACCAATTTGTGCAGAAATCCATATCATTCCAAAGGGTTCACATACTTTTGCTTGCAACTGTATCTGAACTGGAAGCAGGTTTTTTAACTTGCTTTAGACGTTTCAATGTGAACACAGATGTACTTTTTATTTACTGTACTACTGTACGGTGGAGGGCTTCTATCGCTCTTTTGCCCACCATATTATAAATAATTGTTGTGGAGGACTACCTACTCATAAGGTCCACAACACAAGCTGAGATCCCGCTCCATGCTGATGATAGCCAGTAAGCGGAAACAGCTGTACATGGATTGGATACTCGGCCTGTGTTTAATCCAACCTTGGCTTTGCATTAAAGATGTGTAATACAGCATGCATAAGCTTAAAGGAAGCCATGTTTGATAATGGCTACAGATTTAAGAGAGAGGCATTTGTGGGCACATTTGCACGTCCCAGCTTGCCAGAATGCAGTGTAATAACTGTTTTTCTCTGAACTCTGAACTGGAAGCAGGTTTTTTAACTTGCTTTAGACGTTCAAATGTGAACACAGATGTACTTTTTATTTACTATATATATATATATATATATATATATATATATATATATATATTTAGTAATTATTCATCCATATATATACATAGATTAAAAATGAGTATTGCAATATAATTTGATACCTTTTATATTGGACAAACGTCTTATTTATAATGACGAGCTTTCGAGAGGCTTAACCTCTCTTTATCAAGTCTCAAGCAATACTACATGAGATGGAACCCTCAGTTTGAATAATAACAGCAGATGCAGATAGAGTGGAGACAGCATCTGACATCATCAGGAAAATACATATATGGGGAATAAACACAACATAGCAAAGGAAACATATATACACACATTATATACACATATATATATACACTGTATTTACGCGAATGTAGTGCACCATCGGATTTAATGCGCACCCCAAGTTTGGTACCCATGAATCAAAAAAATGTTTTTGCTGGCGAATTTAATGCACATTTCTCATTTGTACAAGAATTCTCTTCCAGATTGTCAGTTTCCATTTTTTTCAGCAGAAAGAATAACTTTGTGTTTGAATTTTTTATCATATGACATCCTTTTCTGTTTGTCAGTCATTTTGGGGTAAATGTTTGTACACAGCGGTTCCATAAAAAGTTGCAGTAAACAATAGAGCTTAATTACTGGTCCACCCCCTTGGCATTTTTGGGGTTTTGTTGCATCACAAGCTGCATGGATTGTTTCAGGATTTGCATAATTTAATTTGCAAAACATGCACACAACTTTGAAGATGTTTCTTTTTATTGTGAAGCAAACAACAAATAGGACAAAATAACAGAAAAAAATCAATGTGCATAACTATTCACCCCCCTAAAGTTAATACTTTGTAGAGCTACCTTTTGCGTCAATAACAGCTCCAAGTTGCTTTGGATAAGTCTCTATGAGCTTGCCACATCTTACCACTGGGATTTTTGCCCATTCCTCCTTGCAAAACTGCTCCAGCTCCTTCAAGTTGGATGGTTTGAGCTTGTGAACAGCAATATTTAAGTCTGACCACAAATTTTCTATTGGATTGAGGTCTGTGCTTTGACTAGGCCATTCCAACACATTTACATGTTTCCCCTTAAACCACTCAAGTGTTGCTTTAGCAATGTGTTTGGGGTCATTGTCATGCTGGAAGGTGAACCTCCGTCCAATTTCTCAAACTCAAAACGTGCCATTTTGTTTTTTGCTGAAAGTAATGGCTTTCTTCTGGCCACTCTGGTATAAAGCCCAACTCTATGGAGCGTACGGCTTATTGTCGTCCTATGTACAGATACTCCAGTCTCTGCTGTGGAACTCTGCAGCTCCTCCAGGGTTACCTTAGGTCTCTGTGTTCCCTCTCTGAATAAAGCGCTCCTTGCCCGGTCTGTGAGTTTTGCTGGGTGGCCGTCTCTTTGCAGGTTTGCTGTTTCCGTTTCCAAATGTCTGAATGCTGCGGTTTTTGTATGAGAAGGCTCTACTTTAAATAGATAGCTTTGAAAGAGGCATATATTTACTTGGATACTATTTATCTCCGGGTCTTTTTCCAAATGTCTGAATGCTGCAGTTTTCTGCATGAGGAGGCTTTACTTTAAATAGATAGCTTTGAAAGAGGCATATATTTGCCTGGATATTATTTACCTCTTGTTTTTCAAATGCCACAGCGCAGAGAGATTCTTCGATAACATTGATTAACATCTCTCCTGTGTATATTCACTGGGATATATACATAAGTGGTTTTCACCCCAGATAGATAGACCCATAATAGGGATAGCTTTTATTAAAGTGCAATAACTCTTGTAAGAGTGCCATTATGCTGACTTTGTTTTTTATTAGATATTAAATGCCTATATCAGGGCTTCTATTTGGCTAAGACAATTAGTGAGCACAAGGAGTTAATTTTCAATTTGTCCCTAAAATAAGGACTTATATGATATGTATATAACTCCAGACCATTTAAGATTTCCCATGCTTTGTATTTAAGACTCAGCAACCCTATAAACAATAGGTCACACTCTCATGCCAATCATTATATGATATTCAGCCTTCAATAATTAGGCATTCAAAACGAACGCATTAAGTACAAATCTGTATCAACAAGGACAAAAATTATTTAGCAGAAACAGCCGTATGTTATTAGTCACACATAAGTACTGTTGTGTGAGAGAACATTTACCCCTCTATTAAGAGATTAAAAATACCATCAGGTGGTATATTGTCCTCACAAAATTTGCCTATTTTTATCCCATTTTTTTTCCTTTCTAAAATCCGGGATTTCTTTTTTAAAGCGATTAACTTTTTTAAAATGTTGCCGTTGTTACCCTCTATTAATAAAATGTCTACTTTTGTAACTATCTTATCCCAATTTGTATATATACTTGTCAATTTTTTGGTAGAAAATACCGTTGGAAACTAGCATTCCTTTAATGTATTAATTTAATGATTAGTGGTTCAATCCACATCAGGGAGCATTGAGAAACATTGTTAACCAGTATATCATTTTCTATATTAGTATTAAGGACTAGTGCAGTGTCATAATATTTCTTAGAAATATACCATTCCAGTAAATATAATCACTATTTTCATCATGTCAAACATCTCCATTCAAAATATGGACCTAGAATCCCTTCTAAAAGAGGCTGAAGAGAGCTTCAGTGGAAACATACAACCTGCAATAGAAGGAACCAAAGATATAAAAAATATATATGGAGATCTCCTTAAAGTAATGAGTAAACAATTATGTTCAGTCTGGGAAATAAGCAGTTTACAGAACTACCTTAAAAATCATTTTGTTCCTAGAGGCCTAAGAGTTCATCTTAACCCTGCAATAAATTTGAGTGATGAAATATTTGTGAACAAATGGAAAGAAATACTTTTAAAATGTTCTTCTGAGTTAATCAGTCTAATTATTGAAACAGAGAAACAAAATTTAGAACTACTAAAACCCAAGATTGTACTTTGTCAACGAGAGTTCAATAAACAAAGTGAATCCACAGAATATGAGCTACTATGTAAAAAATTAAATGAGAACTATTTGATAGATTTAAAAGAGACATAAAGGATCGAAAACAGAAAAAAATCCTACGAGACAAAACTGATTTTCAAACAAATAGGATTTTTAAAAAGTTTCCTACGTCAATACCTCTGCAAAGAAACTCTTATATAAGTTAATCTGATTATGACAATTCTGACATAGATGAAAATTCTATTCGAAATACCAGAGGTAGATGACCTGGTATGCATTATAGAAGGGAGGCTTATAATACAAGAAAATTCGCACAAACTAGAATGCCAAATAATTACAATAATGAAGGTTTTTTAGAGGAAGGCTAATTTCCTATGAAAGGCCCAGAGAAGAGAGATTTAAGAAAGAAGAATTAAAAACTGAGAAAGATGCTGACAAAAATAGTTATAATCAGATCAGAATGTGAAAATTGTCAATCTCTCTGATTTTGTTATAAATAATGATCATGAATCAGTTTTGAAAAAAGGCTTGATGTTTGTCCCAACATCAAGATCTGACAAATTTACTCATATTAAGGACATTAACCTATTTGCACGAAAATTGGTCTTACAAAAATTCTTCAAAAACAAACAGGAAAAAGAACATATGAGGCTGGGAATAAGTAAGGAAGATATTGAAACCTTTAAACTTTTGATGTCCCTTCTGGAAGAAAATATTTCCACAGAGTTGGACAAAACAGATGAAAAAATGAAAATATGCAAAAATAAAAGTTGCTTCACTCTATTTTTGAAAGAATACTCTAACATCTGGGTGTTCTTACAACAGGTTACAAATGATATAGAAAGCTTGGATTTTACAAAACTAGAAAGAAGTTTTAATTTAACAAAAAAAGAATATCAAGCTCTTGATGAACTTAAATCATGCAAGGATATTCAAATTAAACAAGCAGACAAAGGTGGGAATTTGTGATACTGAGCAATGAGGATTATAAAAAGATGTGTAATAGAGTTTTAGATGAGAAATCTACCTATGAGGTATTAACAAAAAATCCGAATTTTGAATATAGACTAGTATTAAAGTCCATACTGGAAAAAGCAAAAATAGATAAGATCATTGATGAACAAACATACACATTCCTCTTACCAAAATTTCCCTGTATTTCAACTTTCTCTGCCTTACCAAAGGTACATAAGCAAATAGTACCTATTCCAGGTAGGCCTATAGTATCAGGCACGGGAAACCTTTCATCTAATGCCAGTATTTTTATGGATTATTACCTTCGTGATCTAGTACAAAATTTACCTTTGTACGTAAAAGACACTAATGATATTCTGAAACAACTAGAAAATCTAACAGTACCAAGTGATACCTGGTTAGCAACAATTGATGTTGAAGCACTTTATAGCAGCATACCACATGATTGTGGTATCGAGGCAGTTAAACATTTTCTAAGTGCTAAGAGCACGAATCTGAGAAAATTCAATGATTTTATTGTACAACTCTTAAAGTATGTTTTGAAACACAACTTCTTTTTATTTAGTGGGAAATGGTTTCATCAGAAAAAAGTAACAGCAATGGGGACCCCCTGTGCCCCCAGTTACGCAAATCTCCTTTTAGGGTGGTGGGAAGAGAACATTTTCTCTGAACAAACTATTGAACATCTTTTTGCACATGCCATGATCTGGCGTCGTCACATAGATGACATTTTAGTAGTCTGGGATGGCACAAAATTGGAGTTTGAGACCCTTATGGAATCATTGAATAGAAATGAGATAGGTCTTAGATTCACTTATGAAATACATACGACAGAAATCACTTTTTTGGATTTGCTTATCAAAAAAGATAATCAGGGAACTATTTCAACCACCACCTTTAGAAAGGAGATAGCTACCAACACGCTTCTGATGTGGGATAGCCCTCATTTTGAGCCCCTGAAGAGAGGCATCCCTAAGGGGCAATATCTGAGGATCAGGAGAAACTGTAGCTCAGATGTTGAGCTCAAAATTGAAGCAGACAAATTAAAGCAGAGATTCCGTGAGAGGGGTTATTCCAACAAATGCCTAAAAAAAGCATTTCAGCATGCCTTGGGCTGTAATAGAACAGAGCTACTAAATAAACCCTGTACAAAAAAAAAACAGTCACCAGATGACATACATCCCAGATGCATTATGACATTTGGGTATGAATCTACTGCAATTAAGAACATCATATCCAGACATTGGCACCTACTAAGAAGCGACGAGGACTTAGAAGAGACACTACCACAAAAAGTGTCAATTACATACCGAAGGGGCAAAAACTTGAAAGATATGCTAGTACACAGCTTCTTTAAAGAACAAAGATCTAACAACACATGGCTAAATCCACCATTGGGCTGTTTTAGATGTGGGAACTGCAAGTTTTGCAGATATATTAAACCTACAAAAAGTTATGAACACACATCTAGTGGAGAAAAATATACACTAAAGGATTTTTCAAACTGCTGTTCCACTAGTGTGATTTACGTGGCTACGTGCCTTTGTAAAAAAATCTACGTAGGTAAGACTCGGCGTCAACTGCGTAGACGTATCGGTGAACACATCTATACCATTAAGAAAGATTTAGATACACCATTAGCACGCCACGTAAAACTTTTTCATGGTGGAAACAGTGAGGTCTTAGCCTTTACAGTCCTTGAGAAAGTACATTCAGGCCCTAGACAGGGGGACCTAGATAAAAAATTTCTCCACCATGAAGCAAAATGGATTTACAAATTAAAAGCTTTATCCCCTAGGGGATTAAATGAGGGTTTTACTTTTTCACCCTTCATTTAAATATGCAACATGAAACATTAGAAGCAGTAAATGATATTCTAATGTTCAACATTATTTGAGTAGGATCACATATCACACCTTTTAACAAAAGCCTTTAGTTTCACTTCTAAGATGAGCATTCATCTCAGACTATCACTTAAAATATATTAATTTATTAAGCTGATTAACTATAAAGGATAAGTTCAACTATTTATATATGATAGGTACTATTCCTCTCTCAATTATAGTGATGGCACACATTTACATAAATTAATTAGAACTCCTCTTATATTTAGTGAAGGAATTTCCATATAAGCACTTGTAGTTTATTTATATCACCATTGATAAAAGGGGTAATAATAGTTCATAAAAAACTTTACCCTTAATTTCACTTAGTTATTTATGGTAAAGAACATGAGTGGCATAAGTCCACAAGTTTATTAGACATCAATCACACATTTTTTTTAAGTAGATTTTTGTCACTTTAAATATAAATTTGTCTTTATTTAAGTCCAATCCAAATAATTTTGGAATCATAGAATAGATCATCTAGACAAATATTTTACTATACTAGCCAATCTCCCATGTTCCATTAATAGTCCCTTTTTTGCATAGGTAAATGGTCTCCTATTATGTAAGAATATAAGATAAAATCATGGAGTGGATTTTTTCTTATGTAACGTAATATAACCTATTATAACCTATTATTCTCACCATAATTCTTTTGGTCTATTTACTATCTAGAATCGTTTTGTCTCTTTTCTAGTCCACATTTGCAAGAATCTATATAAGTTGTATTTGGGTTTAGCTCTCATTTCACAGCAATTCAATGGGATCAGCGCTTTTGACATTCCACTGCACATGTCCGGATTATACTAATCAGTTGCCGTAGTTACGGCAAGGTTTAAAAGAGGGCCTGATGGCCTATGTAGTTTTACCTTGACAAAGACGTCTGATGACGTAGAAACACGTCAGCCTTTGGTGACGTAGCACGCCCTGACGCTAAGGGCACGCTGGCGTCTCACTTTCTAACAGTACTGTGTGTTTGAGTATTGAGGATGTGTGCTTACCCTCCCTGTCCGTTTCCAAATGTCTGAATGCTGCGGTTTTTGCATGAGAAGGCTCTACTTCAAATAGATAGCTTTGAAAGAGGCATATATTTACCTGGATATTATTTATCTCCGGGTCTTTTTAAGTACAAATCTGTATCAACAAGGACAAAAATTATTGAGCAGAAACAGCCGTATGTTATTAGTCACACATAAGTACTGTTGTGTGAGAGAACATTTACCCTTCTATTAAGAGATTAAAAATACCATCAGGTGGATGGAGGTGTGGCTAGCAGCAAACAGAGAGGAAGCACAATTACAGAGCTCGCTGCAATAAGGCTTTAAAACAACATGAAAATACCAAGCAATTTGGATTATTTTTGATCTACAAGACCAGGTTGCAGTGACTGAACAGTCTGGATTGCTCTGGCACTGTGCAGCAACTTTTGGACTTCACTTTAACACAGATCTACTGGACTGAAAGATACTGGATGGGGCACAATCAACAACTATTGGGAAGGTGTCTGGTGAGTCTAAACCCCAAAGGGGACCCTCTTATGTCATCCTACCCCAGCTAGACCCCAGCTCACCTACCCAGGGAAGGGCCTCTTGATGGGAGATATAAAGTGGAGCACAACATATAATTTTTCACTTCATATTTGAAGGAAAACTAACAAGCACTCTATATCAGTTACTACTGAAAGCTAACACAGGCTAAAGCTAGCAATAGCCCTGCAACTACACACAGACACTGGTGGACATAGAAAAAAACTTCTACACCAATCTGGGATCATAAGGAGCAAGTGAAGTTGTACTCCCACACCCCAGGGACTGTACCTTTACAGCATCTCATTGCTGAGACTCATGTGTTTGCAACCATCATTAAAAGCTCTGTTTATTAAATCCTAATTGGTGCTGGACTCTAATCAGCAAAGCAATTGAAGCAAAACTGCCACAGCCAAATGTAGTGAACTGTGTAAGACAAGGAATTTTTTCCTCAATCCCTTATCATCTTAACTTGTTTATGTTATATGAGATAAAGCGAGCGGCTTCCCCTGTGTTGTATAAGTTTGCTGTTGACTACACCCTGTATAAAGGACAGCTCAACACTACCACCAAGTGGCAGCTTACGAAAATTACATGCCCAGGCTTATAAATATATCAGTGATTCCACTACCCCTGGCAAAGTGGACTGGATGAGGGACAACTGGACAGTGGGGCAACAGGGGACCGTAGAAGGAGAGAGACCAACCTGAAGCCCTAACCTGGACAGTTGCTGGAGGCCTGCTAAGAGGAAATGGTGAGCTTATTTCAATAGCAATAGCAGAAACACCATATCACCTGCCCCAGAGATAGACCCCCTGACAGGGACAATCTAAAGCTGCCTAACTGGTAAACATCAACTCAGTAGGTGAAGCCCCTACACAAAGATTGAATAGTGTACAGCATTGAATGTTTTACATGACAACCCTGGCCACCAATCCAATTTGTGTACAGAAATAGTAAAAATAAAAAACTACACGCCTTATGAACATAAACCTCTTCAGAGTTTGTATCTATTGAAACCCTGTACATGAGGATCAAAGTCCACCATCTGCACAATAATAAAGTTTTCTTTGGTCGGTGCTAGGCCTAGCACATTATAACGTCGCCACCTGGTGGCCAGGAGGCTATTTCCCAGCAAATCTATGTGATTAGCTCCATCTTGTGGACAAAACTGGTATCTACCAAATTGCTGCAACCAAACTATTTTGCACTGCCACCTAGTGGACCTGTAGGAATATATCATCAGAGACTTTCAAAATACACCAATATTTTTGAGGATGCCTAACCGGCCTATTTTACTGACACAAGTGGATAAGAATATGCTCACTATGTAAACGCACCCCATACTCCGGTGTGGTGGCACAACTCAAGGTGAAGTGACTTTGACAACTACATTTTATGTACGGTTCTTATAAAAAAGGAATGGCTGGGATCTCAACAAAAAGGGCAACCAAAACTATACAGGAGTTTTGTACAACAAAGACACCAATGCAGTCTGCCCGACAACCAGCCTCAACTCCAGAGCGTTCCCCAATTTCTACCATGGAATCCACGGCTCCTAGTACGAAAGCAGACATATAGGATTTAAAAGATCAAATCTCCTCTTTTAGAACTGAGATCACTGGAGAAATCAAGAAAGTGGCTGCAGAACTTACTGGTGAAATAAAAGCGGTTGATTCTAAAGTGACCGACCTGGAAGTGAGGTACCATGACTTATTAGCAGCACACTCCCAACTGAAAGAAGAAGTGTCAACCTTAAGAGATGAACAAAGCCAACTCCAATACGTGCAAGAAGACCTGGAAAACCGCTCTCGTCATCAAAATATTCGGATCCGTAACCTCCCAGAATCCATTACAGATCTCCCAAATTATATGATGGATCTCTGCAAACTTTTGCTACCAAACCTAGAAGAGGAAGCCTTCAGAATAGACCACATTCACAGAGCACTGTCAGGTCGTCCTGTTGCTGGAGAGAGAGCTAGAGATGTTATTGCAAAATTTCATTACTACACGACCATGGAGCTCTTTATGAAAGCTGCGAGACCTGGTATTCCAGAGATTGCAGGTGGCCAGCCCACCATTTTTGCTGACCTTTCTCCGACCACTTTGTACAAGAGGAGATTATTCAAACCTCTTCTGGAGATCGTTTTGGCCCAAGGATGGAGGTATACCTGGGGCTTTCCTTTCAAATTGAACATTGTGAGAGATGGAAGAATTTACCCAGTTTTTGAAATGGAGGAGGGCATGGCGCTGCTCTCGTCTTGGAACATTCGTTTACCAGAAGTAGGGGAAGCGGCCCAACGCCCGGATGCCAGACCCTACAGACGCCCTAGGCTGCAACAAAGAACCTAAGTCTGTAATAATCTTAGAAGGGTGAAAAACTAAAGGGAAAAGGAAAAGATTTTTCAATGCGTAATACACCCTATAAAACTGTGGACAGTAGAACAGGGACTTTGTAGCTTTATCTACATAAGGCACAGCCTCCAGGCTAAATTTAGCGACAATGTTGAGATAATTTAGTCCTAGTTTTCTGGGTAGATATGTATAGATGGAGGTATGTATATACAGATATATATATATGTGTATGTAGATATATGTATGTGTATGTATATGTTTGATCTTATCTATTTTCACCTGGTGCTGACTCTAATATTAGCTCAGGGTCCTCTACAGCAGTTATCTAACGTTTAGATTTCATCTGCATAGTTATAGTCACTTAATTGTTAATGTTATGTTTCTGAAGCTGTGCCCCACAGGGGGTTAATTTTGTAAACTTTTTCTATTTTGACTTTATTTTGGTTTTTGTTTTGGCGAGTCGCCTGGATATCTTTCTGCAAGAATTCCAGGTGCTTCACCATAGGTTATAGGAGGACAGCGAGTTGCTCTCCTCATTTCAGTGTAAATTGTATATTGTTCTGGATATATACTTTATATATCCATACAAACACTATACACATATCTTTCGTAATTACTTACTTGTATACGGTTAGATTTACCTACTGTATTGTACAACATGGTTATTTTTATACATTGCTTTAATATAAATATATATATATATATATATATATTTCTTTTTATTTATTTTTGCTTCCTCCTTTAGACGCCTTCTTCCTCCCTCCCTCCGGCTTCTCTTCTTTTTCTCTCCCCTCTATACTCTATACTTGATCTATTTACTCTAGCCTGGTGTGAAGCCCTACGAATCATTAGGTCCAAGTGAAGAACACCCCTCAGGTCACCTGCTTTCAGCGGATAACCTACTCATCAGAAGCTCTATCTCTTGGGTGTCGCTCAGAACAAGTAGTTAGTAATGGCTTTATGCATAGCATCTCATAATGTTCAGGGGCTGAATGAGCCGGTGAAGCGGGGCATTGCCCTAGGGGAGTACGGTCGCATGGGGCTAGATATTGTCATGGTACAGGAGACCCATTTTAAGAAGAATTCTATCCCAAAATATTGGGGTAAATGCTTCACGCAAATGTTTCATTCTACCGCCCCAGAAAAAAAAGGGGAGTGTCCATTTTAATACACAAGAGATTAAATTTCCAACACATATCCACACGCAGAGACACAGAAGGGAGATTCATCCTAGTACAGGGCACTATTAACGAATGCCAGATTTCACTGCTAAATATATACGCCCCGAATATTGGACAGGCTACATTTTTTCATAAAATCTCAGACATTATGTCTGACTGGCAAAAATCAACATGGATTATTGGGGGAGACATGAACTCGGTCCTGGACCAAGCAAAGGATAGATCGGGCTATTCAGACCCAATGATTATTCCCACCGCAACAAAGTCTTTCAAACTCTTACTTAACAACCACGGTTTGCTTGACGCATGGAGAATGACCCATTTTAATGATAGGGAGTACACTCACTACTCGGCTAGACATAACTCATATTCTCGCATCGACTATATTTTAATACAGCAACAGCTAGCTTCGAACCTACAGGATGCTGAAATCCGGCCCATTGCATGGTCAGATCATGATGTTGTATGTATTTCCTTAAATGACCTGTTGCCTGAAGGGCGCTCCCCCTCGTGGGCACTTAATCCAGCTCTACTTAATGACGTAGTCACGAAAGATAAAATACATAGCGCCATAACAGACTATTTTGATCTAAATGGTGAGGGTGAGGTAGAGAGAGATGGAGTTTGGGCTGCACACAAAGCAGTGATAAGGGGTAAATGCATTCAGATTGGTGCATGCTCTAAAAGAACAGAGTTAGCCCAAATAAATATACTAAACAACATTTTTTTGACCCTTCAAGCAATCCCCCTCTCTAGGAGACCACCTGAGACCCAGGCGGAAATATTTAAACTCAAACAACAGTTGCAGGGAATTTTACGTAAAAAAGCGGTAACACTACTGCAAAGAACCCAATCTCAGTATTTCACACTCTCGAATAAGCCAGATAAAATGCTAGCCAGAAAGCTCAACCAGCAACGAGCAAACTCTTTTATTCCAAAACTAAAGATGGAGAATGATAAAATTATCTATAAGCCACGTGACATTACGGAGGCATTTGAAAAATTTTACGCCAATCTGTATTCTGCAACTGCTAGGTCGGGCTCGATTGATCCATATGACCCAAATAGACACTTTTTTGTCTTTCATTAAACTCCCAAAACTGGATGCCGGACGTTCAGATTTGCTAGATGGGCCCATAGATCTAACTGAAGTTAAGAGAGCTATAAAAGAGACCAAGGCTCATAAAGCACCTGGCCCTGATGGGTTTACAAATTTTTATTATAAGCAATTTATAGATACGTTAGCACCCCATCTTCAGCGGCTTTTTAACACATTTTTGTCTGGTAAGCCTATGAGGGCAGAATTCCTGGAAGCCAAAGTGATAATAATTCCTAAGGAGGGTAAAGACCCATCTCAATGTAAGAGTTATAGACCTATCTCCTTGATCAATTGTGATGTTAAACTCTACTCTAAAATCTTAGCGAACAGGCTATCTCAGGTGCTGCCGAGCCTAATACATCCAGACCAGGTTGGGTTTATCCAGGGTCGTGAAGCGCCAGACAACACCAGATGGATCATAAACTTGCTTGATGTAGCATCATTCCAGAATACGCCCTTAATGCTGTTATCCCTTGACGCGGAAAAGGCCTTTGATAGGATCGATTGGGTGTATATGGCTGAGACACTACATAAATTTGGCCTAAGCGAGAAGTTAGTGAAGGGTATTTTAGCATTATATTCGGCCCCGACAGCATATGTTGCATACCAGGGGTTTAAATCACGATCATTTAAAATCACGAGAGGGACGCGGCAGGGGTGCCCTCTTTCTCCTCTCCTCTTTGCTTTGTGTATTGAACCTCTGGCGGTAACCATCAGAGAGGATAGAGAGTGGGAGAGACGGAACATAAATTAAGCCTCTTCGCGGATGATGTCATGCTTACTATCTCCGAACCATTAGTCAGTCTCCCTAACCTGTTCCATGCTCTTGAACTTTTTGGTAGGATCTCTGGCTTTAAAATGAATTCGAGTAAGAGTGAAGCGCTAAATGTCTCCTTACCAGAGCAGTTGAAATCCCAATTATCAGGAAACTTTTCCTTTAAGTGGGTCCAAAACCACATTATCCCCAGATAATCTGGCCTAATGTACTCAGCAAACTTCCCTGCGCTCATTAAAAAATTAATTACGGATTTAAATTTCGTGGTTAGGGAGGATTCACGCTATCAAAATGAATATTTTGCCCAAGCTCCTGTATCTCTTCCGTACCATTCCAACGGCTGTTCGTTCCAAGGATATCTTGGCTATTCAGGGGGCAATCTCTTGCTTCATTTGGGACCGTAAAAGACCTAGAATAAATAAGACAGCCATGAAGGCTGCAAAGGCCAGAGGAGGGCTGGCCCTCCCAGACCTATTGAAATATTGTAAAGCCACTAGATTAGCCCAAATCACTAAATGGTTTGGTACAGAACAAGTGCCAATATGGGTAGAAATAGAAACAAAAATCTTTGAACAAAGTGGCCTCCACATTAAACAGGTTATTTGGCTTAGCTTACATTCTAAGTTGGGGAATGCCTCCTTTACTAACTGCATGGTCCAGTCTCTGGCAGTTCTGACAAACAAGAGAATCCCACTGGTTGAAACAAGCTCATGGATAGCCCCATTGTGGGTATACCAAAGAACGGCACTAATTGATAGACTCTCGCAATTTAAGTGGTGGATAGACAATAAATTTACGGGGGTGGCTGATCTGTTGAGGGGTAATAGACAGTGGTCTATTACAGCATTTAGGGAAGAACACCATTTACCATTAAGGGAATGGCTTAATTTGTCCCAGATACATGTCAATGTCTCCAAAGTAATCAAATGTAATGCTGCTGAATTTTGAGAAATGTTGCCTTGAGAATCCGACTGGCAGACGAAATATCTCTATTATTTATAACTACCTAACAGACCAGACCACACCACCTAAATTACATCATCAACAATCTTGGGAGTCGGAACTTGCCATTGACTTAAACGAGGCTCAATGGAATAAAATACAGGCTCCTCATTGAACGTAATATTGAGGGAAAATTCACACAAGACTATTTTGAGGTGGTACCTAACACCGGCTTCTTTGGAAGGTAATTGTTTTAGGGGGTGTACTGATTTAGGTACTCTTAAACATGTCCTGTGGGATTGCCCTAGGATTGCCCACATCTGGCTGGGGACATATGATATCTTGGAGAAACTCAGGGATTGCAGGATTCCCCAAAAACCGGAAGAAGCTCTTTTAGGTCTACCCATAGAGGGCCTTAGTAACCAGGCTCAACTTTTGTCACACCAAGTGTTTTTGGCAACTCGAGTTACGCTAGCTAAAGCCTGGAAATCGGGAATACCCACATATAGTGAAGTTTTACGTAAGCTTAAGTTCATATATGATATGAGCGTTATCTGAGCTGACCTGAATCAATCATACAAGAAATGGGCTTCATGCTGGGACACCTGGATCCTTAAGATTGGATGGTAAAGTTACAGAGTTCTCTAATTCTTAGGACAATCAGGGTGTGGATCCTGATTTTCCATGTCCCTCTCTTCTCCTGTTCTTCCCCCCCCCCCCTTCCCTTTACCCTAGGCGTGTTTTTTCCTTTGTTTTTAGGTTACAAGTTCGATAACCTGTATTTTTATATGTAAGTAATCTGAATTCATATTAAAAAAAAAAAAAAAAAGAGAGAGAAAGCAAAAAGTCGATAATTGAAGTTAAAAGGTTATTTATTTGTATGTATATATTTTTCAAGGACATTGTCTATATCATTCTTGTTTTATCGTTGAAACATGTGTATTATTGTATTACCTTGATACTCTTAATAAAAAAATATAAAAAAAAAAAAAAACATCAGGTGGTATATTGTCCTCACAAAATTTGCCTATTTTTATCCCATTTTTTTTCCTTTCTAAAATCCGGGATTTCTTTTATTAACTTTTTTAAAATTTTGCCGTTGTTACCCTCTACTAATAAAATGTCTACTTTTGTAACTATCTTATCCCAATTTGTATATATACTTATATGTTATTATGTATTTTTTGGTAGAAAATACTGTGGGAAACTAGCATTCCTTTAATGTATTAGGTTTGCTGTTGTGCCATGTTCTTTCCATTTGGTTATTATAGATTTGATGGTGCTCCTGGGATCATCAAAGATTTGGATATTTTTTTATAACCTAACCCTGACTTGTACTTCTCAACAACCCTGTCCCTTACTTGTTTGGAGAGTTCCTTGGTCTTCATGGTAGTGTTTGGTTAGTGGTACCTCTTGCTTAGATGTTGCAGCCTCTGGGGCGTTTCAAAAAAGGTGTGTATATGTAATGACAGATACTGTGACACTTAGATTGCACACAGGTGGACCTAATTTCACTAATTATGTGACTTCTGAAGGTAATTGGTTGCACCGGAGCTTTTTATGGACTTCATAACAAAGGGGGTGAATACATACGCACATGCCAATTTTCTGTTTCTAAAAAATAGTTTTATGTATATATTTTTCTCATTTCACTTTACGAACTTAGACTATTGTGTTCTGATCTGATAAAATTGAGATTAACAAAACATTAAACTTAAGGCTTTAATGTAACAAAATAGGTAAAAAGTCAAGGGGGGTGAATACTTTTGCAAGGCACTGTGTGTATATATATATATATATATATATATATATATATATATATATATATATATATTTCACTAGCTCCGCCACTGGTGATGACCTAGACTGTGAGGGGAGAAAGTTAAGTCATGCATGTAGTGCATTTTCAGGACATGTTGCAGAGTATAAATGTCTACCAGCATCTTCAAATATGGTTAATGCCACAAGTGTTCCTGCATTATCTCCACATTCTCAAAGACTTACCAGAGTTTGGAGATGAACACATTCATTGTTCTCTTTCTTATGTTTTCAACAAACTTAATTTTATAAAGATTTACTTGCCTCATACTTTAGCCTTGTTTTGTCTGTTTAAAACCATTCTCCAACAATTCAAACACTAGTGAGCATAATGAGAGAAAAAAAACAAGATAAAGAAGGGTACTTGTCGTAGATGTTATCCCTCTTCTTTTTTGAACATTTCACAGTAATCAACGATATGGAGATCGTAAAATTAGCTCAGAAGACTATGCTAGTAGCTCAGCTTTTTAATTCTTGAACCTTAATTTATTGGTTTAATGTTTTGGTTTACAGTAAGATAGAATGTCCACAACCAAAGAAATTGCCCCAAAAAATAGCTTGATTGATAACCTAAAAACTATTCATTTGAATTTATACTTAAGAGTAAAATAATATATTCTGTCCTTCTGCCTTCACTCTTTGAATAATTTTCTTCACTGCTCTCCTTACTACTTGATTCCTTAGTGTGTAAATAATAGGATTTAGAAGAGGAGTCACTATGGATGGAAAGATGGAGATGACCTTATTCCATTTCAAAAAGCGTCCAGTTTTTGGTCTAAGGAACATGAAGGTGGTGGTTCCAAAGAAAATAAGAACAACAGTCAAGTGTGAAGCACATGTAGAAAATAACTTGTGTCTTCCAGACACTGTGGGAAACAACACTGTGGTATGGAAAATGCTAGCATAAGATATAGTAATTAGTATAAAACACCCAATTATTACAAAACAAGCTGTGATGAAAACCAAAGTTTCTATGTGTGAAATTTCAGAACAGGACAACTTCAGCAATGGTGCAAAGTCACAGTAATAATGGTCTATCTTATTAGGACCACAGAACGGGAGTGCTGAGATTTGAAAACATGGCACAATCATTATTATGAAGCCACCTATCCATGACCCAATTATTAATATACTGCAAGTCTTTGAACTCATGATGGCAGAATACCACAAAGGATTGCAAATGGCGACATAACGATCATACGCCATTACAGTCAGGATAAAACTTTCTGTGGCACCAAATGTAAAATGAAAATAGAACTGTGTAAAACAGCCTGCAGAGGAGATTGATTGTTGTTTTGTAGCCAGAGTCCACAGAAGTCTGGGTCCAGTAACGGAGGTGTAGCAGATCTCCAAAAAGGAAAACCCACTTAAAAAGAAGTACATGGGCTTGTGAAGACTCCGTTCAACTTTTACTATTATAATAATAAGGACATTGGCTGTGATGGTAAGAACATAAATAATACATATTAAAACAAATATTAAATATTCCATCTCACGTGACAATGAAAATCCAAGAAGTAGGAATTCTGTAACAGTTGTTTGATTGATTTTTTTCATTTTGAAAAATTGTCTGTGAAATAAACAGTGCATATAAGAAAGACAGTGTCACAAAATATTTAATTTGTGAAAATACAACTTTACTACATTTACTTTAATGATTTAAAATGTAATGATTTAAAACCAGTGAGACAATTGTAGCATCGCCATCCTAAGAAGGCAAGATGATTTTAGTTTGCTCTTGCTAACCCCAAATAAGATTTGAACATTAATAAATACAGAAAGAAACACTGTCAAAGATTGATTTAATGAAAGTACATGAAACAATTAATGACCAAACAATCAGGAATGTGGCATTGCAAGAATACCTTAGCAAATAATTTTCTTTACTTCTAGGTTAGTTTCTAGATCACTGAATTTCTTCAGTGGACGTAGATTTAGTAAGCCGACCGAGTATAAGCCGAGGCACCTATTTTACCAAAAAATACTGGGTAAAATGAGTGACTCGAGTATAAGCCGAGGGTGGGAAATGTGCTGCCCCCTGTGTCCCTTTTGTGTCTTCTGTGTCCCCCTCTCTCTCCCGTGTCTCTTCTCCCTGCCTGTGTCTCTTCCCACCCTCTCCCTTCCATGTGTCTCTTCCCCCCCTCCTCATTCTCAACCTCCCTCCTCAACCCCACTCCTCATCCTCAACCTCCCTCCTCATCATCCCTCCTCAACCCCCTCCTCCTCAACCCCTCATCCTCAACCCCCTCCTCAACCTCCCTCCTCAACCTCAACCCCCCTCCTCATCCTCAACCTCCCTCCTCATCCTCAACCTCCCTCCTCATCCTCAACCCCCTCCTCAACCTCCCTCCTCATCCTCAACCTCCCTCCTCATCCTCAACCCCCTCGTCAACCTCCCTCCTCAACCTCAACCCCCCCATCCTCAACCCCCCAATCCTCAACCTCCCCCCTCAACCCCCCTCCTCATCCTCAACCTCCCTCCTCAACCTCAACCTCCCTCCTAAACCTCCCTCCTCAACCCCCCTCCTCAACTCCCCTCCTCATCCTCAGCCCCCCTCCTCATCCTCAGGCCCCCTCCTCATCCTCAGCCCTCCTCCTCATCCTCAACCCCCTCTTCAACCTCAACCCCCCCATTCTCAACCCCCTTCTCAACCTCCCTCCTCAACCTCAACCGCCCCATCCTCAACCCCCTCCTCAACCTGTTAAAGTCAGTTGCATTTATAATTCCTATTTCATTTCAGTGTTATTTATACTGTGGTCCAAATTTTGACACCCAAACATAACTTTTTAGCTTTAAGAAAAATATGTTAAATGTTATAGCTCCACAAAAGGGCACCCAAAATGCTCAATATCTGTGCAAATCATTACAGCATTGTTGTGGTTAATGGGCTTGTGTGCTTTAACGAAGCTGTCAGCTATACCATGTAGTGTCACTCAAGATGGGCAGGTCAAAGAAGAGAAGCTAAAATAACTTTTTGGACAAGCACAACCAGAGGCATAACAATATGGCACTAGAAGATGAGCCCCTCAGGTCAGAAGGTGCCTACCACAATACTGAGGAAGAGCAGAGGGAGAGTATGAGTAGCACCAAATCTAATGCAGTGGCTGAGCAAAAGCCAGGAGGATGCCCAGCTTCAGATTTGTCTGGAGGGAAAGGAAAGTCCACTGCTGATAAAACAACCGAGCATTCGCCTGGAATGTTAGAACTATGAACCAAGGCAAACTGGATGACAAAGTTAAACATCAATATACTGGGAATTAGTGAATTCAAATGGACTAGAATTGGACAATTCACATCAGACAACCACCAGACCTTCCACTATTGTCAAGATTCCAGCAGAATAAATGGTTTAGCCATCATAGTCAATCAAAGGGTGGTCAAAGCAGTCCCAATAAATTGCAGAATGATTTCAATTCAAATTCATGGCAAGCCATTTGACATCACGGTGATCCAAGTCTGTGGTCCAACCTTGGGTACTGAAGAGGCTTAAGTTGTCCAGCTCTATGAAGATATTCAACACGTCATAGATATACAGTAACACCAAAAAAAGTCACTCTCATCATCAAGCTTGTCCTTGGAGCAAAAAATGAAGCAGGCCAGAGATTAGAAGAATTCTGTCAAGACAATTCTCCAATCACGGCAAACACACTCTTTCATCAGCCTCCGAGATGACTCTGCACATGTACATAACCAGATGGAAAGAAATCAGATTTACTATATACTTTGTAGTCAAAGATGAAGAAGCTCTGTACAGTCAGAAAAAAATAAGACCTGGAGCTGACTGCGGCTCAGACCATGAGCCTCTTATTGCAAAGTTCAGAATTAAACTGAATAAAAGAGGGAAAATCATCAGACCAAGCAGATATAAAATAAATAATATCCCCTGAGAATATGCAGTGGAGATAAAGAATAGATTTAAGGAACTAGACATAGAAGAGAGAATGCCCGAAGAACTTTAGACTGAAGTTTGCAACATTATTCAGATTATCTTGAAAAGAAAGAAAACAAAAAAGACAAACTGTATGTCAAATGGGGCTTTGAAAGAAAGAAAAAAAGTGAAAGGTAGTAGAGACAGGAAATACTTGTCCAACTGAATGCAGAATTCCAGAGGATATCAAGAAGAGGCAATGAGTTTTTCTATGATGAGTGAAGTAGATAACAGAATGGGAAAGTCAAGAAATCTCTTCAAGAAAATATGGGACCTCAAAGGTACCTTTCATGACAAAGTAGGCGTAATAAAAGACAAAAATGACAGGGACCTAATTGAAGAAGATCAGATAAAGAGGAGATAGCAGGAATACACTGAATATCTATACGGGAAGGATCTTAACAGTAGTGATGACCTCAATAATTTATCCAAGGAGCTGGATCCACACAACTTGGAGAGTGAAGGGGGTGAGCCCTAGGATGTCTTGCTGATAACAAGGCTGCAGGAGTTGATTGAATTCCAGCTGAACAAGTTGATGCTTATGCCAACATATTTGGAAAATTCAACAGTGACCCATAGACTAGAAAATGTCACTCTACATACCAATCCCACAAAAGGCTGTGCCAAATATTACTCCAATTATCGAATAATTGTACTAATTTCACATGCCAGCAAGGTAATGCTTAAGATCCTACAAGCTTGGCTCCAACAAAATATGAACTCTGAACTACCAGATGTGCAAGCCGGGTTCCTCAGAGGAAGAGGCACAAGAGATCAAATTGCCAATGTCCGATGGATAATAGAGAACGTAAGAGTTCCAGAAAAACATTTACTTCTGCTTCATAAACTATTTCAAAGCCTTTGATGGTGGAATCACAACAAAATTTGTATGTGGACCAAGAATCCAAGGTCAGAACCTAACATGGAACAACAGGATTCTTCAAAATCGGGAAAGGAGTGCGACACAGTTGTATATTGTCACCTTATTTAGTCAACTTATAGGTGGTCTACAACATGTGTAAGGCTGGGCTGTATGAATCCATATAGATGAAAGAAATATCAACAACCTCAGATACAAAGATGATGCATCTCTGATGGCTGAGGAAGAACTAAAGGACCAACTGATGAGGGTGAAAGAAAATAGTGTAAAATGCTGGCCTGCTGCTCAAGGCCAAAAAAAAGAAGACCATGGTAAACAGGAATCTCAGTTCCTGGAAAATAGATGAGGAAGAAGTGGAGCAAGTGACAGATTTTATTTTGCTGGGATCCAATATCTCTTCAGATGGTAACTACAGCCATGAAATTAAAAGACGTTTGCTTCTGAGGAGGAAAGCTATGACAAGCTAGTAAAAAGTATGAATATTCCATTATCAACAAAGGTCTGCATAGTAAAAAGTATGGAATTCCCAGTAGTAACAAAAGCACGTGAGAGCTGGACCATAAAAGATAGCTAAGCACCATATAATTGACGCCTGAAGTTTTTGTTTCAGGTTTGGTGGTTGTTTAAATTCAAAGATGTGAGGTTTGGGGATTTTTTTTTTTTAATTCGGTATCTTCTGTTAGTAATGATTGTAAATCTTTGATTTTCCGTATTTTTTTTCTAAAATTGGATTGTATGTAGTCACTAGAGGAATGCGTGAAGTAGTTTCTTTTGTTTTAAATTTAACTCTAACAAGTTTTTTTTTGCATTAAAGGTCAGTTATGGTAGTTAGTCTAGGAATTCTGAGCAGCGGTTATATAATTAATAGCGACTTGCCCGTCAAAAAATGACGGTCAATAAAAGAAAGTGTTGAAATGCTGTTTGTCACACAATGTGAGTGTACTGTGTGCCTCAACTATATAGACCCCTCTAACACACTAATGAACACATGTAATAACACTTTAAGTGCCATGAGGGTCATTCAGGACCCTCATGAACCAAAGTGTAAGCACTACACCATTTTAACCCGGTCACTTATGGTGGTCTATAAGCCTCTATTCAACTCCATCAGTCCCATAAGGGTATATTATGACCATTATGGGCCTGCTACAACGCAACATTAACCACATAAGTGCCATGACGGTCCTCAAGGACCATCATGACACTAAGTATAAACACTACACTACACTATACCCCACCAATAAAACATTATATATCAACTACCCTCTACACTAACCTATTAACACATACACACCTACCCCCTAATAACCCCACCACTCTAATTTCAGAAATCAAAAAAACTAAATTCATCAAACGCAGAAATCTACATTACATAAAATAAAAAAACCTAAGTCACAAAAAATAAAAAAAGGAACATAACAGAAAATAAAAAAATACATTACAACCCACCCCCCACTACAGAAAAAAAAACAATTACACACCTGAAAAGGAAATACATACTGTATAATACAATACAATACAATTAAATACAATACAATACACCCCTATGTAATATACATCCCACTATGTAATATACATCCCACTATGTAATGTAATATACATCCCACTATCTAATATACAATACTATCTAATATACATCCCCCTATCTATCTATCTATCTATCTATCTATCTATCTATCTATCTATCTATCTAATATACAATAAATACTATCTATATACTATACATCCCCCTATCTATCTAATATACAATACATGCTATCTACTGTATATATAGCAACCCTAATTCTAAGCTACAATAAAATAATTAAGACCACTTACCTTTGAGATGTTTCTTCAGATCACCAACCTACGGTAAAAAAGATTAAAAAAATTAATACAACACGTTTACATAAAATAACTAAACATTGTAAATTTCTAAATATTCTAAATATTATACTTACCTTTCCAGCATGTCCCGTTCCAGCATGTCACGTCCCAGCATGTCACGTCCTCCTCCATGTTTGCCTCTGCGGCGCTGCTCCTGTTAAAAAAAAACATAACATTAGCACAGATACATAAACCTAAAACAAAGTAAAATAAAAACAATCAACATTGTACTTACCTCCCGCGATGTCTCTGGCCTCCTGTTGTTTTGCTCCGGAAGCATCTGCGCTTCCTATGGAGTGTTCCAGAATAAAATTGGCAATGGTGGCTTCTGATTGGCTAAAAAGGCTGTCTATCAAATTCAGCCAATGAGAAGACCCCAATTCTGAACCAATGAAAAAAGTATACACCTCAAAATACCACGCTGATTGGATAACACACCTGTCAATCTTTATTTGAACCAATCCTAAGGCTTTATTGCCATCAGCCAATCACAATGGAATATACCCCCACGTACTGATTGAAGACATCTGCGCTTTCCCATTGGCTGTAATATTGATTGATATTAACAATAGCCAATGAGAATGCGCAAATCCTTCACCAATCAGTACGTGGGGGTGTATTCCATTGTGATTGGCTATTGTCAGTGCAACCAATCAGAATGCGCAGATGCTCCAACCAATCACCCTGTGGGGGTGTATTCCATTGTGATTGGCTGAAGGCATCTGCGCCTTGTGATTGGTTTAAACAAAGATTGACAGGTGTATTATCCAATCAGAGAGGGATTTTAGGGTGTATCCCTTTCTGATTGGTTCACACATTGGCGCCTCCTGTTTGGGTGAATTTGATAGACAGCGTTTTCAACCAATTAGAAGGCGCCATTGCATATTTTCTTCCGGAAAAGTCTCAGGGAGCCTCATTAGCGTCGGGGATGTCCGTGAGTGCGGATGTAAGTATATATATATATATTAATTTTTTTATACAGGGCGGGGCAGAATAGGATCCGGAGGAGGCTTGAGACATCGCGGGGAGGTAAGTACAATGTAGATTATGTTTATTTTGTGTTTATGTATGTGTATTAATGTGTTTTTTTTAACAGGTGCCACTCTGAAGAAGGATTAAAAGAATAAGGACTGGACATGCCGGAAAGGTGAGTAGAATATTTAGAATGTATAGAATGTTTATTTATGTAGTGTAAACGTGTTGCACTTTTTTTTTTTCCGTAGGTGGCTGATCTGAATGACATCTGCAAAGGTAAGTGATCTTAATTATTTTATTTTAGCTTAGAATTAGATTATTTTATATATAGATAGCATTTACTGTATGTTAGCTAGGGGTATGTGTTTTATATAGATATCATAGAATGTATTGTATATTAAATTGTGGAATTTATTTAGATAGATTGGGGATGTATTATTATATAGATAGGATGTATATTAGATTATGGTATTTATTTAGATAGATTGTGTGATGTATATTAGATAGGGGTGTATTGTATTGTATTTAATTGTGACTTGTTTTTTTTTATTTTATGTAATGTAGATTTGTTTTTTTGTGTGACTTTAGGCTTTTTTATTTTCTGTAATTAGAGTGGTGGGGGTTATTAGGGGGTAGGTAGGTAGTTTAGGTGTTAATAGGTTAGTGTAGAGGGTGTTTAGTTGATATTTAATGTTTTATTGGGGGGGTATAGTGCAGTGTAGTGTTTATACTTAGTGTCATGATGGTCCTTGAGGACCGTCATGGCACTTATGTGGTGAATGTTGTGTTGTAACAGGCCCATAATGGTCTTAATATACCCTTATAGGACTGATGGGGTTAAATAGAGGATTATGAGGGTCTGTATGGACCCCCATGTGTGAGGGGGTTAATGAAGTGCTTATGGGGGTCTGTATTGACCCCCATGAGTGACAGGCTTAATGAACGGCTTATGGGGGTCTGTATTGACCCCTATGAGTGACAGGGTTAATGAAGGGCTTATGGGGGCCTGTATTGACCCCCATGAGTGACAGGGTTAATGAAGGGCTTATGGGGTTCTGTATTGACCCCCATGAGTGACAGGGTTAATGAAGGGCTTATGGGGGTATTGACCCCCATGAGTGACAGGCTTAATGAAGGGCTTATGGGGGTCTGTATTGACCCCCATAAATGACAGGGTAAATGAAGGGCTTATGGGGGTCTATATTGACCCCCATGAGTGACAGGGTTAATGAGGGGTTTATGGGGGTCTATATTGACCCCCATGAGTGACAGGGTTAATGAAAGGCTTATGGGGGTCCATGTTGACCCCCATGAGTGACAGGGTTAATGAGGGGCTTATGGGGGTCTATATTGACCCCCATGAGTGACAGTGTTAATGAGGGGTTTATGGGGGTCTGTATTGACCCCCATGAGTGACAGGGTGATAGTGTATATTTGTTTTCTTTTACAACTGGTCCTTTAAGGACCTGTAACGCAGGAATTTTTAATTTTCATTGCAGTGGGGGTCCCCGATCGCGTGCAATCGGGACCCCCACTGCGATGCTTAATGTGGGATTAATGCAGGGCTCCGAGCTTATCTCGGACCCTGTGGGGTTAATGCGGGTTTCAGAGCTTATCTCGGATCCCTTCTTGGGTAAGTTGTACGTGGCTGGGCTGTGAGCCTCGTTTTCGTTTTTTTCGGCGGCCATTTTTTCTCTCGCTTCGGGGATTTTCGTGTGTCTGAACCCGGGAATTTGGACTTAAATGGAGGTGTAACTTCACTTTCAGAGGTCCTGGATGCCCCCCCTTGCTATGGGTAAGCTTTTTATGTAGTTTTTGTGAGTATTTGGTGTGTTTTGACTCTTTTTAGGTGCGCGCGGTTCAGCCATTTTTCGTGCGTGTGGGTGTTTGTTACGTACTTCTGCTAGAAAGCTGAACATAAAGAGGAACTTCATCTTTCAGCATGACAATGACCCAAAGCATACATCCAAATCAACAAAGAAATGGCTTCACCAGAAGAAGATTAAAGTTTTGGAATCGCCCAGCCAGAGCCCAGACCTGAATCCGATTGAAAATCTGTGGGGTGATCTGAAGAGGGCTGTGCACAGGAGGTGCCCTCGCAATCTGACAGATTTGGAGTGTTTTTGCAAAGAAGAGTGGGCAAATCTTGCCAAGTCAAAATGTGCCATGCTGATAGACTCATACCCAAAAAGACTGAGTGCTGTAATAAAATCAAAAGGTGCTTCAACAAAGTATTAGTTTAAGGGTGTGCATACTTATGCAACCATATTATTTTATTTTTATATTTTTTCTTCCCTCCACCTAAAATATTTCAGTTTGTTTTTCAATTGAGTTGTACAGTTTATAGGTCACATTAAAGGTAGAAAAAGTTCTGAAATTATTTATCTTTGTCTCATTTTTTTGCAGTACAAAAACCTGACATTTTAACAGGGGTGTGTAGACTTTTTATATCCACTGTATATATATATATATATATATACATATAATTTGCCTACGTAATTTGCCTACAAAATGTTTCTGGGCTACTTCAAGTAATATAGCTCAAATTGTAAATTTTTATCTGTTCAGTTGTCTGCACAGAAAAAAGACTAAGCATGGAAAACAATGACTCAGGGGCTAATCAAATAATAAAGGCACTGAGCCGCATTAACAAAAGATTTTAATCTTGTTTTGTAGGTGGATCAGAAAGGCACACTGTCAGATCAATATTGCAACGTTCAGTGATAGTTTAATGTAGTACAATGCAGTTCAATTTACTTTATTCAACTGATAAAGTACTTTATTACCTATAGTTCTACATTATACCATATTTGGGACCTCAGCTCTGTCACTTCAACATAAACTATAATATTGCCCCTCTTGATTCCCCTCCTCCTGATCCCCCTTCCTGTTCCCACTGCCCCCTTGATCCTTCCTTCTTCCCATCTTATAGTTACATAGTTATATAGTAATTGAGGTTGAAAAAAGACTTTTAGTTCATCAAGTTCAGTCTTTTTAGATCTCCCCTTATTTGCAATATGCAAATTAATTGTTAATTGATCCAGAGGAAGGCAAACAGGAAAAAAACAAAGCCAAAGCCTTGTATTGACCCTGGATATATTTATATAAGATAATAATATCCCCTCTTAGACTCAAACTTATGCAGTCCCTGAGGTTGCGGCCTACAGGGCATGTCAAGCCATAGTGGTAGTGAATTACCCCACCGGAGCATCTAACTGCACTGGGGATGGAGAGGGGAAACGGAAAGAGAGAGGTCAGGATCTCTCCAGAAGATTCTCCCTCCGATCCACTGGCGTCCGCAGCAGCAGAAACAACAAGGTGGCGGAGGCGCTGGGCAGAGACGCAGGCATCACGGAAGGGGCAAGGAGCACCACAAGGCTGCGCTCCAGAGCCCAAGAGCAGGCGGTACAGGAGAAGAAAGAGGGGGCAGTGAGCTCACACCCACAGGAACTGCTGGGGATCCTAACACAATAAGGACCGATTATATGGAGGATGAGGCAACACTCTATCAGCAACCTTGCTGAAATAATAAAGTGAGCCTCATAATACTCAGTACACCAACCCCCATCAACACAGTCTCTAATAAAATAAAAAACCTCCACCTGAGCATTAGAGCATTAGTCCATCACAGAAGTATATTTTTCCCAAGCAAACAACCAGCAGGCTTTTGGACTGTACTAGAGCCATAAGGAGGGAGAAACAACAACAGGCGCCATCTTGTGTTTGGGAAAGGGCGACAAAGAGATCTGGACGCCATTTTAGGTGCAGAAATAAGGTGTTATATAATCAAAATAACACTACAGGTTGAAGGGCCCTGTGTATGCCCTAAATACTTTAAGCACCTTCTACCCTTATCACAAAGCCTCTCCCCAAACAATCACCCCCTAAGGGGTCAGCACAAGACACTGTAAATATTGTACAGAATTGTATATATATGAGCAAAATCTACACTCCACAACTAATCTCAAAAAGGTGACACAACCCAGAAACGTTTGTTCTCCATAGAGCAGTAAGCAGCCTGCAAAGGGGTTCAATACTAGGCAAGAAAAAGTGAAGCAGAGGCGACATCTTGTGGCCAAAATCAGTACTATACAAATTGATATACAGCAAGCAATGGTGCTGGGCTGCCAGTATTAAATGGAGGAGGCCATTACCCACACTGTGGATGCACAGTAGAGTAAACAAAAGACACATATAAAGGAGGTGGCTGCTGCTATCAGAGGGACAGTGCATATAAATTCTAAGCTGACAGCAAAGTTATATACGTATTCTGTGTTGCATATAGTTCATTGAACATTTCACAGCATGCAGCTCAAATAAGAGCAGTGGAGACAGGCCAAACCCTCACAAGCATATAAAGCACGAAGCTCAAGAATGCAGTACATAAATAAAGCAATGTAGATGAGCTCGATAGCACTTCCCATGTGCACCGAGATCATTGGTTCATCAGTTTGAAGATCAACTTGGTCCTATATACCTCCAGAGAGGTCTGGTGGAGATGATGGGGAGATCAAGCAAGAGTACTACATCTAAGGGAATTCCAGAGCATTTCAAAGCCCTGTCAAAGCATCAGTCACCACCACAGGGCTCTACATCGGGCCTATCAGACACTTCAGATATTGAAGGGGTTTAAAGGGATACGTTGAAGGACCCTGATATTGTTGAGAAGATGATGACGAGATTTGAGTCATTACTAAAGTTGCAGTTATCACAGGCGGTCCAGGACTTGCAAGATTTGCGGCAGAGAACGCATACCCTTGAGTCTTTAACGGACCGGATACTGGATACTCAGGAGCAAGACAGGCTATCTATAGCAGCGAATACAGCAAGGATTGTCGCACTGGAGAAGAAACTGGAGGACACTGAAAATAGATCTCGTAGGAACAATGTGCGATTTCGTGGCATTTCAAAACAAGTTACCAATCTAGCGCCATATCTAATGAGGTCCTTCACAAGCTGCTACCGGAGGTGCCGGATTGTGAGCACATAGAGCTCTAGGGGCATCGGCCAATCAAAATCTACCTAGAGACATCATAGCTTGTTTTCTCAGCCAAATGAGGGACCTAATCTTGAATGCTTCCAGAAATGTTTCTAATATAGTGGGCCCTGATGGGTGCCGAATCCAGATTTTTGCAGACATTGCTCCTACAACTTTGACAAAGCGTAGGGAAATGAGGCTGGCACTGGAAGTGTTGATGAAGCATAGAATTCCTTATAGATGGGCCTTTCCCTTCCAGATCTTTTTTCATTGGAATGGAGCAAATCATTCAGCACAAACGTTAGATGAATGCTTGAAAATATTAGCACAGCTAGATCTCGCTTTCGACGGGGAGGTCACGGGATCTAGAGAGCCGAGACAAAGGGGTGCCACTTCAGAAGAGTCAGAGAGGTCATGCGGGCTTGCAAGCCCAGCAAGGGAAGGAGGCCCTTGATCCAGCCTCAAGGGGCGCTCTAATGGTTCCAGAGTCTGGCCCGGATCCTTAGGTCATTCTAAAGAACATTTATAAGAAAGCAAAGAACCATTAATGCATATGGGAAAATGTATACTCTTTTAAAAATAGCGCAACTGATCAACTGAGAGCATGTGAGAAGGTTAAGATAATCAGGTCACGCTAACAAAAGTTTAGGAGATAGTAAAGAACTATTGTTACATATGGGAAAATGTATACTTTCATATAGATAGCATAAATGAACAGTTAAGACCATTTAAGAATATTGTACTGTACATGTGTTTTTGTGGCCGGCTTTTTTACCAAGATGCTTATTATTTTTGCAGGGTTTGGACTAGGCAGTTAAGGAAAGGTTTGAGAAAAGTAAATGTATAACAGTTAGGTTAAAAGTTGTTTCTTCCTTATTCTAGGGATATTTTGAGGGATCGCTCTACCCCTCTGCCCTAGGCATGAAGGTGCACACGGAAGTACCGATGAGGACTAGAGATGATGAAAGAGGTATTGTTTTTGTTGGGGTTAAAAATTGTATGGGGGTAAGATCGTTGGCTGACCTATGCTTTTTTCATTTTATTGAGACAGGTTGTTGCTGACCATGTCGCCTTCCACAAAGTTATGGGAGATCCGGGAGATCAATGGTAAGAAGATACGGGGTAAGTGGGCGCCTACACTAGCAATGACAAAAATAGGATACAATGAGTAGCTCAGACTTAGTGTTTATTACACATAATGTCAAGGGATTCAACTCTCAGTTCAAGCGAAGCAAGGCATTTAGAACTCATAAAGAGCATAATCCATCGGTCACATTTATGCAGGAGACGCACTTTGAGCAAAACAAACACACTAAATTTATGCATAAGAATTACCCGTATATGTATAATGCCAATCAGAAATCGAAAAAAAGGGGGGGGGGCGGCCATTCTGCTCCACAGAAACTTCCCTTTTGTGCTGGAAAAAAGCTGGCTGACCCATTGGGAAATTATGTTATTATTACAGTCAAAAACTGATACTAACACAACCTTAGTATCAGTTCATGCCCCTACAGTGGGCCCCCACAGAGCTATATTTGGGCTATTCAAAGTGCCTAGTAAGTTGGAGCTAGCAAAACTGATTATAGGGGGGACCTTAATTTAACATTGAACATGGAGAAGGATAGAACGGGGGGGGGTGGAACAAATACCCTAAAATGCTAAAATAAATACAGGCATTTAAGCTTAAACTGAATCTGGTGGACTTGTGGAGACAGTTATATCCCAACAATAGAGGATATCCATATTACTCACATGTCCATGGGATGTATTCCAGGATTTTGTTGGACTCTACACTAATCGATAAAGCTAGCAAGGCCGAGATAATCCTGTGTGCCTGGTCTGACCACTCCTGTGTAAAGATCAAATAAAATATGACCCCTGGGCTTCAGCCGGGTCTAGTATGGGTAACACACAAGCCCTATAGTAGGGGAACTTTTATTAAATTAGTGGCACAACATAAAAAACAACAAAAAATTATGGAAAGTGAGCTAATTAGGGAGTTGCAACGGCTAAATCAGGCGAACCCGGACAAAGGTATTAGACAGCTGATTGACAAAAACAGAGCGGAATTGGACCTAATTCAATCAGAGCAAACTGAGAAAGCACTACAACAAGGCTAATAAGCCGGGGGCACTGCTAGCAAGGAAACTTCAATCCAAATGCACTCAATAAAAGATACATCAAATTAAGACTTCTTCAGGGCAAAACAAGGGGGAAATAATTTAATAGGGAAAAAAGTAGGATAATTTAGTGTCCTCCAGGAGTAAGCCCCATTAAGTGGTGAAACGGACCGTCGGGAGCAGGGGGGAGATGGTACACTTCATTCTATGCTCTTTGTGAGCCACAGCAGAACAACTATACCCCTGTGTGGTATTTCAAAAAGCGCAAGTATACATGTATTGCTTTATGTCCTAAAGGGGAGACTTAAGATACTCCTATCCTTTTTTCTTACACTTAAGCAGTAAAAGCCTAACTTTATGCAGTGGTTTGATAATGCTATAAGTGATACATATGTCTTTTTAAGGATTGATGGTGATATCTGCCTCCCCTCTATACTTCAAATTAAATTATAGTATACTGCGTTCATATTTATATTTATACTTGGTACCATTCTCTACCCCCTGCCTTTTTGTTGTTGTTTTTAAACTTTTCTTAGTTCAGTGCACTTTTTTACAAATAAACAGCGCCTATCCTCAAACTTTTCATCTATAATATATGTTGCTGCATCCCTATGATTAGCAAATACCTTTTGCATATGAGGCTTGCATACCAGCATCATTTTATTATTATTATACCATTATGATGCTTATTTTTAAGCTCTAGAGATTAAATATTATACCACTCCATCTGTCATAATAAAGGTGGTCACTTATTTCTAATCCCACAGTATTATGGGACAGTGACACCCATTTTTCTTGATTTACAGCCATTATTTCAGGATAGAGGCTTTTTAATTTTGTAGTTACTTATCTTGCTTTATCCTGGAGTACACTAAATTATCCTACTTTTTTCCCTATTAAATTATTTCCCCCTTTTTTTGAATTTAGTGTTAAGCACTAGGAAATTGCTTAGGTCATACATTTATATCTTCTTCAGGGCAAATTACAGCAAGTCCTCTGAAAATTCAGGAGGCATTTGTAAATTTTATAGAAAACTATATACAGCCACACAACAGCTGGATCATCATAAAATTAGTACCTTTTTGAAGGAAATGGACTTGCCCAAAATATCTGAGGAAGATCTGGATAGGCTAAATCAGCAAGTTACCCTTGAGGAAGTTAGAGACACCATTCAAAAGCTTAAATTAGGTAAGTCACCTGGTCCAGATGGGTTCACAAATATGTATTTCAAGAAATTTGTGGATGTATTGGGACCACTTTTAGTTAGCTTTTTCAATAAAATCTTAGAAGGTCAGCAAACACCTACAGAATTGTACTTAGCAGAAATATTGATCCCTAAGGAAGGTCGTGATCCGTTAGAGACCAAAAATTATAGGCCAATCTCCCTTTTAAATTGCAATGAAAAAGATCTTATCCAAAATCATGGCCGACAGGTTGACAGCCTTTTTACCAAAGCTAATACATAATGACCAGGTGGGCTTTGTCTCACATAGACAAGCTGGGGACAACATTAGGAAGATATTGAATTTAATACACCACTTTGATATCGAGAAGCCCTTTGACTGCCTGGAATGGCCATATCTATATGTAACATTAGAGAAATTCAGCTTTAAGTGTCATTTTATAAATTTTATAAAATCCTTCTACAAGTCTCCCAAGGCATTAGTGAAGCAAGAATCCCATTATCCACATTCATCGAGGAACCAGACAGGGGTGTCCACTATCTCCCATTCTAATTGCTATTGCCATGGAGCCCTTGTGTCAGGCAATTAGAGCAAAGCAGGAGATAGAAGGGATAAAGATAGGAGGCTTCCAGTACAAAATATGTCTTTTTGTAGACGACCTGCTTTGTAGTCTCTCAAACCCTCCCGGTCTACACCGGCTTTAATGCAGATTATCGAAAAGTTTGAACTATTCTCAGGCCTCAAAATAAATGTAGAAAAAACAGAGGCCCTAGCAATAGATCTTACAGCATCAGAGAAACAAGCTGTCAGCTCCTTATACAATTTTAAATGGGCGACTAGACAAATTAAAACCTTAGGAATATTTTTAACTCCCAGAATAGAGGACTTATATAAAGCCAATTATGTTCCGCTATATAAATAATTAATGGGTGAGCTGGGCAGGTGGACAAAATTTTCAATATCCTGGCTAGGAAGAATTAATTCGATTAAAATGAATGTGCTACCCAGATTGCTATACTAGAATGTTACCAATCCAGATACGGGCAAGGGAGCTAGCAAATCTACAGCAGCAAATTTTTTGATTTATTTGGAGATAGGGACCCGCTCGCATATCAAAAAAGGTAATGTTTTTACATAAAACAGAGGGGGGACTGTCATGTCCCAATCTAAAGCTGTATTACAAGGCAGCGCAGGTGGCATTTGTACCAATAGCACAGACCAAGAGGCATCAACCTGCATGGATATCTATAGAGAATCAAGCATTAAAGCAGCAAACATGGGACACAGTGGTGTGGCTCTCGGAACTACCTCCCGACTTAAGAAAGACCACAAACCCGATGATTAGACAAACTTTAATGTGTTGGAAATGGGTAATTAAAAGCAGGTCAGTGTTTCCTAAGTGTGCTCATTTGATCTCAATTCTGACCCACCCTCAGGCCCAGGGGGAACTGAGTGTTGTATCCCAGCATTGGTGGAAACTGAGCAAGCATGACAGAATAGGTGATTGGGTGGTAAGAGGCCAAATGCTTACATATGAGGACTTGAGGGATAAGCATAACTTACCATTGGCAGAACACTACAATTATTGTAGGCTTAATCATTTTGTCTATTCTAGGACTCAGAGACAAGGCAGTCCAGAACTGAACTGGTTTGCTAAAAAATGTAGAGACACCCCACAAGCTAGGGGCATTATAGGGCAGCTATATCAGGCATTTAACTCTGAGCTGGAAGGATGGAGAGTGAAATATACCAAGGACTGGGAAAGGGACCTGGCGGAGAGGTGGGAGCCTGAGAGGTGGAAGGTGGCATGGTCTAATATATACAGGGGTTCGCTTAACTATAGTCTCTTAGAGACCTCTATAAAGGTCTTGCATGGGGTGTACATCACGCCAGTAAAGTTGGCAAAATGGAAAAAAAATGAAAGTGGTAATTGTTTTTGGGGATGTCAAGAGGCTGGCACATTCATACACATTTGGTGGACTTGCCTGGTGGCAGCGGAACTGTGGGGTAGAGTGGCACAAGCGGCCTGTGAAATGTCCCACGCCACTATTCTCCCAAAGGTGGAGACTATGCTATTGGGAATGCCAGTGGATACAATGTCATTCCATCAAAATAGAATATTGCAGTTTATGGCACTGGCAGCAAAAAGCTTGGAAAACTAGATCACTAGATTTTGAAATGATTGGGACAAAGATTAATTTTATCGCCATAAATGAGAGAATCACCCACTTGTTAGCAGATACAATTTATAAATACATGGACATTTGGGGTCCCTGGGTGGAGTACTCTGGGGCTAAGCTGTGGTAAGGTACTTAGTGGGAGGGAGGACATGATCCAGGGAAGGGGAGCAGGGGTCAGCCAACGATCAAATTTGCGGCAAAGGTTTTGGTTCTGGTTATCAGTTAGGACAGGTAAGGACTAAAAGAGGGAGAGATAAAAAGTATAGTCACACAGGAAAGGGTATAGCGTTAAGGGCTGAAGCTCATATTTAGCTGATTATAGACAGGGAGGAGGGGGAGGAAACAAGTAGAGAAAAGGCAATACTTCCAGTTAGATATTGCAGAGAAAAGTAAGGGTATTAAGGTCAGGAGACGGGAGGAATCTGGAAAAGAATATTGAGAATCCTGTTGCAATAAGGAATGGTATATATGCTAGGAGTATTATGTATATAGAGGTAATTGAGTCAACATGAAAATGTAAGGCTAGCATTACAATGGAGAGGCGTAAGGAAAATGTTGAAAATGGAGTGGAGAGTATGGATTGATGTTGAGGATAATTGGAATGTAACAATTGGATTTTGATGTCATCTAATAAAAAATGTAAGAGTAAAAGTATTACTGTGCTTGTATGGTATGACTAAAAAGCTCTGCATTATCAGGAGATTTCCGTAAGGTTTACAATGTAAAATTGGTTGTCCATGCTCAATAAAAAAGCATTGTAAAAAAAAAAAAAAAAAAAGATTATAAATTGCATGGCTATTTTTCCTTCCAATATGCATAACTCTTTACATTTATTTGTATTAAATCTCATATGCTATTTAGTCGCCCATTTCTCTAATTTATGCAAATTTGGAGGGAAAGTACATCATTATCTGATTTAATTACCTTGTACAACTTAGTGTCATCAGCAAAAATGGAGACAATACTTTCCAATCCTACCTCTTAGTCATTAATAAATATGTTAAAAAGGAGAGGACCTATTACTGAACCCTGAGGAACCCCACTTACCACATTAGTCCAACAGGAGTATGTTCCAGTTACAACAACTTTAGGCTCTGGTTTAGGGTTTTTATTCTGGCTAAACCAGAGGCATACCCCAAACCCTTCATCCTCCCAGAACCAGGCCCGTCTAAGCCTGAATAGAGGAAGGAAATCTTTTATCACTGAGCAAGCTGCAGATTACAGCAGTGAAACGCATCTGGAAATTTTACTTGGTTTTATTGTTCTTATCAAAGGATTTTACTTACGTAAATTGTATTGGAATTTTACCAATAAAGATACTTTTATTTATGAAAACGGCCTGGGACACCCCTTCACATACACATGGAATGTACACAACATCGTGTTGGACACACTCAAGATTGTGCGCTTTACAAAGATTCCCTCTCCACACCTCGTTGGTGTTCAACATACTCTGTTTATGCTCTTGTCACATTATATTTAGGAATGTTTTCTGACAATGGATAAACCAATAAAGATAATATATAGTGGGCCTTAAAGAAGGTAAAAATATTCTGAAAATAAATATTACTTCAATCAAAGTTTTTAATTGAGTGCAAATCTCTATGATAATTTTTAAGAAAATGTACAATTTTACATCCAGAAACCTTTTCTGCTAAAGTATCAATCAATAATAGCTCAGTTTTTTTTTTAAGACTGCAAAATAATCTGAAAATAAATTTAATACCAAGAGTTGATTTCTTTGAAGTACAAATAATACTAAAAATAAAGTTATTATAATAAAAAATGAAAAAATGAAAAGATACTTTGATATTATAAAGTCTCATCAAGCAATAGTTAACTAAGATGAAAGAATTAGTGATAAAAAGTATAACAATAAAAATATACTGCTTAGTTAATGTTGAAATAAGAATCAATGTGGCAGTGAAGAGAATACTTATGATACATAATCCAAAATATAATGTACATGATGGATTAAAATCCATAACCAAAGGCGCTCAGCGTGAGGCTTGCAATAAGCGGCGAAGGATCTCAGAAACGCCAACAAAATGAATGTCGCAACCAAACACCATTACCTGCCTTACAATCTTATTGCCGTCATTTTTTGACGGGCAAGTCGCTAGTATATAATAATCATGAGTAGGACTGCACTTAAATAAACTGTATAAATATATAAAGTGTCATCTTAAGTATTAAATTAAATTGGAAATACATATGGCTGATAAATAATTTAGATCCATGATCTAAAAAAATCAAATGTAATTAATATAAGTAATTTAATGAACTGATTAAAAATACATAAATAAATATATTTAATCTCATGAACAATCATATAGTAGAAGAAATAAAAGATCAGATTTTATTAAGATGCTTCTTAATCACATATAATAGTTGTCAAACTGCAAGACATTGTCACACTTTGCATGGTGCGTACGAGTTAGGTGATGTGCGCTGCAGGAGCTCATCGGTGGCAAGCCTTGCGATGCGAGACGAGCCGTTAACGCATAGCACTTAGCCGATGAGCGCCAAAGCGAGGTGAGCCGTTAACAAGTAGCACTTAGGCGATGAGCGAGGCAAGCCATTAAGGCACTACAACACACTACAACCATCACCACAAACAAGATGAGGCAATGAAACACGCCAGACTTAGCCACAAAACACTTCCTAAACGCGAGATCGCCTTGGCCTGCAAGCGGTTGACAAACGCGGGACTTAAAAAAAAATTTGAGTTACAAAAACATCACAGACAGCACGGGGCAACAGCCAAGATGTCTGGGAGTGAGGTGGAACGCGAATTTAACCCGATTTAAAGGATTTTTGCTACTCGAAAATCGTCTAAGCAAGGAAAAAAAATGGCCGCCGAAAAAAATGAAAACGAGGTTACACGACCCTGGACCGCACAAAACATTGCCAAACTCATAGCACTTTACACATCCAACTACGAAATAGAAAATACACTATTACAAAAGCTGGAAAATGCTCATGAGACGCGTACCACATTAATAACATTACAACTATACAATGCCGCTTTACACAATAAACCAACGGCTTTACCTCGCACACGCAGCCTATTTATAATGCACACTTGGAACATCCATTACACTTTATCAGCAGGGCACCAACACTTAAACTGTATATTCTATGCTGTTGGAAAATACAAAGATTGTTAGCTCTTCAGCATATTGCTGGCTGCATATATTAATTATAAATACTTAATGTATATTAATTTATTCAATAAATAATTCATTACTTAACTACATATACATAAAAATATATGTCTCTCTTTATCATGACTCATGAAGGTGATCAGAGGACCAAAAGTACACGACAGGAGCGGCTCGCAATGAGCACCGAAGGCGTTTATTACGAGGCATGCGATGAGCGCCAAAGGCACTAAGCGCAAGCCTCGAAATTAGCGCTGAAGGTCCTCAGTGTACAAAACGCTTTACATTGTGTGTCAAACAGCATTCCCATGGCTTAAAATTTTATAGCCCCACTAGGAAATTAATAAAGAGAGATAACTCCTACTATTAAAATGCTATTTTATTTACATTTAAGTGGTTGCCACAGCAGCCAAAATCGTTAAATAGAGTCCATCACGCAATGATCGGAATCCCTGGTGGAAACCAGAAAAGGGCACCAGGTCTTAGTGTGGCGCAGCCAATGACATCACTAGGACGCACCAGCATTTTGCACACAAGTATTGACCGCTAAGTAGCATTTACTACATAGGTTAAAAGTATGGAAATCCCTTTTGCTTGATATTAATTTATCTCTGTGAGCACCTTTCTTTTGTAAGAAAATGTAGAGTGTTGTACCTTAAACCATTACATAATCTTTACTTCAACATAAAATTGTATTATTCACTACAACAATGAACTCCAGAAAATAATTGTATTCAGTGACATCACTAGGACGCACCAGCATTTTGCACACAAGTATTGACCGCTGAGTAGCGTTCATTACATAGGTTAAAGGTATGGAAATCACATTTCCTTGATATGTGTGAAAAAGATAAGCATAAGGAGATAAAGAATAAGGCACCTATTCAATTGAGAAAATTGTAGTTTCAGGAGCCAGTAATGGAGCCCATAAACTAAATTGCTATTTAACTGGTGTATTTTCGCTAGCCGCAAATGATTTGTGAATAACGTGCTGAAAATCCCTAAGTTTGTTAAAATCATAAATCCAACCCAGCTAAGCCTTTGATCTTTCAAGTCCGTAAATGTTACAATTGCAAATCGCTATTCAATTGCTACAATTCCTCAAGTCCGCAATTGTTCTCACACCTGTAAATTCCAAATATAGAGGAAAATCCTATGGTTACCAGATAGGACCTGCAAGGGGGTTAAACACCTGTTCGTAGCACTGTAAATGCAAATAAATAATCAATACTGCACTTTAAAAGATGTGAAAAGTGATTAAAGACATTAGAATTAATTGCACAACCGTCTCAAGCTCGTAAATTTGCAATAATGTTTTTTTTTATGTTTCATTTCCGTGTCATATCAATCTCGGGAATCAATGAGTTAATACATATCAGGCCACCAACATGGACTAGAACAGTATCGCCATTAATTGTTATTATTTTTGTCCATTGTCAGATAGCGAGTCCGCATATCTGACATCTAAATGCTAACTGATTGACGTTTAACCTCCATGTTTTAGTGACGTAATGATGACGGTTTTGTTTACTATTGGCTGTTTCTAAATTGGTAGTTACGGTCTTGCTTAATTGATCATGATCATACTCTGAAATGCTAAGTGCGATTGCATGGTTTACGGTTTAGGCTTTCATCCGAGTAGTTGCGTGCTTGCAGCCATATTAAATTGGGGCTACGTGTTAAAACGTAGCCTGTTACTCCAGTTTTATGTGTTATGGCTATTAAATTAGCCCTGTAACATTGCTCGCAGCGGGCTTTGCGTGTTAACATGCAGGACAGCCGAGAATAGGCTACTTGCTAAGCAACACTGAACTTCGAGCATGTAAATCCTTTGATCTGAAGAGCCTGCAACAGCTACTTGTTCAATTCAGCTATTAAATTGCAATGTGGTCACTTGCGAGCAAGCACGTAACGTGCAAATGGAGCCCAAAGGTCTAAGGGCCTCATTCTATTATCGGCCGCAGCCGTTGCGGGGCCGCAAGGACCGGCCGCAAGCTATTCTGCTATTCTATTCCCTTACGGCCGGGGATTCCGGCAGGCTTGCGGCCGGTGCCTTGCTATCTCTTGCGGCCGCTCGCGCCGGAGGAAATCCTTTGATCTTAAACGGCCGCAAGGAAATCGGCCGTAAGAAATTCCTATTTGCAATTCAATTGCTCCGGGAACCCTCTCTGCAAGGCTAAAAGCGAGCCGCAGTTACTTGCAGGAAAAAGGTCTCGCTAGCACCAATTAAGCACATAAAATAGCTCAAATAAAGCCATCCTGCACTTTGAGAAGACTATAAAGGGATTTTAGGTGTTAGAAAAAATAGCACATAATTATCCTGTACTCAAATCCGTAAAATATTTTATTTTTAATATCCGTAAAATATCCATGTAAAAAGTCCAGAGTGCTTGGAGCACCTCAGACACGCCCACGCCGCAGCCGGAAAATAAACAGTTAATTTGAACTCGGGTTTGGGCAGATGTGCAAGCTTGAGAGTGGGTTTCTTTTAATCCTCATGTCCCCCAATATGATCCCTAGCATTTACAGAGCTGTACAGTGCAGGCTTGAATTTATTTTTCAGTTTTTATATTTCACAGATTACGGCCGGTTCCAAGATATGCGGCCGGCCGTAAAAGGAGATCCTTGCGGGCCGTATAATAGAATCGCGAGTTAACTGAACCCTCGCAAGGAATCGCAGCCTTACGGCCGATTTACGGCCGATAATAGAATGAGGCCCTAAGTGTGCAAACTAAGAGATACAGAAATTGCATTAAATATCTGCTCATGGATCAAGAGCTGGCTTAAAGACAGGAAGTAAAGGGTTGTGGTAAATGGAACATACTCCGATTGGACCAATGTGGTAAGTGGGGTTCCTCAGGGTTCAGTATTAGGTCCTCTCCTTTTTAATATATCTCTTAATGAGTTAGAGGTGGAACTGGAATGTAGTAGATTCACTTTTGCTGATGACACAAAGTTGTGCAAGGTAATTAAATAAAATAAAGATGCACTTTCCCTCCAAAGGGATTTACATAAATTAGAGAAAGGGGCATCTAAATGGCAGATGAGATTTAATATGAATACATGAAAAGTTATGCATCTGGAAAGGAAAAATAGCCATGCAATTTATAATCTTAATGGAGCAAATATAGGGGTATCATATACTGAAAGGGGTTTGGGAGTACTTGTGGATAACCACCTAGGTAACAGTGCTCAATGCCAAGCAGCAGCTGCAAAGTCAACTAAAATATTAGCATTTATTAAAAAGGGTATAGAAGCAAGGGAAGCAAATATAATTCTACCACTATACAAATCCCTAGTATGCCCTCATTTGGAATATGGAGTACAATTTTGGGCACCAAAACTAATAAGGGGAATGGAGGGGCTAAGTTATGAAGAAAGACTAACCACATTAAGCTTATTTAAAAAGGCATCTAAGAGGAGCTATAATTACCTTATGAATACATCCAGGGTCAGCATAAAGATTTGTCAAGTGAGCTTTTTGTGCCAAGAGGTTTTCAACTGACAAGAGAACATCCTTTGAGGTTAGAAGTAAAACCTTTTCATCTTAAATATAGAAAAGGGTTCTTCTGTGTAAGGGTGGTTAATCTGTGGAATTCTCTACCAAAGGAGGTGGTGACAGCGGATTTGATAGATGACTTTAAAACGGGACTGGATTTATTCCTAATTAAAAAGGGCATTCAGGGTTATCCTGGATAATTAGAGAGAGGGTATTGATCCAGGGAGAAATCCGATCGCCAGTATCTGGGGTCAGGAAGTAATTTTTTTTTTCCTTTGAGATGGTTGTCTAAGTTTCCCTTTTTTTGTTTTTCTGTTTGCCTTCCTCTTGATCAATTAACAACTAATCTGCATATTGCAGATAAGAGGAGATCTTAAAAGGTTGAACTTGATGGACTGAAAGTCTTTTTTTTTAACCTCAATTGCTTTGTAACTATACATTAAGCCAGTCTTAATGCTATAATCACAGTTTTAGATGTATTTCTTGATTTTTCACATATGTAATTGAATCATCACATATATAGTTGTGAGCGTACGAGTTGTTGCTAACGCTGCGGGCTCGCGTAGCGAGCTGCGGCCCTCGCTTCGCGAGGGCACTGCCCGAGGGTCTCAGTTGCTGCAAGGAGCGCCTTCGGCGCTCCTTGCCAGCAACTGAGGACCCTCGCAAAGCGAGGGCCGCAGTTGCTGGCGTGGAGCGCCGAAGGCGCTCCATGCCAGCACCTGAGGACCTCGCAAAGCGAGGGCCGCAGTTGCTGGCGTGGAGCGCCGAAGGCGCTCCATGTCAGCAACTGCGACCCTCGCAAACTTCACGTCGCAACCCAAACAGTACGACACACACATTACGACACTCGCAAACAACATACGACACACGTTCACACACATTACGGCCTTGCAACACTCGGACGCAACTCGCGAACATTACAAAATGTAAAACACAATACATACACACAGCACATACATAAAAACATTACCTACACCAAGAGGGAGCACCCAGAACCTCAAAAATGCAACTTAGACCTCGATTTTACTCCAAATAAAAGAGTTTAGAGACTAAAAAAAAATCTAAGCGAGAGAAAAAATGGCCGCCGAACAAAACGAAAACGAGGCTACAGCACTCTAAACTCGCAAAACACCACAAGAAACTCGCAAAACACCACAAGAAACTCGCAAAACGCCACAAACGACATACGGATATTCATACCACACAGTGCACACATTCAGCATGCTTACACAGCAGCTCCACACCACTAATGCTGCAGCAACATCAACACACATTGCCAGCTCTTCATCACAATGCTTCAAAATAGGTACAGTATATTCATTTAGTAATGTATTACATATTTATTATACACCAAACAGCATTAGCTACCTTACAATTTCATTGCCGTCATTTTTTGACGGGCAATTCGCTAGTTCTTTATAATTTTGACTTATATGCATCTGTCAAGTAACAGTTGTCTATGGAAAACACTAAATATCTATAATTCTCTATTGTGTATATGTGGTCAAGACTTACAGCCCCATTAAATTTGAAGCCCGTAGCGGCATCGGCACACCCACAAAGGCTGCAGGCTTAAAATCCAGCTGCATTACAGAGCTATTAAATTGAACCATGCCGCGAGTTACGGGCTGGAGACGCAAACCCGTAAAACCCTTATTGGAAATAGCTAAGTTATTATTAAAATGTAGGTAACTTTCACAGGTTTTTATGTGTTTTGTACAGGTTTTGTATGTGAACTGTTTTGCAAACATGGGAGGTACGGGGGCGGGGAGGACTGGTCGAAAAATCCCCACATAGTGAATGTCTCCTAAAAGCCATAACGTTAAGGGCCTGAATCTCCCGATCAAAAGATACTCTGCCTTTAACTTGTTTAATAAAGAGAAAGCAGACATCTTGTGTCTGCAAGAAACACATTGGAAACAGAACAAGATACCCAATTTCCTAGATAATAACTTTACTACTAGCTATAATTCGACTTAAAAAAAAAAGCAAGGGGAGTTTCTATTGAACTTAAAGCTGGAAAAAAAATATGTTGAAAATTGATGTAGAGGGCCAATACATTATCTGGTTGGGTAAAATAGGAGGTCAAGACTATACTATCTTCAACCTATATGCCCCTAATAAGGGCCAAATACAATTTTTGAACCTAGCATTTACGATTTTGAGGAAGTACATGCAAGGATTATTAATGCTATGTGGTGATTTCAATCTCTTTTTGGATCCTCAACTAGATAGGAAATCTACAAAAAAGCCAAATTTAGACTCTCAAACTTGTATGATAGCAGGAGAATTTTTCCCCCCAATGACCATGATTATACTTTTTTTCTAATAGACATCTGTCATACACCAGACTGGATTACTTTATTGTAGATTATAATATCTTAAATAATATCAAAGATATTGAAATCATCTCTAGAACATGGTCGAATCATTCAATGTTAAAATTGACAAGGAAAGGAGATCCTATAGTTTACCCAAAGTCTGAGTGGAGACTTGATAGATCACTTATGGACGATGATATTGTAAAATCTAAACTGCTGATAGAAATGTAATTCAGTCAGTTCTAACAGTATTGTGTGGAATACACATAAGGCTTACATCAGGGGTATGTTTATAGCTTGGCAGGTGCATGGAAAAAACAGAGGGGATTACCGCTAATAGAGTTATACATAACACTAGGTAAACTCGAACAGGATAATAAACAATGCCCGAAAGTGGAAAAGGTTTTGCAGATTATTACTCAAAATTATATAATTGAAAAGAAAATAAAAATTATCAGAAGCCGTCAAGTCAGGATATCCAAAATTTTTGGGAAAAATAAATTTACCAAAGGCTTCTCCTTTGGACCTTGAAATGTTAAACAAAGAAATCACAGAGAAAGAGTTTGGACTTGCGATAAGTGATCTTAATATTGGAACCGCCCCAGGCCCAGATGGCCTGATAAACCAGTACTATAATACATGTAAATCTGTATTATTAAAACATCTGACTAAAACCTTTAATGAAATAAAACTGACAGGCAAGGCCCCAGTTGAAATGTTAGAGGCTAAGATTGTAATGATTACAAAAAAGATCAACATTTTGCATATTGTGGAAATGTTAGATCATTTTCGCTACTAAATACTGACACAGAGCTATATTCAAACTGTTGGAGAAATTCACCAATTACACTAGTTGACTACCGGGGTGTCTCGCAACTCCTACAAGATGTTTTGGGTAGCCTGTCTGTAACTGGAAATATGTACGCACATACACACAGAGCCTTTCCAAACAGATTCTCTTTGTTTCCGCTTTTGACCAAGCTTATATAGTGAAAAGACAATAAATCACAACATGTCTTCTTATACCAAAAGATCCCGTATACACATTTTTGGAAACAAGTCATAAAATGTTTACAGGATATATGAAACAAAACACAGGATACAAGAACCAAAACATATTTAATATAACAGTTTCAATGATATATACTTGTAATAAAGAAAAAGCAGTTTCTTAGTCGGCACTGATAACAGTAATTACTTAGGCAATGAGTACCGAAGGCGCTCATGGTTCTGATGGTGATGAGCTGAACAGAACAAAATGTAACCCTTCATTCCCGTCTTAGATCACAACTTTGATCTCACCCTGGTAGCTGTGTAAGAAAAGTGTAATAAACTCTAACAAAAAGCTGTTAGTGGAAGTATATGTGTAGCCTTATGGTTAAACTAAATAGTGAAAATATAATATACTTTATTATACTTGGTCAGGTCACAACCGATAATGTATGTTATATGGTTAGATTCCTTACAGTGTCTGTGATTCTTCATATAAAAGCATAATAAAAACATAGTAAGTGGACCGGGCTTCAAAGAAGTTCAAGACCTCTAAAAAGACCCGGTACAGGTGAGTTCCCTACAACATGGAGGTATTATATCACATGGAGTCCTTTGCACCCTTTACTTTAATACATTCCCAACAAGAACACTTCAAAAGAAAACATAGTTATAAATAGAACATCAATATGTATACATCAATATAAACATTAGGAAATCACAAGTTTATTAATCTGATATGATTTTGTGGAATAATAAAAATCTTTCAATAATGGGATCCATAGCAGAAGTATCACAGTCCAGATATTATAGTCTGTTGAATGAAAGTGTTTCAATTATTAGTGATTATAAAGCAGGAGCAAGGAAAGATGAAATTTTGATGGAAAAGCAATACACTCAGGAAGACGGGGTGAGCACCTGTTTGATGATATCCATAAAGGAAATAAATAATCCAGTGGAGTAAATGAATACATCCATATGTGTTGTATCCAAGAGATAATCCAGACAGCGGCGGCATAGATATAAAGTCCAGATTTGTAAAATAAAACACAATGGTTAATTCAGAGAAATTCTTCAACCAATTACCAATAACCAGGTCATAGAACCAATTTCCCTTTATACTTATTGTCTCATGAGGGATTTAGATGATAGATGTGATTTAATAACCCATACATTTTGCAGTGCTATTACTAATAACCCAGAGTGTATGCATGGAAACTTCTTCTTACCCTAATTAATATTCCTTATCAGATGTTAGTATGTACTAGATCCTAGCAAGGTGATAGAATAGTGTGCAAAAATGTTAGAAGCGAAAGAAAATCAAAAAAAGGAAATAGGTATAGTACAGAGTAGAATAAATAGGAACGTGAATATACAGCGAACATGAATATGCTCAGAAAAACTTCAAACAACCCTTGTCTTACACATCACACTTAGCCAGGCCCCTTTTTGTCCATACGGTAAGCGATAAACAGGTGGATCACTTGCTTCTGGATGGCGAGATTCTATGTTTCATCATGTGCAGATCTTCAGGCATAAGACAAGGAGTATGTGGTGTCTTAACAGGTCTTTACATCTTTTTTTTTCATTTCAATGAGCAAGAGTTTGACCTTTCCCCTTTTTCTTGCCCTTTCTCTGTCTTGGCTTTGTCTTTAGTCAGCAAACTCTGTATCTGTTTCTTCATCTGTTATTATCTGTTGTCATCAGGACAGGTACTTGGTAGAGACTTTCTCTCATCATATATCAGGGCATGCTTGTCTTTTCTTTGTCTTTACAGGCACACACTCGCTGTCATCTTCTTCTGGGGTAGGCACGTGTGATAGAAATCCAAACATACAAGATCTATCATACAAGAAGCTTCCATACATTTATTTTAATTAGATATTTTCACATCATATACACCTACACTAAATGTTCCCTAACTGTAACATAAATATAGCATATGCACAACTCTATAATAAACAAGGATTGGTATAGATAAAAATTAAGTGATAATGTAAATCATGCAAAGCTAATAACCATATTAAATACTTGTAAAATATATAATGAACCATTATTTTCTACTCCTGATAAAGTAGAAAAAAATATCATTAGAACAGTTCCAGTACTACTAAGTGTGTCTTTATAAGTGATAATATATTACTTTATTTATCTTACAGCAGTTTGTATATTTAAAAGGAAATTGCTAATTTTATTACTGTCAATATACATTTACTACTAAAACTCTAAAATCGTTTCTTAACTCATAATGTAATCCACCTCTTATCTTGTTTCTGTCTTAGAGGCTTAGAAATACCTTGAAAAGATTTTCATAATTATTTACTCATTTGGACCATGGTCATCATCTAAGCTGGGGATGGGCCTGGAGGAATAAGTGGTACAATATTATAGTGTTTATCCAGCATGAATAAACAAAACATAACACATAACATAATACAGAAATGATATGATAAGGTTCTTTAACCAGATAAGATATCATACACTAATTTCTAGTGATATGTGCACCCCCCTGTGCAGTAGTTAGTAGACAGGGACAGTGCACAAACCATATTTATACCAACAGAGAGAAATGTCAACATAAGGAGTGCTTTAATGAGCCTTAAAAATCCTAATTATAAATAAAAAAAATACTAGTAAATTCTAAAGAAAAATGTAGGAAACACAACATCTATAAATAAAACTATATTGACATTTCTGACCACCCTATACTCTTTAAATAATTGCACCTTGTTAAACTTTAAAAATAATTAATTCTATTGCACCTAAATATTACTAAAACATATGTACTGCGCTACTACTATTATCTCAAGAGAGATAATTTGGGTTTAACAATCTGTTTTTTTAAAAAAACAAAACAGTTTGCATTCTTATCAGAATGTTTTCCATAAATGACCTTCAATAAGAACATTCAGTTTCAAGCATTGGATTTTGGCAGTATGTCAGTGTAATGAAATAAATAGTTCAGCTTGACAGACAAATATAATGTTTTATATGAAGACTCACAGACACTGTAAGGAATGTAACCGTATAACATACATTATAGGTTGTGACCTGACCAAGCATAATAAAATATATTATATTTTCACTAATTAGTTTAACCATAAGGCTACACATATATTCCCGCTAACAGCTTTTTGTTAGAATTTATTACACTTTTCTTACACAGCTACCAGGGTTAGATCACAGTTGTGATCTAAGAGGGGAATGAAGGGTTACATTTTGTGCTGTTCAGCTCATCACCATCAGAACCATGAGCACCTTTGGTTCAGCTCATTACCATCAGAGCCATGAGAGCCTTCAGTATTCATTGTCTAAGTAATTACTGTTATCAGTGCTGATTAAGAAACTGCTTTTTCTTTCAGACGGTTCTAACTCTCTAGGAGTACAGATTTCTTATAATATTTACTCCTACCATACTCAATCACCGACATCTAACACAGAGTCTTACGTGAAGCCTAAGCCTAACTCCCCCTTTCTGCACTTGGAAAATATAATTTCTACAGATTTTTTTTTTCTTCTTGCCAGCATAAAAAATCTGTTAATAATAAAAACACATAAACATAGGATATAGACATATACAGATTACATATAATTACATAATATAATTTTGAGAAAACAAAATGCGCATCAATGTTTTTAAATCCTTTAAAGAAACAGCAAACATAACACTAATACAAACAGAGCATTAGCAGAAATACAAATTCTAAATTATCAATGTTGAAGCATCTGTCTCATCCTCTCCTCTGTTTCCTTTGGAGAAAAAAAACAAACAGTATTATAGCATGGTTTAGCATTAAAAGGGGTCTGGCAGGAGAAATAGCTCTATAGTGAATCAGCTCTAACCGTGGTAGCTTTAAGCAAAGTCTACCTCTATATCATAAAGTCAGCCTCTCACATTTTATTACAGCAAACATAATTTACTCTTTAAATCCTTGACCTCCTCAACACCTCCCCCCAAAAATAATTTTCTTATATTTGCAACAGAATTTGGCTAAATACTGATGAAAAAATGAAAAAAACAACTGATACAAAAGCAAGTAGGTTATTTTATCATCAGCAGCAAAAACCAACACAATACTTCTTATTATATGGTCAGGTTAAACAATTACTCTGTGCACAAGCAATCTGATCTACATAAACAACTCGTTATTATACATTCTTTTATCTCACGCTCTGCAACTTTAAAAGTGGGTGGAAACCTTGATGGGGGTAGTGGATTATAACGGCTTATTACAGAACTGTGAGCAGAAAAAAAACACAGAAATATTTCTAAATTATAAAACCTTTTTATAAAACATGATAAAATAACATAAACTGACAATTCAGTTAGCTTCCATAGCATACGAAAACAAACAAACACTATCCAATTTCACAACTCAACACAGACCTATTTGTTTCCACACAAAAGAACCTCCCCTTCCTCCAGGTCATCAAGGATACACCCTTCTCTCTCTTTTCACACAAAAAAATAAAAATGTTGCAATATCTTTACACCTCAAAAACCAGCAATTTATTACAAATACCACACTTTACTACGCTACGGTAAATATCATAAATCAGCTTCTAAAAAATGTGCTCTCTGAAACAGAAACAAAACAGAATGTGTGTCTTATCAGACAAGCTGGGCGGAGCGATGCAGCTTGGGCTGTCTGCTATTTCAGACTAACACTTCTAAAAAAAATTAAAGGGGACATACACAGATTCTAACAAGATAATATAAAATAATACATTTGTTTAGCAATTACAACGAGCAAAAATAACCAGGCTGAGAAAAATGCAGTATGCTCGTTCTTAGAAAGGAACAAAATATCAGCAATGTATTACTGTGTTTGGACAAGTAACATCACACCTTCACACACATCTCCCTCTCTATCTGTCTGCTTTCAGTAGCCTAGCCTCTCTTTATCTTGGATTTCTAGCACTTTTAGTTCTTCCAAAATACAATTTATAATATTAATAATTCCCAAATCAAAATAAAACATCAATTATCTTAAACAGCACAGCCATACAGCACAATTCATAAGCAAGCCAAAAGCAATTGAGTTTGGGTACCCTGGCATCAAGTAATCACATATAATAGTTGTCAAACTACGAATCGCCGTCACGCTTCGCGACCTCGCAAGAACTGCATCCCTCGCAAAGTGAGGGACGCAGTTTTGTCCGCAAATGCGGCCCTCGCAAAGCGAGGGGCCACATTTGCGGAAGGTGGAGGCTCCAACGTCATCTGCAATGAGCCGAAGGCTCATTGCAGGCCGCAAATGCGGACCGCAAAGCGAGGGTCCGTCTTTGGGGAGGTGGAGGGTCAAAAGGCCCCTCACATGCGCTTACAAACACTTACACGCACGACTTAGACAAAAAACATTACGACCTCGGAACCGACCGTAACGGCACAAACACCCACATGCACGACTTAGAAAAAAAACATTACGACCTCGGAAAAATACGACCTTATCGGCCAAACCACGCGCACCGGAAAACAGTCAAAACACTTTAAATACACACAAAAAACACATAAAAATGCATAGCAACGGGGGGGCATCCAGAACCTCTACAAGTGAAGTTAGACCTCCATCTAAGTCCAAATTCTGGAGTTTAGATACACCAAAATCCCCAAAGCGAGAGAAAAAATGGCCGCGGAAAAAAATGAAAACGAGGCTACAGGACCCTAAACACGCAAAACAGAGCCCAACACGTAGCACTTTCACGAGGTAGTACAACAGACTCTTAATAAAGACGGAAAACTGCATTACTAAAGACGCAAAATCATTCCGATGCGCGTAACACATACATACGATATAGCCGCCATTTTAACACAATCTACACAATAACGTATCTGAAATTACGGCTTTCCCGCCTAAATTAACGGTTCTGGCTCACGCACGAAGCCTATATATAGGGCACAATTGCCACAGAGCTCACACTTTCTCCTCAGGTACTGACAGTCTGACTGGACATTTTCTGCTGCCGGAAAATCCAAAGAGATTGTTAGCTCTTCTGGATATTGATTGCTGTATATTTCTTACTGATAGGTAAAGTATATTAATTAATTTATTATTTATTAATGAAAAAAAAAGCAAAGAAAAAAAATTACATTACTGCAATAATAATAATAACTAATAATTAATTAATAGTAATAACGTTTATAACAAAAAAAAGAATGTCACTGACTTAGATTTTAACCTTGATGCTCAACTATTAATGTTGATTTATTACTTTATTCATCACTACGATTATTAATAATGTTAATTTATTATTAATTACCCATAATAACACATTAAGTAAAAGAAAAAAAAATGTATAGTGGTTTTAAAGTTTTTGCTTGATGCTCAACTATTATTGTTCATTGATCATTCATAGAAGACATTTTTAGTCAAAAATGCATAAAAACATATCTCCCTTTTGCACTGAATTTAGATATTACTGTTGTTGATGATTCTTTAAGCTCATTGTATTAAAGGTATAGGATCCTCAAACCATTTACATATTTATATCACTTACTTACATTTTACAGTGCATTTACTTCTATTTTACAGCTATGCTGGTTAAAACATAGCAAACATTAACAAGCCCTTTTTTCAATTTCTTTTCTCACAGTTTGATCATCTGCCCACCTGACTACACAGAGGGCTGTTTGCAGCATTTTATCTGCAATCACATCACCTTCACAGGTATATCATTTTAAAATATTTATATTTACTTTACTGCATGCATGTATGAAAAGGACAACAAGTACTTTAAGTAATATCAATGATTCATACATTTATAAAAAAAAAAAAAATAACATATGATTTTTACTTCTTTTCACAGATTTGTGACATCGCCACCTGCCTCAATACAGGAGTCTCCTCTGCAAGAATTAACATTACAGAATATTAAATTGACAGGTAAATGATTTTGTGTTGACATTTGTTAACACAATATAATATGAATATGTATTGATTTGCGTTGAGTAATGGTATTTCATACATTCATTCAATAAAAAATTTATTATGATTTTTACATATTTTTAAAGAATTTCTCACGTCTACACCTGCCGAAAAACAGGAGCATTTTCAATTATAGAACAGCTAATTTACAGGTATATCACAAGGAAAAAAACAATTATAAGAAAGATTTTATGTGTATTCCTGTATTCACTCATTCATTCATCATTATGTTACTGCTCATTGACAGGGATAGCACCTTAGAAGCAGTTAAATATTTTATTTCATGTATTATAATAGGTCAATTGCTCTTTTGTGTAGCTCTTCTTTAGGAACACAATAACTGTTTCTGTTTTTCCATTCATGATATAGACACACCTACAGAGAGACAGACATACATACAGACAGTCAGAGAGAGACACAGCCAGACACCCAGAGACACCCACGCAGCCAGACACCCAGAGACACCCACACAGCCAGACACCCACGCTGCCAGACACCCACGCAGCCAGACACTCATGCAGCCAGACACCCACGCAGTCAGACACCCACGCAGCCAGACACCCAGAGACACAGACACCCAGAGACATAGACACCCAGAGACACAGACACCCAGAGACACAGACAACCAGAGAGACACACACCCACAGACATCCAGGGAGAAACCCATAGAGACACACACCCACAGATATCCAAACACACACCAAGAGAGACACACCCCCACAGACACGCAGAGAGACAGACACCTGCAGACAACCAGAGAGATAGAATCCTATACACACAGACACAGAAATACAGAAGCCCAGCCAGACACAGACATGCAGATACACACACAAACACAGACACCCAGATAGATACACACACACACAAACACACACAGACATCCAGAGAGACCCACAGACATCCAGAGAGACCCACATACATCCAGAGACACATGGATCCAGAGACACAGACAGCCAGAGACACAGACAGCCAGAGACACAGACAGCCAGACACACAGACAGCCAGACACACAGACCCACAGACATCCAGAGAGACCCACATACATCCAGAGACACACGGACAGCCAGAGATACAGACAACCAGAGACACAGACAGCCAGAGACACAGACAGCCAGAGACACAGACCCACAGACATACAAACACACACCCAGAGAGACACAGACCCACAGACATACAAACACACACCCACCCACCCAGAGAGACACAGACCCACAGAGACGCAGACAGCCAGAGAGAGCCAGAGAGAGACGCAGACAGCCCGAGAGACAGATAGAGACAGATTACTATTGCATTTTTAGAAATATATTACAGGGTAAAAAATATGTGTAATAAAATTAATGTAATTCTTAACACTCTATTTCCAATTACAGATTACAATGGCGGACAATGCAGAAGATAAGAAAGAATATAAAAGAAGAATGGCAAGGTAAAGGAAGCAGAGATGGAAAGATGCACAGACCCCTGAGACTTCACAACGTTTAAGAGAAGAAGATCAACAGAGACTTCTAAATAAAAGAAAAATGGCTAAAAAACAACAAAATGAGTCTGCTGGAGTTTCAAAGAGAGGAAAAAGTAAACAAAAAAATGTCTATAAAACTGTCTCAAATGAACCTATTTGGCCTCCTGATACCAATGTTGATAGAGATGACACCAATGTAGATGTACAAAGTTCAAATGAGATTTATATTGACAAAGGTCATGATAGTCCTTTCTTTAGAGCACTAACAGTAGACACTCATTACTGTGGATTAATGAATGTGCTTTGTCAGTTTCAGAAAGAACAACCAACTGATGGAGAGTTTATTAGTTGCTGTCAGAAAGTAAAGGTAAGACTTCCAGAAAGACACACATTGCCAGAATATTTAAAAAGTATCATGAGTGATCCTACATTTCCCAATTACACCAATTTTAAGAAAAATATTCGCTCTTATAACAGTGCAATTTCATTTGCTTCAATGGGTGCAACATTAGCTGAAAATGTACCAGGACATGGTCCTTATTGTTTTAAAGTCCAAGGACAAATATACCCTAGATCCACTTGTTGTGACTGATTGTGTGTTTGCTCTTCTCTCAAAGCTTTCATTTCCTCTTCCAAATTATTGTGAGATTGCATTAGTTCTGAATATTTCTCTTCAAGGACCATTGTCTTGTTGTCCACTTTCCGTATCTCTGTGGATTATTCTGTTGTTACTTTTGTTTATATCTGATTTGATTTCAGATCTGAACGTAGAGATTAGATCCTTTAGTATGTATGTATGTCTCCTTTAGTACTTGGTGCTGAGTATTCCATGGTTGTACTAGGTGTTTCTTTAGGTGACGGTTGAGCTTTAGGAGAACTCTGTGAATTGTTCCGTGGCAAGCAGTATGATTGTATGTCCTTGGTGCTTTTTCTCGTTGATACTCCTGCCATATCCTGTATTGTGCTCTCTAGTCACTTTTTCGGATGTAAGTGTCCCTTGGTCAGGGTGAGTTGAGGTTTTCACATATTAAACGGTGTCCAGCCTTAATAAAAATGTTGCTCTTGAGAGCGTAGTGTTCAGTACAACCTCTAGATGTTAATGTCTTGTAATGTCTTGTTCCTTGCTGTTACTTGGACCACAATGTTAACGTATATACTCTGATTGTCCAAGTATTATAGGAACCTTATGTTAGGAAAGCCGTTACTGCAGATGAGTATAAGGCTGCAACTTGTAATGTTATCTTTGTTATTAACACGGCAAGAATTGATGGTTTATATACATATATTTACAGTGCTTTCAGTATCTCCAGGCAATGAGGCTTTCTTTGCCAACAATTGCCACTGGGTGTTGAGCTAAGAATATCATAAATATAGTCTGGAGAAAGCCTTGCTTGTACTTTATCCTGTTGATGTACTATCGTGCTCTGATGGCAACGCTGTAAAGCTTCTTATTAGAAAAGTTGCTCCTGAGGCCGTAGTGCTCCGTTCAGCCTCTAGATGTCAATGTCTCTGTATTGTTTCTTGCTGTTAACTGGACTGCAGTGTTAATGTTTAGACTCTGAGTGTCCCAGTATTATAGGAACCTTGTGTTAGGCAAACAGTTACTGCGGTTGATTGTAATACTGCAACATGTACTGTTATATTTGTTATTCAGCAGGCAAGAGCTAATGGTTTATATACATATATTTACAGTTCTCTCCGTATCTCGAGACAATGAGGTTTTTTTTTAATAAAAATTGCCCCTTAATAGTGTGCATTGAATCTCATCAACATTGTCCAGAAAAAGCCTTGCTTATGTTTTATGTTTTGTCTTATTGGTGTCCTGCTGTGCTCTGTGAACAGGGTTGGCAGCTCAACCTGAGTCACTGGTGGAGTATTGTCTCTACCTTTATCTTGATGTTAAGCCCTTATAATCTTTTGAGGTTAATCAGCACCCTTGACCCAATCAATGCTTCTTATTTTTCATACTCCACAGCGGCTGTTCTTATAAGCAAAGCTAATGTTTTAGAATAAATATACTCAGTAATTCCTTTTTTTACACCCCGGCTCTCTGCCTTAACCTAGAATAGCCATATATTGGAGCTGCAGCACATGCTGCTACTATCCATGCAACTAAGAAGTGTCTGACGTCACAGAGTAGTCGACCACACCAACGGACTGATGCGTGTTTTACAATGCTTCAACAGAGGCTGAAATGCTCTATCACCCCTGCACCTCAAGTCTTGGGATTACTCTGGATTTAACACTCTCTTTTACATCAAATTAATTACCAACAGCAGCCAATTGCTCCCGAAATTGCTCAAATCCATCCCTTTCTCATGCAAGAAACAACCAAAATCCTAATTCGTTCTTTTATCATTTCCTGCATAGACTACAGCTAATCAAACTCTCCCCACTTAAATTTATCTTAAATGCTTCTGTAAGGCTCATATATCTGACCTGTCATTTCTCACCTGCTGTCTCAATCTGCCAATACCTTCATTGGTTTCCCATGCCCTCTAGAATTAAGCTCAAAATCCTGATATTCCCCTACAAGGCCCTGAACACCACTGCTCTCTCCTAATATTATGTCTAACCTCTTGATATTCCTGAACTTCCCTATTCTCTCAACCCACAATGTATAGAACAGTACAAATAAAGGAAATAATACATATCTCTACACCTTGCATCACCTCTTCACACTCATCATCAAGACTTTTTTTCATGCAGCATCCAAACCATGGAATTTTGTACCCCGCTCTGTCAAAATTTCTGCTACTCTTCACAGTTTCAAACACTAATATCAGGGATTCAAACAAGACAGTGAAACCAACCTGTGCATGGATCCTACTGTTTCACTGGACAACAAATAAGCACCCCTGTATCCCATGTCACTATGGAATATGTTGGTGCTATATAAATAAATGATGATGATAATAATAATGATACTAATAATAAAATGTAAATTGAAGATTTGTTTAAAATTTGCCATTAACTCGCAGCACAAAAATCCTCTTTCTCCCCTGTGTCTCTTCCCCTACTCCTCTCCTTACCCTGTGTCTCTCTTCCCCTCCTCCTCTCTCTCCCCTGTGTCTCTCTTCCCCTCCTCCTCTCCCTCCCCTGTGTCTCCCTTCTCCTCCTCCTCTCCTTACCCTGTGTCTCTCTTCCCCTCCTCCTCTTCTTACCCGGTGTCTCTATTCCCCTCCTCCTCATCTTACTCTGTGTCTCTCTTCCCCTCCTCCTCTCCTTACCCTGTGTCTCTACTCCCCTCCTCCTCTCCCTCCCCTGTGTCTCTCTTCCTCTCCTCCTCTCCCTCATTGCCTGTGACCAAAAAGTACGGGCCGCAGTAACAACGCAGTAACTGCGCAAACTTAAAAAAATAAAAAAACACACACAAAAACACATGAATAAAAAAACTCAGTTATTAGGAAATAGAAACTAGTCTCTAAGTATAATAGAGTAAAATGGATATTTTTAAATAGTACCTAGTTACGGTGGGTTTGGAATGTCTATCCCCACCACAACCTAGGAGACTGAAAAGACTCTACTTTATAAATGTGTAGCAACTGAAAATGAAAAATTATATACAAAAAATAAATCTTTATTAAGAAAAAAAAAAAAAAAAAATGAAAATAGTGAAAATGAATATTAAAAAAGATATACTATGGAAGTATGTCTTGAGCAGGCCGGCTCTAGTTTATATGGGGGGTAAGCACTGGTGAGCTCTAAGTAGTGACAATGGAGCTCTGCTAAGTAACATAAGGTGACAGATATAGCCACCACCTGTCTAGTTTACAAGACAGATGACAGCTTACAGTTGCTGTGATTGCTGTCAAAAAAAAAAAAAAAGAAAAGAAGAGGAGGGGAAATCTCTCTGTGTTAAGTGCCCAGAGGTTAATCTAATCACACTCTGGTCTAGCTTATTCTAGATGTGTGAAAAATTAGCAGGGACAATTCCTCCTCAGTGTTGTGACACACTGCACAAAGCTGCTGTCTACAAAAAATGCTTAATCCAATAGTGTCATATATAGACCAATAAGAGATTATTGTAATTTCTGTATTACCTTCATAGTTAAATAAGGTGAATAACGTTTCTAATAAATAATACTCTCATACCTTATAAGTGTGGAAAATATAGTCCTACAACAAGTCTGTAGGTATTGTGCTCCACATTGGGAGAGCTTACCCCCGCCGCCTGGTGTGTTTGAATTGTTCCCGACGCGCGTTTCCCTGCTATTTACTTTTCGGATTCATCAGGGGACGGATTCTGTGTAAAACCGCGGTCTTTTTAAAGGGTGCCGCGATTTCGCGGGACGCGATGACGTCACCGTGTCCACGCTGGCGCCGCGACGCGATCGCGGGACGCGCAATCACGTTTCTCGCGAGATTACGTATTCCTAATCGCGAACTCACGTTAATCGCGAGATTTGGGTTGTAAGTTGCTTGTATCACGTGTAAATGTGTTGGTGTGTTCGCTGTGTGTAAGGCACTTACTGTATTTATTGAAGACTAGGGATGTAGATTGAATTGTAATAAATTTTCTCTTATAATGAGTGAAATATAGCTATACAATACTTTAAAATGCTAGATGTTTCAAATAATCCTGTACTATGGGATTTGATACGAATATTATTTTAATAATAAGTCTAATACTGAAAGAGAAGGCCAATGGGGGAGGAGGGAGGGGGGCCTTTTTGCACCTAAAATAAAGTCACAGGCCCCAACCAAAAGGTTATAAGACTTGTGAGTGTAAATGTTAAATTTGGAAATTACCAAATTTTAGATTTTAAATATTTATTAGCCTACATAGCATTGTGAGAGGGCCCATATTAGGGAAATGAAAAGTCATTTAGTGTCAAATAAAGGAAAGGGGAAAGACTACATTAAATATGGAAGAAAGATAGAGCCAAGTGGCTAAAATGATAGAGATGTGTGTGTCTTACTGTCTCAGAAAAAAAGACGAAGGCGGTGTAGACTAGGAAAAGACGAGAGGAACCTAAGGGAAAAAGTTTTGACGTCTACTCTAGGGGGATTATCATGATGGTAGAGTGTACGTAAGACTGTATAATACGGTAAATCAAGGAAAAAGAATTGTGAGCTATTGAGTAGAATTTTAATATTAATATAATATTGATATTGATATATTATATAGGAGGACCATACTAGATAAGTGGTGAGTATAAAGAAAAGCCACGTTGTTGGATAAATGGCATAAGGAAAGGACTGTGGACTAAATGAATGGGGAGAAGGTAAAACCCTCATTCAAGCCATGCAGAGTTACAGTTTTCAGGTGAAAAATCCACCAGGCTTCTCGTTGAAGTAACTTGTTTTCCATATTACCTCTCCTTGGGGTTGTTTTTACCTTTTCAATACCCATAAACTGAAGAAACATAACGTTTCCATCATGTATAGAGTTGACGTGTCTTGCGACTGCCACATCGTCGTGTTGTTTTTCCTACATACTGTAGGCCACATCTACAGTGAATGAGATAGATCACTGCTGTTGTTCTGCAATTAATGTAGTCTCGTACTCTGAATTTCTTCTGATTAGAGGAACTTGTGAACTCTACCGTGGTGCATATGTGACGACAGGCCTTGCAGTTACCACAAGGTTTAGAACCAGCTGCTCGTTCGATAAGCCAATCGCTCCCTGTACTCTTTTGTGCTTCGTAGTGACTGTGCACTAACTTGTCCTTCAAGCTAGGTGCTCGACGATAAGTAATCGCGGCTGCATTCGTCAATCTAGTTTGAAGCTCATTGTCAGCCAATAATATATGCCAATGTTGTTGTAATATTGATCGGATGTTCTCTCCGAATTTATTGTATGTACCTATAATTCTTATAGGTTGAGATTCCGGTGTCTTTAAAGTAGTAGAATTATACAATAGGTTTGACTGTGAGTGTTCTTTTGCTCTTGCATATGCCTTTTTCAAGATGTTATGCGAGTAACCTCTTGATTTGAAGCGGTCGTAAAGATCTTTCGCTTGTTTTTCAAAGTCCATTTCGGTGGTACAATTTCGGCGTATGCGGAGATATTGGCCGTATGGGATACAACGGATAAGGTGACTAGGGTGGTGGCTGGATGCCAAGAGTAGACTATTTGTAGCGGTATCCTTGCGATAAGTTGATGTTACGATATGATTCTTCTCTGTTTTGGTGATAAGCAAGTCCAAAAACTCTATTTGGTTCGAGTTGATAGTATGTGTCAGTTTGAGACCAATAGAATTTATATTGAGGATAGTGATGAAATCCAAAAGACTGGATTCATTTCCATTCCAAGTTAAAAATACATCATCGATATATCTGATCCAGAGGCCCACCTGATCAGTATAGTTGGTCAATTCATCTCCAAAAACAATAGTTTCTTCCCATGTCCCAAGATGGAGGTTGGCATATGAGGGTGCACATGGAGTATCCATTGCTGTCCCTTTTATTTGTTTGTAGAAAATATTGTCATAAGTAAAATAATTCTTAGTCAGAACAAATTCCAGTAGCTTAATGACAAACTCACTATGTTTGTGATCTTGAACGCCGCGGGTTTTCAGGTATTTCCTTACCGCTTGTACACCTACTTCATGTGGAATTGAGGTGTAAAAAACTCACACACAGCATGGGGGGGAAAGCCAGGACATCTGGAAGGGAGGTTGCACGCAAATTTAACCCCAATTTCCCCAGTTTCGGCATTCGAAAATCGGCTAAGCGAGTAGAAAATTGACGGCAGAAAAAATGAAAATGAGGCTCTACGACCCCAGACCGCCACGTACAACTTTGCCAAACCCCCACATTAAGAGATCCAAGATAAGCTCGGGACCCCACATTAACCCCTTGCTGCAGAGGTCCGATCGGACGCCCGAATTGTGCCCACATTAAGCCCACCAGGGACCCCCCGCTGAAAACAAAATTTAAATTTCCCGCCTTGTGGGTCCTTAAAGGACCCGTGATAAATAAAAATTAACCCTATAACTCATGGGGCTCGATACAGACCCCCATAATCCATTCATTAACCCTGTCACTCATAGGGGTCAATACAGATTTAATTAACCCTGTAACTCATAATCCCTTAATAATCCCTGTCACTCATGGGGGTCAATACAGACCCCATAATCCCTTAATTAACCCTGTAACTCTCAGGGGTCAATACAGACCCACATAATCCCTTAATTAACCCTGTCACTCATGGGGTCAATACAGACCCCCATAATCCCTTAATTAGCCCTGTCACTCATGGGGGTCAATACAGACCCCCATAATCCCTGAATTAGCCCTGTCACTCATGGGGGTCAATAAAGACCCACATAATCCCTTAATTAGCCCTGTCACTCATGGGGGTCAATACAGACCACCATAATCCCTTAATTAACCCCATCACTCATGGGGGTCAATACAGACCCCCATAATCTATTAATTAACCCTGTCACTCATGGGGGTCAATACAGATACCCATAAGCCCTTAATTAACCCTGTCACTCATGAGAGTCAATACAGACCCCCATAAACCCTTAATTAAGCCTGTCACTCATGGGGATCAATACAGACCCCCATAAGTCACTAATTAACCCCATCAGTTCAATAGGGGTTTATATAGACCCCTATAGGGCACTAATTAATACAAGTAATAACAATATAAGTGCCATGAGGTTCTTCCAGGACCCTCATAACACAAAGTGTAAGCACTACACTATAAACCCTAACTATATCTCATTAACCCAACCCTGGGCCTACTTCATCCTAACAGTACTCATTTAACCCTAACAGTACCTATCTAACCTTACCTTGGCCTATTTAACCCCATCTAAGCCTATTTAAATCTGTCTCTTATGGGGGTCTATACAGACCCTCATAAGCCTCTATTTAACCCTATCAGTCCCATAACCACATAAGTGCCATGAGGATTCTCAAGGACCCTCATGACACTAAGTACAAACACTACACTGCACTATACCCCCCAATAAACCCTTAAATCTAAACTAACCCCCTCTACACTAACCTATTAACACCTACACTACCTGCCTACACTACTTAACAACCCCCTAATAAACCCCCCACCCCACTAATTACAGAAAATAATACAATCTAAGTCACAAAAAATAAAAAACCTAAGTCACGGAAAATAAAAAAGCTACATTACAGAAAAAAAAAAAAAAAAGAACATTACAAAAAGTAAAAAAGCTACATTACAACCCCTCCCCCACTACAGAAAAAAAAATCTTACACACCTGAAAAGGAAGTACATACAAAATATATACATTACATTATAACACAATACAATACAAATTGGTACATACATACCCCCCTATCTAAAATACATGCATACCCCCTATCTAAAATACATACCCCCTATCTAAAATACATACACCCCCCCTATCTAACATACATTAAATTCTATCTACATACACAAACCCTAAATCTAAACTAAAATAGAATAATTAAGACCACTTACCTTTGCAGATGTCCCTTCAAAAAGCCCCCCTAGGAAAAAAAAATGAGTACAAAACCCTACATTGCAAAAATAAACATTCTAAATATTGTAAATATTCAACTCACCTTTCCAGCATGTCCCTGAGCTTCTTATTTTCTTCTCCGGCACGGCCCCTGCTAAAAATAAACATTACATTAGTACAACATATGCATACACAAAATAAAATATAATAAACATATTATACATTTAACTTACCTCGGCGCCATGTCCCCGTGCTCCTCCTCTTCTGCCCCAACTTGGCCCTGGAAGAATCTGCGTTAAAAAAAAAACACAAAACAAAAAAAAAACGAACGGAGCTCCACACTTGCAGAGCTACCCGACGCAAAAAAAACGCTGTCAATCAAATTTCAGCCAATCAGGAGGCGCCATGGTGTGAGTTAATCCTAATGGGATACACCCCCACGGGTTGATTGGCTGAAGACATCTGCGCCTTCTGATTGGCTGTTGTCACTGTCAGACTAAAGTCAATCAGAAGGTGCAGATGCCTTCAGCCAATCACCGCATGGGGGTGTATCCTATTGTGATTGGCTGAAAGCAATAGAGCCTTCTGGTTGGTTTAAAAAAGATTGACAGGGGAATTAGCAAATCAGAATGGGATATTGGGATGTATCCCATTCTGGTTGGCTCACACCTTGGCACCTTCTGATTAAATGAAATTATATTGATAGCCTTTTCAGCCAATCAGAGAGCGCCATTGCCAATTTTCTTGCTCTAGAGGCCTCATTAGAGTCGAGGAGCTCCGCGAGTGCGGAGCTCAGATAGTTTTTTTTTTTTTTTGGGTTACAGCACAGATTCTTCAAGGGCCCAGCTGGGGCAGAAGAGGAGGAGCACAGGGACATCGCGCCAAGGTAAGTTGAATGTATATTATGTTTATTATATTTTATTTTCTGTGTGTATATGTTGTACTAATGTCATGTTTAGGGGCCGCGCCAGAGAAGAAAATAAGAAGGACAGGGACATGCTGGAAAGGTGAGTTGAATATTTAGAATATTTAGAATGTTTATTTTTACTGTTTTGTACTGATTTTTTTTTCCCCTGGGGGGGCGATTTGAAGGGACATCTGCAAAGGTAAGTGGTCTTAATTATTTTATTTAAGTTTAGATTTAGGTTTTGTGTATCTAGATACGATTCAGTGTATGTTACATAGGGGGTATGTATTTTAGATAGGGGGGGATGTATATATTTCAGATAGGGGGTATGTATTTTAGATAGGGGGTATGTATGTATTTTAGATAGGGAGTATTGTGTTTTAGGTAGAGTGTATTGTATTTAGATAGAGGGTATTGTATTTTAGATAGAGGGTATTGTATTTTATTTGTATTGTATTGTATTGCAATGTGATGTATAAATTTTGTATGTATTTCCTTTTCAGATGTATAATATTTTTTTTTCTGTAGTGGGGGGGGGGGGCTGTAATGTAGCTTTTTTATTTTTTGTAATGTAGCTTTTTTATTTTCTGTAATGTAACTTTTTTTATTCTCTGTAATGTAGCTTTTTTATTCTCTGTGACAAAGGTTTTATTATTTTCTGTGACATAGGTTTTATTGTTTTCTGTAATTAGTGGAGTGGGGGGTTTAATAGGGGGTAGGTAGGTAGTGTAGCTTTTAATAGGTTAGGGTACAGGGGGGTAGTTTAGATTTAATGGTTTATTGGGGGGTAGGGCAGTGTAGTGTTTGTACTTAGTGTCACGAGGGTCCTGGAGGAACCTCATGGCACTTATGGGGTTAATGTTAGGCTTCTAACTGTCCCATAAGGGTCTTTATATACCCTTATGGGACTGATGGGGCTAAATAGAGGCTTATGAGGGACTGTATAGACCGGGTTAAATGGGCTTACAGAGGGTTACATAGGCCCACTTAGGGTTAGGTAGATACTGTTAGAGTTAAATGCATACTGTTAGGATTAAATAGGCCCAGGGTTGGTGTTAATGGGGTATAGTTAGAGTTAATAGTGTAGTGCTTACACTTTGTGTCATGGTTGACCCTCATGGCACTTATAGTGTTATTACATGGGTTCATTAGTGTCCTTTAGTGGTCTATATAGTTGAGGCATCCAGTACACTCACATTGTGTCACAAACAGCATTTCAACACTTTTTTATTGTCCCGTCATTTTTGACGGGCAAGCCACTAGTATATATATATATATATATATATATATATATATATATATATATATATATATATATTTATATATATATATATAACTATATGATCATAGTAAATTAACATTTTATTCATGCTCACAATAAGTAATCAACAATATGTTTCATAAACAAAATGCATAAATAAAAATCCTCCAAAAGTCAGCGATATGATAATTATTTGTATAAACCTCAATAAGTATATTCCTTTATACAGAATGTCTTGTATGCTTTAGAAAAGTGCTGTTGGCCCAAGGGCTGGACGTGACCTACCAGCTAATTTCTGTGGCCCACTGATTGTCATGGTGGGTCTCTAAATCCTAATATTATGAAAATAAAACATTGGGGCTAGTTTATATACATGGGACATCATATATATTCCTAAACATTGAATTTTTCACACATAACATCTACAAAATATTAATATATACACTAACATCTATGTATGTTTTTAAATTATTATTTAAATTCTATTCACCAATATACATCTGGCCAGTATACATCTGGCCCAAAAGGTAACTGGCTGATAAAAATCTGGCCTCTGCACTAAGGAAGTTGCACAGATTCAGATTATCAGTATTTATATGTTTAAAACTCTCAAGTCAAAGGAGAGCAATCCCATTTTTGGCTAAAAGGTTAATGTGTAAAATTATTTTTAATCATGCAATTAAAAGTGCATATTTTTTATGACAATAAAGGATATTCATTTAAGATTAATTTAAGAACAGTAACACTAAAGCCTCACAGAAATATATAAAAACAATGGATCTGATCCACCTTAGCCTTAGTGGTGAATTTAGTTTAGAATTATTGAGCCTTTTATATGAGTTTTTAGTAATATTATTTTTAACATTTCTGCCACTCTATCACATATATAGTTGTCAACAGTGCGGGATGACAAAAGTTGTTGCTAACGCTGCGGCCCTCGCAAAGCGAGGGGCTGCATTTGCGGAGGTGGAGGCTCCCACCGCGACCGCAACGTTTACGGACTTAGCATCCACAAATACTAGCAGCGCCACTTACAATAAAAAATATTATGACCTCGCAAAAATACGACATTATCGGACGAAACCTGCACACATGAAAACACTAAAACCCCACAAAATACACAGAACAAACACATAACAAGCTTACCCACAGCAAGGGGGACCCAGCACCTTTAAAAGTGAAGTTACAAGTACATTTCAGTAGAAATTAAAGAGTTTACACACCCGAAAATCCCCCAAGCGAGAGAAAAAATGGCTGCTGAAAAAAACGAAAACGAGGCTACAGGACCCTAAACACCAAAACACCACAAAACACATACAGATTTTTCCAAAAAGCCATACGAGGTACAACAACAAGGACGCAAAATCAGCCATAGCCGCGTACCACACATTAGGCGCCATTTTACAACACTAACTTACAAAATGAGGAAGTACACAGCTACCCTAACAGCTTTTCCATGCGCACGCACACTATTTACACTACACACTTCACACATTGCTGACACTTACACAGCAGCTCCACAGCACTGAAAACACACATTGTATGCTGCAGCAACATGAAAACAGATTGCCAGCTCTTCAACACAATGCTTCCTGCAGATATTACTTCAAAAAAAGTAAAGTATATTCATTTATTAATGTATTATTTATTTGATTACCATACACCAAACAGCATTAGCTCACTTACAATTTCATTGCCGTCATTAGTATTATATAACAGTTCAAGACAAGAGGAGGAGAAAACAGTTTGTCTCCTGTAATACTTTTTATGTAATTTTACTACGTTAAGTAACACTCACTTGTCATACCAATATATTTTACATGCTCTTTTTAATGCATGATAGAAAAATTATGATTGTAGATGTCCCTCTATTTTTAGCAACAATCTGGTGGGATAAGCAAGTTGTATGTCTTATATATACTGTATATATATGTATTTAAAATGATGTTCTCACTTTTTCTGTATAAGCCAGATATAATAATATCTGATATAAATATCTCATGGGTACAATCCTAATCAAGAACGTCAATTTATACTTAGAATAAATAAAGTAAACTTCTTCCTTCTGATCAGTGTACCCTTATTCTCTGTTTTGTTTTCTTTACAGCTTTCTTTACCTCTTGGTTCCTTAGTGTGTAAATAATAGGATTTAGCAGAGGAGTCACTATGGATGGGAAGATAGATATTATCTTATTTAAGTACAAAAAATGTCCAGTTTTGGGTCTAACAAACATGAATATATTAGGAACATAGAAAAGAAGAACTACGATCAAGTGGGAAGCACATGTAGAAAAAGCCTTGCTTCTCCCAGACCTAGTGGGAAGTCTCATTGTGGTACAGAGAATGCTAACATAAGACATAATAATTAGCGTAAAACAACCTAGAATTACAAAACAGGCAGTGACAAAGAACAGTGTTTCCATGTGTGAGATATCAGAACAGGATATCTTCAGCAATGGTGCAAAGTCACAATAATAGTGATCTATCTCATTATGGCCACAGAATTGCAGAGTTGAGACCTGTACACATGGAACAATCATCACTATGAACCCACCAGCCCATGAACTCAACAGTAACACAGTACAAGTCTTTTTACTTATGATGACTGAATATCGCAAAGGATAGCAGATGGCAACATATCGGTCATAGGCCATTACAGACAAAAATAAATTTTCAGTCACTCCAAATGAAAAATGAAGATAAAACTGTGTTAAGCAGCCTGCAGAAGAGATTGACTGTTGTTTTGTAACCAACGCCCATAAAAGTCTGGGAACTGTGACGGAGGTGTAGCAAATTTCCAAGAAGGAAAAGGCACTTATAAAAAAGTACATTGGCTTGTGAAGGCTTGGTTCCACTTTTACTATAGCAATAATAAGTAAGTTGGCTGTGATGGTGAGAATATAGACTACTAATACAATAATAAATGGAAATAATTCCATCTCATTTAATATTGAAAATCCAAGAAGGAGGAATTCTGTAATAGCTGTTTGATTGTCCCATTTCATTTTGATTTGAATCTGAAAAAAATACTACATATGAAAAGAAAGCCATGTTTAACACATTTATGATAGCTTATGTATCTGTTACAACCATGGTCAATAACATTCATTACATTTTATAAATAGCAGAAATTTATCCATAGAGATATATAAAGGATCATGCATGAGCAGCAGCTCCTTCACTTTGGAGATAAGCTCCAATTAAACAAATGATTGAACCCTAAAGAAAAAAACATAAAAAATGTGTGAAATAGTAGAGACTATCACTAGATTATCCTCAAGACTTTCCTCTTGTCTCAAATCCTTCAAAACCTCCCTAAAAACTAATCTATTTAAAGAAGCCCATCACTTGCTGCCTTAACATGCACGACGTATTATTACTCACCTTTCTATACCCATACCCTTTAGACTTTTGTGAGTTTTCTTTTGAGAAAGCACTTTGTATGCTTGACTTTTACCTCAATTACAGGACCCTCCATTCTTTCGTAATTTGTTAAATTTGTTTTTGATTGTATCTACCCTGTTTAGCGCTACTGAATATGTCGCCACATTACAAATTAAGCTTAATAATAATAAATAATAATAATAAATAATAATAGTATATATATTTTCCTGAGTTAATAAATATAAAGATGTCCACTCATGTTGTTAAATATGTTCCTTCTTTAAAATGTTATAAAAGAAATACTATTTTAATAGACCTTATTTGGAGAACTGTACAGTTGTTAATAAGTTCACATTACCAAACATAATGGTCAGTTAACAGCGGGATTGATTCATATGTATGCTTATTTTATGGTTTGCCAGTTATGAAAACTGGGTGCATGAACTGAAAATTCATGATCTGTACATATCAATTGGATAATTACCATTTAACCTGAATGGGTTATTTTAGCCCTGTAAATACAACAGGAATATAAGAAAGTATTTGAAAATGATACAATTGACATATACAGATCAATAAAATCCAAAAGGAGGAGTTTGGGATATGGGGCCATATGTTTCATATACTCTGTAATAATATCCCTGAGGAAATTCTACCTGGACCAAACACAAAACACAATGGGTTTTAAACCCACTCTATATAATGTCTCATTGGACCGAATATACAACTGAACTTTCGACATTTATTTTGTAAGTAGCTTTTTCACTTGATTGAAAAAAATATTCTAAAGCATGTTTAATGGGAACATTCCCATAATTTCAAGAGTCTGGGCTCCGGACTCCTCAGCAGAGCACCTATCGGCTACAACCACAACTACTGATACATATAAATGCATTTGTGTAATTTAGGATATATATATATATATATATATATATATATATATATATATATATATACATATGTAACTTGCCCATCATAAATGACAGAGGATATTTTGGGATATAATATTGAATCGATATACATACATATTTTTTTTCACAATCAATCTTTATTGGTATATGACAACAGATAAAGAAAAAAAACAGCAATATAGTTACAGTGCATTATTATTTTTCTTGGATATTTTGTTTCACATACTGTTTCCTTCTGTCTCTCTCTGTGTACTGTCTCTATCATTATATTAAATCCTTTATTAGCAAGGCAGTGAACGTCTTGGAGATGTGTTTGGGGTCATTATCATGTTGGAATACTGCCCTGCAGCCCAGTCTCCGGAGGGAGGGGATCATGCTCTGCTTCAGTATGTCACAGTACATGTTGGCATTCATTGTTCCCTCAATGAACTATAGCTCCCCAGTCCCGGCAGCACTCATGCAGGCCCAGACCATGACACTCCCATTACCAAAAGTATACATCTATACTGAGGAAAGGTAGTTAAAATAATCCCTAAATTACAGATAAACGGATTAGGAACCAAGAGCACAAAAACACTGATATGAGATGAAACCCTCAGTTTGAACGTAAACAGCAATGCAGAGAGAGTGGAGGCAGCATCTCACATTATCAGGTAAATGCATATAGGGGGAATCAACACAACATATTATAGAAAATATATATACACATATAGGCAAATGTGTATACTGTATATCTTTGGTCTGGGCCTGCATGAGCGCTGCTGGCACTGGGGAGCTACAGTTCATTGAGGGAACCATGAAAGCCAACATGTACTGTGACATACTGAAGCAGAGCATGATCCCCTCCCTTCAGAGACTGTGCCACAGGGCAGTATTCCAACATGATAACGACCCCAAACACACTTCCAAAATGACCACTGCCTTGTTAAAGAAGCTGAAGGTAAAGGTGATGGACTGGCCAAGCATGTCTCCAGACCTAAACCCTATTGAGCATCTGTGGGGCATCCTCAAAAGGAAGGCGAGGGAGTGCAAGGTCTCTAACATCCAACAGCTCAATTTAGTCATTACGGAATAGTGGAAGAGGACTCCAGTGGCAACCTGTGAAGCTCCGATGAACTCCTTTCCCATGAGGGTTAAGGCAGTGCTGGAAAATAATAGTGGCCACACAAAATATTGACCCGTTGGGCCCAATTTGGACATTTCCACTTAGGGGTGTACTCACTTTTGTTGCCAACGGTTTAGACATTAATGGCTGTGTGTTCAGTTATTTTGAGGGGACAGCAAATTTACATTGTTATACAAGCTGTACACTTACTGTTTTACATTGTAGCAGAGTGTCATTTCTTCAGTGTTGTCACATGAAAAGATATAATAAAATGTTTACAAAAATGTGAGGGGTGTGCTCACTTTTGTGAGATACTATATATATATATATATATATATATATATATATATATATATATAAATTGATGGGGAAGAAGTGGAGGCAGTGACAGATTTTATTTTCCTTGGCTCTGAGATCTGTGCAGATGGTGACTGTAGCCATGAAATTATTTTTAAGCTATTAAAAAGGAAAGTTATTACACTTCCAGCAAAGGTCTGCATAGTTAGAACTATGTATTCATAGTATTAACACACAGATGTGAGAGCTGGGCCATAAAGAAGTCTAAGCACCGTAGGACTGACGTCTTTGAATTGTGGTGTCGGAGAAAAACTACTTAGAGTCCTTTGGACTGCAAGAAATTCCAATAAATCAGTACTACAGGAAATCAAGTCAAACTGTTCACCTGAAGGTGTGATCATAAAGCACAAATAATTTTGAGATATCATGAGAAGACAAGATTCTCTAGAGAAGACTCTGATGCTGGGAAAGACTGAAGGTACACGAAGAAGGGGACGGCAGAAGTTGGAAATGGATAGATGAGGTAATTGAAGCAATGGACATGAATTTGAGGGAGCTCTGAGGGGCAGCAGCTGACAGTAGTTCCTGGCTAGCTGTGATCCATAGGGTTACGAAAGTTGGACACAAATAAATGACTAAACAACAATATATATATATATATATATATATAACATTTTATTGTATCGATTATATATACATATATAGTTTTTTTTCTATACAGAATGTATTTATACATACATGTACATGTTCCTAGATTGACAGGACAGGAATACTTGGGACACTTTGACTTTATAAAATTGCCAAATCTTTAATTATTTCATTCAAAAAAATATATAAATATATTAAGTTATATATTTAAATATATATATATTTTTAAAATTAGTATTTTTTTATCTTCCCCACTAACTTGCTGGCCGATAAAAAGCTGTCCCGTCATACTAAAAAAAATGGATGAAGCTCATATAAAGTTTGAATCATATGAACAAGTGGAAGACCATGCCAGACTTCCACATAATAGAGGTACTAGACATTTAATAAACATGCAATTAATAAATATGCAATTAATACATTTAATCATAAAAACAGGGATTTGATGGCAGATAAGAACCAAAATGACTCATCTGGTTTGTCAATTCTGTCTACCTAAGAGTTTGGCTTAGTCATGCAAGGTACACAGTCTTTGGCTTATCCATATGCACATCACATTAGCAGAATATGTAATATTTATTAGTGATCTGAATGATATTCCATATTCACCCAGTGGTGATTTTCTGTGACATGTTAGAGAACTCTTGGGCATGTCAAATCATATAATATGTCAAGTCAATTAATTATGCAAAATATTCCCTCTTTTCATTCTCTCTATGATATTGCAACTATGTTAAGACAACTTAATTTCACTTAAGATGTTCACAAAACTATTTTACACCTCCAGCACATTTTATATAATAATATATTTAAAACTGTAATGCATATAGTAAATATTTTTCAATAAAAATATATATAGACTATAAGATGGTGTGATAGTGTTATGCTTACATATGTTTTATTAATGCAAAATTATTTCTTAGAATTTTGTGTCCATTATTTGCTCATGTTTTTTCATAAAATGTTGTGATATACTTTTAAAAAATGTAGTTTTGATTATCTAATTTTACCTGTACAAGCTGAATCGGAGATCACTAAAATATAATTTCCTTGAGATAGGTAGTTATGGATTAGTTACAGAAAAAACAATGTGTGGATAAATAACCTTCTAGAGAAGCAAATAATTGTACATATATGAAATGTGTTAAAAATTGACCTAAGCAAGGATAAGTGGCTAAGTGGACTAAAGAGGAGGTAAATAATGATTAAAAATAAATATATAATATATCTCCATGAACAATGCAGGATGTTTTAGACAACATAGTGCAAGAAAATGTTCAGCAAAGCGTAACAAATTAAGTTGAAATACTTATTTTCTTTAAAATAAAAAGGTGCTTATGGGGTGATGTGATTACCTAATATAGATTTATGCTGTGTAAGGTTTTTTCAAGTGAATCCTTCATGCCTTCAAGTTACCATCTGACAAGAGGTCACCCCTTCTGGGTTAAAGAAATAGGTATTTTAACATTATCAAATAACAAGCATTCTTAATAGTACAAATTGTGATTAGGGAACTCAAAACAGAAAAAAAGTTTGTGACAACAGACATGATAGATAATTTAAAAAAAGGTTGGATGCATTTTTAAATAACATTAAACATGATTATGACATTTAACATAGAACTGGTATGATAAAGGATACATGGCTTAAACTCATTTAGTCAGGTAACAATTTTTTTGCCGGCAATTAGACTAGAAATGTATTTATTTTCTACAATCTGTTTTCCTCTGCATATTGATCAAGGGAGACCTAAAACTATGTACTTTTCAAAGTAAGGATATTTAATACTATTGTTCAATCTTTGCTATCCCATTTTTTCCCCCCATTTTGAATATATATCCCACAGTATATTTTGCTCAATAGTTTTTCACTCTGGACTTTAATTATTTTCTATATTTGCTGATCTTTATTTATTTGCATTAAACAAAATAAAGAAGACGTCTTCAAACTAACAGTTAATGTTAAATAGTACAGTACCTCACAAAAGCTTCAGTGGATTCTTATAGATACAGCCCTAGCTCTGTGTTTTGGATATGGTCCCAGTAAGAGAGAATTAGGCTTATTTGACTGCTTATAAATAGTGGTTAAATGTGTCCTTCTTTAGCACTTGACAATACATTTAGACATTAACAATCTAATTAATTCCCTCCTGTCCCATTAGATCAAATGTTGTAAAGGCCAAGGGACTAAACCTAATGCCCACAAGCAAATGTGACCAGTACACCTTTTTTTTACACCAAGGGATATGTGCATCCTCAAGATAAGGCCAGTGTGCACACTTGGAAAATGTCAATATTTTATTCTTGGTTAACCTTTATTTATTATTACTCTTCCAGTCTTTATAACTAATTTCTCACAGTATATAACTGTTTTGGCTAGCTCCCTTTATTTTTTATTTTCTAACTCATCACCTCATGTCTTCTCTGTCAGGTTTCTACAACACTACAATTGTATTAAAGTATCAGTACTTTATATTTATGCTATGCACTCTCTATCTATATCTCCATCTATAAATATATTTATAACAGCAGGATTAAATTTGTATATTCAAACAAAAAGGTATATAATTCTGGACTCACTCAAAAGAATGATCCAGCCCTGAATTACCTGGCAATTCTACCCTGAACAGAAGAGACAGCAAACCCCAGAAGTATGTTTCGGCCTCTCTTGGACCTTGTCAGTGAGAAGTAGCTGCACTCCCTAAAGCACAGTGAGCAAGGAGTCCACCTCTAGATCCCCTTGTCACCCTTAGAGTGAGAAAAACTAAACAAAAAGAGTCAGAAGTGCTTAGACTGAGAATTAACAACACCATAGTAGGTTTGTTCTATAGAACCGGTTACCTACTCAGAGAGCAGTGTCATGCAATTGATATGACATAACACTGTACACTGTACACTGTATAGATTAATATAGTGTATTAAAATACTAGCTACTTGCCCGTCAAACATGATGGGTTTTTAAATTGTAAGTCTAGAAATGCTGTTTTTCACCCAATGTGAGTATCCTACCCCTTGACTTTTTTTTTTGTATATATATATATATATATATATATATATATATATATATATATATATATATATATATATGTATATTATTATTTTTTTTTTCTTCAATGTCCTATTCCATATGTATGTAAAAGGTTACAAATAAATAGAATTATTAGTTAATTTGTTTATTGTTATAACATGCAACTTCAATATATATGTATATATCTTTAATCAACTCTAAAATCATAGTTTGATAACATTTTAACAGCTTTTATTGTAACCTATGCATCAATATTCTAAGAATGTTTCAACTTTCTGGAGCAGAACATGTTATTTAACACATGTGTAAATGTTTATATTGAATTCAGAGGAAGGCAAACAGAAACAACCCAGCCAATTGTGTCAAATGGGTAAAAAAATATATTCCTTCCTAAACCCAGATACTGGTAATTGGATTACTCCCTGGATCAATAACCTTTCAGTAATTATTCAGGTAAATACATACAATGAAGGTCACAGCTCAATAAAAATGAAGTGATAATCAGAATGACTGACAGCCATAACAACTGTATAAACAAACTTGAAATACATTGACTAAAACATTAATGACATAGAAGTAGTAAGTATATATTTTTTTTAGTGGTCCTCTAATAAGAGTCCAGCAGACAAATAATGTTATCTTTGGGATGTAACCACTGTACTGTCCATTTTTTTTATTTTTTTTATTTAATAGTGATCCTCTAAAAAGAGCCCAACAGACAAATAATGTTGTCTTTGGGATGTAACCACTGTATATGCTAATGACGTGATGTCACATGCGCGCCGCATCATTAGCATATACTGGGTGCCGGGACCCGGATAAATGCTAATGATGTGACGTCACATGTGCACCGCGTCATTAGCATATACCGGGTCCCGACACCCGGTATATGCTAATGACGCGGCGGGCATGTGATGTCACATGCGCGCCGAGTCAAGACGGAAGGAGCAGAGGCCGGAGAAAAAGCAGGTGAGTGAGGGGGAGGTATTTAGAGGGGAAAAAGTGAGGAGGGGGGTTTAGAATGAGGGGGGGTTGAGGATGAGGAGGGGGGAGGGAAAGGGACACTGGGGGGTTAGAGAGACACAGGGGGTAGAGAGACACAGGGGGGTTAGAGAGACACAGGGTGTTAGAGAGACACGGGGGGGGGGGGCTGGGGGAGTGACTCGAGTATAAGCTGAGGGGCCCTTTTTAGCCTTAAAAAAAGGGCTGAAAAACTCGGCTTATACTCGAGTATATACGCTATGCATTTTAAATGTTTCCCACAAAGCTAATGCATGTGAAAAAATTGCAAAATATGCAAATGAATGCAAACTGTTCCCTCATCTGCCGTGGCATTTTACATAGTGCTGCTTCCTCTAGACATGTCTCCCATTCTCTCTCATCAGCAAAATAGTTTCTATGTCTGGCAGCTAATTGAAATGTGTCATAAACTCAGTCATTGACAGTTCTCAATTCTTCAAAACTTTGTGCCCTAGGATCATTTGATGGTAATAAACGTAAGCAGTAATGCTCAATGTCTACTGGACTTACAGTATTTATTCAGGAATAATTTTATTACCACCCTGTTTTCTCTGTTTCCATAATCCATTGACAAAAACATGATGATATGGAATCTCATTGTATAAGTATTCCCTTGTCGCAATGTCCGCACAGTTTAATGTAAACCAAGCAGTAAGTGTGGTATGTTAATGTTCATTTTGTGCCAGAACATTTTCTTCATTGACACTATGGAAATAAACTAATTGTCTTTGAGGCAAATGTACAGCTAATCGATATACTGCATGTGACCGATCATGCATTTCAAATTTCAGAAGTCGCCACGTTGCTTCTGGTGCACTGACATAGCGAGCATCTACACGAGAAGCAAGTTCATCATGTAATAACTCATTCTCTTGTTCATTTGGTCCATTTTTCACACTGACAGTTGCTGCATCATATCCTTTGTAAATATATTTGTAGACATATTTAATTGATTTAATAGAAGTGCAAGCTTCCACATGTATGTGTGCATTATACTTTATTAATAGATTTCATTAATAGATGTGGATGATATGGCACCACATAGGTGTTATCTAATTTTTTTCCACAAATTAATGCATTTGGACCTTTTCTTCATCTATACAATGGAAATCCATCACAATTTGCAAAAGTTTGATCTCTAAAGTCTTTATGGAAATCTTCTGGGCATTTTTTATTCTCCATACATAGTGAGTTTGGGTTTAGCTCTCCACATTTTCCATGAATCAAGCGATGTGTTACAATGTGATAGAGTGTCTCATGGTTTTGTGTATGTGGAAGTTCAGCAGTAATTACTGAATCCACTTTCTCTGCAGTATTCAATGTGTCACTTTCTTGAAGTACTATAAGAATATGTGCATGTGGAAGGCCTCTTTTATGGAATTCGATAGTGTAAACATAATTCAGACACTTCTAGCCCTAACTGGGTCTATTTAAACCTATCTGAACCTAATAACCCTAACTGGGCCTATTTAACCCATCTAGCCCTATTTAATTCCATCACTTATGGGGGTGTATACAGACCCCCATAAGCCTCCATCTAAACCCCATCCCTTATGGGGGTCTTTACAGACCCCCGTAAGCCTCTATTTAACCCATTCAGTCCCATAAGGGTCTATGAAGACCCTAACAGGACAATAAGAACCCTATTATTAACCCCATAAGTGCCATGAGGGTCCTCCAGGACCCTCATGACACTAAGTACAAACACTACACTGCACTATTCTCCCCCAATAAACCCCTAAATCTAAACTAATCCCCTCTACCCTAACCTATTAACCCCTACCTACCTAACACTACCAACCTAACCCCTATTAAACCCCCCACACAACTAATTAAACAAAATAAAAAAAACTAAGGTACAAAAAATGAAAAAAGAACATCAACCCCCCCCCCACTACAAAAATAAAAAATAATTACACACCTGCAAAGAAAAGGCATACACAAATATACATAACATTACAGTAATAAATACATTATAAATATCCCCCTAACTACAATACATTTCCCCTATCTAGATGTTACCCCATCTATACATAACCCCTATCTATACATTACCCCATATCTATACATAACCCCCTATCTATGCATAACCCCCTATCTATGCATAACCCCCTATCTATGCATAACCCCCTATCTATACATTACCCCCTATTGATACATTACACCTATCTACACATTACCCCCTAGCTATACATATCCCCCTATCTTGACATTACCCCCTATCTATACATAACCCCCTATCTATACATTACCCCCTATCTATACAATACCCCCTACATCTAAGCTAAAATAGAATAAATAAAACCACTTACCTTTGCAGATGTCCCATCAGATTGCACCCCCTAGGAAAAAAATAAACATCAAATTAGTAAATAATTAAACAGTACATATAAAAAATAAACATTACAAATACAGTACTGAACTCACCTTTCCAGCATGTCCCTGTTCATCTTCTTCTGCTCTCCGGCTCGGCCCCTGGAAAAAAGATACATCACATTAGTGACACATAAGCACAAATACACAAAACATAAATAAGCAATAAACATTATAAATTCGAAACCTGTCAGCTATGTCCCCATCCCTGGCTGGGCCCTTGAAGTGTCTGACAGTGACAACAGCAAATCCAATAGGCGCAGATGCCTTTAGCCCAGGGGTCACCAAACTTGGTCCTGGAGGGCCGACCCAGGCCTGGATTTGTGGATATCCTTGCTGCAAACAGGCGAGTCAATCAGGATGGCTGAAGAAACAAGATTCTAACCGGTTTGCAGCAAGGATATCCACAAATCCAGGCCTGGTGCGGCCCTCCAGGACCGAGTTTGGTGACCCCTGCTTTAGCCAGTCACCCTGTGGGGGTGTATCCCATTGTAATTGGCTGAAATCAAAAGTGCCTTCGGATTGGTTTAAAAAAGATTGACAGGTCCATCAGCCAATCAGAATGGGATATAGGGGTGTAACCCATTATGATTGGCTCACACCTTGGCGCTTTCTGATTAGCTGGAATTTGATTCATAACCTTTGCAGGCAATCAGAAGGCCCCATTGGCAATTTTCTACCGGAAGATGCTCTGGAGATGCTCTGGAGGCCTCCGTTAGTTTTTTTATTTTTATTTTTTAGAGCGCAGATTCTGCAAGGGCCCAGCCTGGGCAGGAGAGGAGAAGGCCAGGGACATCTTGAACAGGTAAGTTTTAATTTTATAATGTTTATTGTTTATTTAAGTTGTGTGTATTTGTGTTTATGTGTGACTAATGTGATGTATCTTTTTTCCAGGGGTCGAGCCAGAGAACAGAAGAAGATGGACGGGGACATGGTGGAAAGGAAAGTTCAATACTGTTTTTGTAATGTTTATTTTTTATATGTACTGTTTAATTCTATAATAATTTTTTCCTAGGGGTGCGATCTGAAGGGAGATCTGCAAAGGCAAGTGGTTTTATTTATTCTATTTTAGCTTAGATGTAGGGGGTATTGTATAGATAGGGGTTATGTATAGCTAGGGGGTTATGGTTAGAGAGTTATGGTTAATGGGTGGTAAGTGGTTAGGGTTTTTTGTTTATGGGCTTAGGGTTAGGGTGTTGAGGTTTAGTGTTAGAGTAATAGGGTTAGTGGTTTTAGTGTTAGGGTGTTAGGGAGTAAGGTTGAGGGGGTTATTGAAGATGGCTACGTACTTAGGGTTAGGGGGTTAGGTTTATCAAGGGACGTTTAGAGCCTTATGGTTAGTAAGTAATGTTTATGGGGTTAGGGTTAGTGGGATTGTATTGTGCTACCAAGTTTGGACATGTAGATGTGTACTTCTGGAAAAAAAATTGTCAGCGTGAAATTGTCAGACACCTGCAAAGTGTAAAATTCCTATTTCACCAATGACTTTTAAAAACATGTACACCTTACAATGTGTTAAATTAGGTGAACATGAAATATATTATTTAGCATACGGTAATTTAATATTTATGTGAAATTAATGAAATAATAAATAAATTCAGGCACATCAGAAGTGTGTTAAGAAAGGGCCATTGTAGTTCAATTCTGTGTCAGTGTGAATGTGAAAGACAAACGCCAAGAGTTTTTTTTTTTTTTTTTTTTAATACTATATTTTATACTTTAGAAACATATACAGCTTACAATGTTTAAAATGACATCATAAAATATATTATTAATCAGAAGTTAATATATATCTTTTTACATTTAATAAAGGATTTAATTAATAAATAATATTAATACAATTATTAGCTTGCAATGTATTTTTTTGTTGTTCTTTTTTTTATTGTTTATTAACATACAATAACATTTACATACATGAAATTTCATATCAAAAACATTCAAGTCAGTTATTATCATATAGTAATTTATATAAAGGAATGACTAAAAAAGGTTGCAACGTATGTATGTTCATTTCAGATAGACGTATTTTCCCTTTATTTTTCTTTTCTCCTTTTTCTTCTTTTTATAGTTAGTATAGTGTAGTATTTCTAAGCTTATCTTTATTTAATCTTGTGATGTATAATGTTTATCCCACAATGTGTTATTCCCACTTATCCCAAATGGATCTTTAATTTGGAGTATAGCAATCTAATAATCCTTGAATAGTCCTTGCTAGGGACGGCTCATTTGAAAGATCATTTTTTTTTTATTTTTTTTTTAAATCCCAATATTTCAAGTTTATTTTTATAATCAATGGGATTTTTTTAAAGCCTTTATTTTTCTTTCTTTTGTCCATAACAAATCTAATAATGTTCTTTTTCCCATCAAAGCTTGTTCAATATCGAACCAGCTAGGGGCTTCATTTACCATTCCCCAATTAGCGATATATGTTAATCTTATAGCGTAATAATAATCTCTTAAGTTTGGAAATGCTAGACCTCCTCTATTGAATTTTCTCTTATTTCTGAATTGAGTCTAGCTTTTTCCCCACTATATATATATCCATCTATCAGTTTTTTTAAATCTCTTGATAATGTATAAAGGAGTTTTCAAAGGTATACAGGGGTAATACAGCGGTAACAAGTAATTCATTTTTGGTAAAATGGACATTTTTATCATTTAAATTTTTCCTGACCAGGAAACTATCTTATCCATTTATGAATATTTTCAAAAAGTTCCAAATAATTCAATCTGACTATTTTTTCTAAGTTTAGATAGAACTTTATACCTAAGTGCGTCAACTCATTATTATCCCAGTGATAGGGGAAAGTTTTCTTTAAATGTTGCAAAATGTTATCCTTTAAGCCTAGCCATAGAGTTTGTGTTTTACTTATATTTAATTTATAACTTGAGACAATACAATAATTTGTTAATAGTTCTTGAATACCAATCAACAAAGTTTCAGGTTCTGTCATGTCATTTGCAAAAGCCAATATTCTCAATTTTCCCAATTTGGATTCCTTTAATCTCTTTAGAGATTCTGAAGCTTTCCAATAGTGGTTCTCAAAGTTAATGTAAAAAATAATGGTGACAGAGGACAGCCCTGGCATATGCCATTGGATATATTAAAATTTTCACTTTTATACCCCAGTCCTATAGAATAGGCCAACGGCCTAGAATATAAGGCTTTGGATCCAAATTCTCCCAGGCCAATTTTTTGTAGGACTAAATCCATAAAGGTCCAGTCCACCCAGTCAAATGCCTTTTCAGCATCTAATGAAATTGCTAGCATTTGAATATGATTTTTTTGCATAAGATATAATTTTTTATCAATTTTCTAGTATTATACGGTCTTTGTCTTTTAAATACAAAGCCTGTCTGTTTTTTTTTATCAGTTTAGGTATTAAAATTTTCAATCTAGTTGCTAGAATTTTAGAATATAATTTATTGTCTATATTTAATAATGATATAGGTCTATAATTTATGCACTTTGTTAGATCTTTTGCTGGTTTTGAAATAGAGATTATAGCTGCTTCTATCATTTCTCTAGGCGTTTGACCTGTCGATTTTATTTTATTAAAAGTTTTCTGTAACCTGGGGGCTAAGGAGTTTGAAAAAAGTTTGTAATAGTGATCCACAAAACCATCTGGGCCGGAAACCTTGTTTAGTTTTATATTTAGGATAGCTCCTTGAATTTCTTTAATAGTTATTGGCTGATTTAACATTGCTAGTTCTGTATCCGAGATTTTTGGAAGTGACATTTGATCCAGAAATTTGTTTTCTCTTTAAATGTAGTTTTTTTTTATATTCATCTGTTTTATTTAAGTTATATAATGAACTATAATATTTTCCAAAAATGTCTCCAATTTCTCTATGGGTGCTATAGTGTTTGTTATCTGGTTCTAATAATTTATCGACTCTTTTCAGATTTGATGAATTCTTACGTTTATTTGCAAGCATTTTGCCCGCTTTATTACCCCAGTAGTAATTTCTTTGTCAGTATTTCCATAAAGTATTATCTATTTGTAGTTTTATTTGTCCTTGAATTTGAATTTGAGTAAGTTGAGTCATTAGGTTTGATTGTATTTCTTCTTTCTATTTGTCTTAATAGAATATATAGAGATCTAAGTGAACGTCCTCTTTTTTTCCTCCAGGTATAGGCCTTGTCTGTTAAAATCCCTCCGATATCAGCTTTATGACAGTCCCATAAAGTTGTTTCTTGCTGAACTGTATTTAGATTTAAATCGAAAAATCTTTGTATTTAAATCGAAAAATCTATATTATTTTTTTCCTTATCTGTAGTTGATCTAAATAAAGATGCATCCATTCTCCATAATCTTTTAGCAGTTGGCATATATTCCTTTTTTAACTCCAATTGTATCATCGCATGATCAGACCAGCTAATTTCTTTAATGTCTACTTTTATCGTAATTTCTAGAGTCTCTTTACATACTAAAAAATAGTCTAGTCTGGAATATCTCTTATGTCTATGAAAAAAAAAAATCGTAAAACTGGTGTTTATATATGTGCTTCAAAATTGTTTGCGATATTAATAGTTTGAATTTCTGATTTAGTTTTTTTTCCCTGTGTTTCTATTTAATGTAGTATCAATAATCATATTCATGTCCCCACATAATATATAAAGACCGATTTTTATTTTATACATTTTTTTCAGTTTGTTATTTAGATATTTAATTTGTTTATAATTACATACAATGTTTAAAATTACATCATCATAAAATATAATATTAATTAGAAGTTAATATTTTTTGTTTATATTTAATAAAATATTTAATTGAGAAATAATATTAATAAAATTATTAGCTTGCAATGTGTTTGTTTATAATTATAGTTAACTTACAATGTGTTAAATGACATGATGGACGGTAATAGATACACCCTGTCAGAGAGTGGCCATTGACCTAGTAGGACCCCTAGCTAGGCCCAGTAAGACTGAGAAGAGGTATATCCTCACAGTAGTGGACTATGCCACCAGGTACCACGAGGCAGTGAACCTAGAGAATATTTCTGCCCATACTGTAGCAGGAGCCGTGTTGGTAATGTTCTCTAGGATGGATATCCCTTGGGAGATTTTGTCTGATAGGGGTACTCAGTTCATGTCTGCCCTGACCCAAGATCAATGGGAGTTATGCAGGATTTAGTACCTCACATCCTCCCCCTACCGCCCCCAGACCAATGGCTTATGTGGCGTATTCAATGGCACTCTCAAACGTATGCTCAGGACCTTCATGGATCAGGAAAAGATTGGGAGAAACCGTTACCCTACCTTCTCTTTGCCAACCGTGAGGTTCCCCAGGAGTCCACAGGGTATTCCCCTTTTGAACTCGTGTATAGACGACCTTTGAGAGGGCCACTGGACCTCATTAGAGAAACGTGGGAAGGGGAGCAGAGGCAGGAACCTGTGCCAGTAGTCCCCTATGTTCTCACCTTTAGAGAGAAGATAGACAACATCATGGGAAGAGTCAGAGAGAATGTCCTGAGCACCCAAAAGCATCAGAAAAAGTTTTATGACCAGGGGACCCGGGATAGAGAACTAGAGGAGGGTCAGGAGGTGTTAATGCTGGACTCCCACCCTCAGGATAAGCTCCAGGATTCCTGGGAGGGGACTTATAAGATTGACCTATGTGGTAGCCCTTGATGAGCTTGGTAGTCATTAGAGTGGTTCATATAAATAGATTGAAGGGGTATCAGCGCAGACAACAAGCAATTTGTGCCATCTGCCTGCCCACTGGCAGTGACCCCAAGGAAGGGCTACTGCCTGACCTGTTGGAACCAGCACAGCATTCATCCCAGGCTGAGGGCCTCATACTATTACCGGCCGTAAATCGGCCGTAAGGCTGCGATTCCTTGCGGGGGTTCTGTTAACTCGCGATTCTATTATACGGCCCCGCAAGGATCTCCTCTTACGGCCGGCCACATATCTTGAAACCGGCCGTAAGCTGTGAAATCTAAAAACGCAAAAATAAATTCAAGCCTGCACTGTACAGCTCTGTAAATGCTAGGGATCATATTGGGGGACATGAGGATTAAAAGTAACCCACTCTCAAGCTTGCACATCAGCCCAAACCCGAGTTCAAATTAACTGTTTATTTTCCGGCTGCGGCGTGGGCGGGTCTGAAGTGCTCCAAGCACTCTGGACTTTTTACATGGATATTTTACGGATATTAAAAATAAAATATTTTACGGATTTGAGTATAGGATAATTATGTGCTATTTTTTCTAACACCTAAAATCCCTTTATAGTCTTCTCAAAGTGCAGGATGGCTTTATTTGAGCTATTTTATGTGCTTAATTGGTGCTAGCGGGACCTCTTTCCTGCAAGTAAGCTGCGTCTCGCTTTTAGCCTTGCAGAGAGGTTTCCCGGAGCAATTGAATTGCAAATAGGAATTTCTTACGGCCGAAACTCTTGCGAGTTTAGCAAGGCACCGGCCGCAAGCCTGCCGGAATCCCCGGCCGTAAGGGAATAGAATAGCCGAATAGCTTGCGGCCGGTCCTTGCGGCCCCGCAACGGCTGCGGCCGCTAGTAGAATGAGGCCCTGAGTTTGTAAAATTGTCCCCTAATCTAACCCAGGCCTAGCAAGAAGCACTGAATACTAAGCTGGATAACTTCCCACATTTATTTTCCCATTTTCTGGGTCATACTTCCTTCACTAGCCATGAGGTACTGACTGGGGATTGCCCTCCCCTTAAGCAACCCCCTTACAGGGTCCCAGAGTCGTCAGTGAGAGTGAGCATCCATAGATAATTAGATCAAATACTGTGGCTCAGAGTTATCCAGCCCTCTCAGAGCCCTTGGGCATCTCCTGCAGTATTAGTCCCCAAGAAAGATGGCACAACTAGGTTCTATGTGGATTATCGTAAGCTCAATGACAAAACCAGAACTGACGCTTACCCCATTCCTCGTATGGACGAGTTGTTAGACCGGCTGTGGGCTGCTACTTATGTAACTACCCTAGATCTGCCAAAGTGCTACTGGCAGATTCACCTTGCGGAGCCTGCCAGGTAAAAGTCAGCATTTGTTACTCCGTTTGGTAATTCCCTTTGGGATAAAAAATGCCCCCTCAACCTTTCAGAAACTAGTGGATCAGTTGCTGAGTGGTCACTAGGGGTATGCCAAAGCCTACCTATATGACATAGCAATATTCAGTGATACCTGGGAAGAACACCTAACCCATCTCAGGAAGCAGGTCTTACTACTCAACCTGACAAGTGTCAATGGGCAAGAGCTGAAGTACAGTACCTAGGGCATAGTGTGGGTAGGGGGCAGATTAAACCTGAGCCAGCTAAGGTAGAGGGGATAGCTGCCTGGCCCACACCCAAGACTAAAAAACAGGTGAGAAGTTTCCTGGGAACTGCGGGGTATTACCGAAAATGTGTTCCTCATTACAGTGCCCTGGCAAAGCCCCTGACTGACCTCACCAAGAAGGGACACCCCAAGGAGCTGGTGTGGACCCCAGCCTGTGAAGCCGCCTTCCATGCCCTCCAACAAGCCCTGATTTCCTCTCCAGTCTTGGCCACCCCTGACTACCCCAGACCCTTTACCGTCCACACCGATGCTTCCACTTATGGACCTGGAGCTGTGCTGAGCCAGGTAGATGGGCAGGGGGAAGATCAACCTGTTGTCAGCCTCAGTAGGAAGCTGCTGCCCAGAGAAGTGATTTACTCAGACAATGAGTAGAATGTGGGCCTTAAAGAAACTGCAGCCATACCTTTATGGAAAATAATTCACTGTGGTCACTAACCATAATTCACTGGTATGACTAACACGAGTAGCAGGGGACAATGCAATATTACTGCGGTGGAGCTTAGCCCTCCCAGCTTATAACTTTACCATTAAACATCGGAGTGGTAAGGCACATGGCAATGCAGATGGCCTATCCAGACACGACGACAAGTAATGGTCAAGTTAGGGAGTCATTCATCAGGATTAGCTCCCACACTTGACCATCTGAAAAGGGGGAGTAATGTCATGATAGCCCTGGATTTTGGACTATGTGCTGGACTCTTTTGGGCTTACCGTGACTGTCATGGTATCTTGCTTATATAATATAAAGTTAAGACAGTCACATAGGAGACAAATGGTTGAGTTATATTATGTGGATATGGCCCCAGATGAAACAAGATATATTGTAAACACGACCTCTCTTAGAATGTTTAGTCAAAGAAGGTCGTAAAACTTAGATAAGATTCTAGATCCTGTAATCTGGGGCAGGGGCAGCAAATACCAGATGGAAAGATGAAACAAGTCTTAGCAATAGGACACCGTCTGCCGATGAGGAGGTGGGTTACCGGAGTAACAGTTTATTTAATTGCTTTTGGGTAAAATGTGTCTAAAGGGTGAATACAGTTTTCAGTTGTTCCTGGAAATACATAGTGTATGGTATGCTTCCTTGAGTTATTTTCTAGCTGTATTCTGTTGCAAAAACCATACCCACTAACCACATTTTGCTCCAAAACCCAGTCATGATACCAATAAATAGAGTTCTCAGATAAGTTTCTTATTATCAGATTTTATTTATACAAAACGTGGGTCAGCAAAAAAAAAAAAAAACATCCAAAATGGCTGCTGCTGACTGACTGACAAAAAGTAAATAAAACACTGCTTATATAGTAATTACATACAGAGAATGGAATATCCCAATATTACCCTTCTATAAAAAAGCTAGAATGTGTCAGTTATGCCTGGTACGTTACATCATCTGTGCAACAAACACCCCTAGTCGTTATCTCTGCGCATAGGTCAAGTGGTGGCCTTGTGGACTACTGAAATACATATTGTTTAGGCTAAATAATGGTTGACTGTCTCCAGAACAAATTTTACTATGGGAAGAAGGACTTGTTTGCAGTTATAGAATTAAAAACAATGACTTTATAAGTAAAAGGTATAAATTAACTGTTTCATAACTCACGGTCTGCAATGGACTGAGTACTGTTTCAGAGCTAAAGTTCACAAGTGCAACAAAAGTGATGAATGCTCTCTCATATATATATATATGTAAGAGAGAGACAGAGAGAGACAGAGAGAGACAGAGAGAGACAGAGAGAGACACAGAGAGACACTGACTAAATAAATACTGTATGGATATTTGTATTCTCCACAACACTCCCCTCTATGGACAAAGAAAATTGTCATCAAACGGAAGAATACAAATATGACAGGGTGCAACATAAACATTAACATAAATTTCACACATATAGCTAAACAACCTAAAAAAGATAAAATTATTAGGAAGTAGAGGTAAGATCTTCATACTGGCATTGATAGAGACTCGAGGTTCCTAAAAAATTCAGTCAGATGAGTTTCCTACAACATGGAGATATTACATTACATCTCACAGAGTGCTTTGCGCCTTTTACCTTAATAACGTCCTAACAAGAGCTTTGCAAAATAAAATCACAATTTGAAATAGTACAATAAAAAATAATACATATTAAAACACAATTACGATAGTCCCATATGATCCATGGAATAATGGAAAAGTCTCTCAATAATGGAATCCATAGCACAAATTTCACAGTCCAGATATTAAAGTCTGCTGAATGAAAGCTTTACAATAAATCCACGAAAATAAGTGAGCACCGGTTTGATCAAGTCCATATAACAAGGAAAAAGTCCAATGGGGTGGATGAAAACATATACATATGCTGTTACATGTTACCATAAAATAGTCCAGATCACGGTACAATAGATATAAAAGTCCAGATATGTAAAATAAAACACAATGGTTAATGCAGACAAAATGGCCTCATTTAATTCTCTAATCAATTACCAATAACTAGGGTATTGTCTTATGAGGCATTTAGATGATAGATGTAATTTAATAACCAATACCATTTGCACTGATATTACTAATAACCCAGAGTGTATGCATGATAACTTCTTTCCCTAATTACTCTTCCTTATCAGATGTTAGTACGTACTAGATCCAAGCAAGTTGATAGAACAAGGTGCAGAATTGTTAGAAGTCGAAGGACAGTAAAAATAAAGACAGGTATAGGAAAGAGCAGAAAAACTAAAAAAGAAAAAACAATGAAGACATATGCTCAGACAAACTTCATACAGAGCCAGTCTTACACATCACACTTAGCCAGGCCCCTCTTTGTACATATGATAAACGATAAACAGGCGGATCACTTGCTTCTGGATGGTGAGATCCATTGGCCAAAGCAATAGGCCATACTGTGCAGATATGCAGGCACAGGACAAGGAGTATGTGACTGTCTCACAGATCTTTACATCTTTTCTCTTTGCCAGCATATATATGTATTATTGTATGGTCATGTCAATGAACAAGAGTTTGATCTTTCCCCTTTTTCTTGGGTGCAGACACGATTTCTCTCTGGGCTTTGTCTTTAGTCATAAAACTCTGGATCTGTTTCTTCATCTGTTAATATCTGTTGTCATCAGGATAAGCACTTGGTAGAGACTTTCTCTCATCATATATCAGGGCATGCTTGTCTTTTCTTTGTATTGTTTGTCTTTTCTTTGAATTTACTTTGTCTTTACAGGCACGCACTCACTGTCATCTTCTTCGGGGTTAGGCAAATGTGACAAAAATAAATAAAAAAATCCAAACATACAAGATCTATCATACAAGAAACTTCCATACATCTTTCAACTAGATATCCTCTCATCATATACACTTACCCAACATTTTCCCTAACTGTAAATTAAATGTAACATATGCATAACTATATAATAAACAAGGGGTGGTATAAACAAAAATAAATTAAATCAATAGTGTAAATCGTGCAAAAGCTAATAAACATATGAAGTACTTGTAAAAGATATAAGCAACCATTATTTTCTACTCCTGGTAAAGCAGCAAAATTATCTATCAATTGTGTATCTATAAGTGATAAGACATTATTTGATTTATCCTGTAACAGGATGTATATTTAACAGGAATTTACTAATTCTATTACTGTCAATATACATTTACTAAAAAAAAATCTCTAAAATATTTTCTTAACTCATAATGTAATCCACCTCTATCATGTTCCTTTCTTAGAGGCCTAGAAATAACTTGAAAAGATTTCCCTACTTATCTAACCATTTGCACCATGGCCATCATCTGAGCTGGGGATTGGCCTGGAAAAATAGATGTCACAATTTCACAGTATTTATCCAACATGGATAAACAATACACAAAAATAAAACAGAATTGTAATGATAAGTTTCTTTAACCAGAGAAGATATCATACACTAATTTCTAGTGATATTGGTACTTTCCAATATCCACCTGTGAAGTAGTCAGTAGATAGAGATTGTGCACATAACACATTTATTCCAACAGAGAGCAATGTCAACATAATGATAGCTTCTCAATGAGCATAGAAAAATTACAACTAATAAAATAAGCTAGCCAGAAAAAAACAGACCAGCAAAATAAAAAATTAAAAGGAAAAAACAACACCTTAGAAAAAAAAGAAAAACTAATAAAAATATATATTCTTAGTCAGTTGACATTTCTGACTATCCTGTAAGTTAATCATAACCCATAAAATAATTTCACCTTGTTAATTGTTATCTTAAAAACCTTAATAATTATAATCATGTCTTTGGAACAGGTAGTGTACTTCTAAATATTACTCTAAAAAAATGTACTTCACTCCTTCTGTAATTCTACATGGGAATCATATTACAAACTGTTCTGGTCCTTTTAAGCAGAAACAAAACTGCTTTTTTTCTTTACCAAAATATCTTGGTGTATGACATTAGAAGTGAAACAGCTTCTGAAAGCTTTTGGATCTTGGTCCGTAACCAGTATAATGTTTTCTCTTTGTTAAAAAAATGTATTGCTGCAGCTTTAATGACTTGAATATAATTGTACACATTATATAATCTTTTAAATGGTTTTAATTGTAATAAACGTTAAATAATCTCTCTCTTAGCCTTTCTTCAATAACCCAGTTCTTTAACAGTAGTATATTCACTTGCAAATAAATATATATAACATACAGTGCCTTGCAAAAGTATTCACACCCTTGACTTTTTACCTATTTTGTTACATTACAGCCTTAAGTTCAATGTTTTGTTAATCTGAATTTTATGTGATGTATCAGAACACAATAGTCTAAGTTGGTAAAATGAAATGAGAAAAATATAACCATAAAACATTTTTTTTAGAAATAGAACACTCCATAGAGTTGGGCTTTATGGCAGAGTGGCCAGAAGAAAGCCATTACTTTCAGCAAAAAAACAAAATGGCGCGTTTAGAGTTTGTGAAAAGGCATGTGGGAGACTCCCAAAATGTATGGAGGAAGGTGCTCTGGTCTGATGAGACTAAAATTGGACATTTCGGCCATCAAAGAAAATGCTATGTCTGGCGCAAAACCAACACATCACATCACCCAAAGAACACCACCCCCACAGTGAAACATGGTGGTGGCAGCATCATGCTTTGGGGATGTTTTTTTAGCAGCCAGGACTGGGAAACTGGTCAGAGCTGAGGGAAAGATGGATGGTGCTAAATACAGGGATATTCTTGAGCAAAACCTGTACCACTCTGTGCGTGATTTGAGGCTAGGATGGAGGTTCACCTTCAGGCAGGACAATGACCCCAAACACACTGCTAAAGCAGCCAAAGCCCAGACCTCAATCCAACAGAAAATCTGTGGTCAGACTTAAAGATTGCTGTTCACAACGCAAACCATCCAACTTGAAGACATATAATATACCAAAGGAAAACTGGCTAAAATTCCTAAAGTTAAAAGATGTAATTAAAGAATCAAAATATGTCTTGGCTTCTCGTAAAGAAATAACACCTTTTGAAACTTTATGTAGTACAAGTAAGGACATCTCTATGTCTATTTACTACAAATGTATAAGATCATTTAAAGATGAGGATAAGTCAATCCTATGTTAAAATTGGAATGAGAATTAGAAAACTCTTTTACTAAAGAAAGTTGGTTCAAAGCTTTTTCTTTGACTAATAGATGGCTAAATTGTTCTTATAAAGACATTTATTTTTAGATGTTCCAAAGGTGGTACACTGTTCCCACGAGTATGCACAAGAAACTAACTCTCTACAATGTGGGAGAGGGTATGATGAACAAGGCTCATATGTCCACATGTGGTGGACATGCGATAAGATTAAGGAAATTTGGGAAGAATTATGTTTGCATATCTCTAGAATAACTTAATGCCACAGGGAATGAAACAAATTCTGGCTGCTATAATAATTAATATCTTGATGTCAGTTAAATGGCATATAGTTAGGGAATGGAAAAAAGCAGACATCCCTAAGTGGAAGGAGGTTGTAACAACAATCTAACGCAACAGACATCTAGAAATAGATTTCTGTCATTTAAGTCCTTTACCATCAAGGAAGATTATCGATAAATGGACCATATGGGACCAATATACTCATCAGGTTAAAGGACCTTTGATACTCTCTTTGGTCGCTCTATTCTTTGCTCCTTTAGATTTTGATAGGATTACAATAGAGCGAGCAAAGAGAGTATCAAAGGTCCTTTAACCTGATGAGTATATTGGTCCCATATGGTCCATTTATCGATAATCTTCCTTGATGGTAAATCTATGTTGTGTTGTGTGTTTTGTTTTTGCTTGATTTATTTATTTACTAAATGTTGTTTGTTTTATACTCTTGTCACAAAAACAATAAAAATAATTAAAAAAATGTAAAAAAAAACTTAGAACACACAGCATGTGCATTTTTTTTTTTTTTAATAATTAATTTTTATTTAGGACAAGTCAATTTTATACAACAATATAATATAACAAAGAATAGAAAAGTCAATCATGCAAATAGCAAAACATAAGCACAAAAAAAGTGAAGAACAGATCTGAGATATGCAAAAAATCCAAGCTTTCAATCCTTCTCAGCCTATTAAATCTTCATGATCTAATAAATGTCCAGAGCTTTTAATAGAATGGTGTGGATGAAGCATATAAAAATACACGAGACACCGGCTCTCAGCTCCCCAACCATATTGATTTGGACCAACTGAGATCCGGAATCCATATGACCCTCTATTCAACTATGTAACAAGACGTCCTAACATTTTTTCTCTTTTTGATTATCAACCTGCATTCTTAAGTATGCTTGCTTTTAACTATTTTACAAAATATTTAGTTATTATTAAACCTCCTCAGCATATGTTTACTTGTGTTACTAAACATAAAATAATCAGTACCTGCGAGCTCCTTCATCATCACTCCAAAAGCCTCCATCCAGATGCGAACTAGCCATCCTCTCCAGCCGCCACCATCCTCCAACTTCCCAAACTCTTCTATCCAATCTCTATCTAGATCTGTATACTATATTTGGACACCAACCAAGGAGTCCACGTGTTAGTGAACCTGGGCATTGTATTCTGCAATGAATTCGCTATTCTCTCATTTATCATTATATAATTTATCTTTTTTACAACTTCTTTGATTGACAGTACAGAAGTTTTCCAATTTTTGGCAATGCAATTTTTAGTAGCTAAGGTCCAAAATTGCCAGAGTTCATTCTGTTCCCTAGATAAATCATAATGTTTCATTCCCAAAAGACATGTTTCAATTTCGGGTCTCAAGCTACTGTTTGTAATTTGTGTAAATAAGTCTATGAGTTCTCCCCATAGCTTCTGCGCAACGGGACAAGTCCACCAGATATGCAGGAAACTCCCTTCTGTTCTGCATCCCCTAAAACACTCTCCATTTATATCTTTATTAAATTTTGCCATCCTTTGGGGAGTGTAATAGGTTCTGTGCAATACCTTAATAGAGGTCTCAAGTAAACTATATGTATATGATCCCCTTGTCAGATTAGTGCAGATTCTTTTCCAGACCATGGCATCTAACTCCTTTCCCAGGTCCTGCTCCCACTTCACCATAAATTTAGTTTTTTGTGTGTTCTGAAACTCTATTAAGTGTGAGTATATGTATCCTAGGGTGCCTGTCATCGAGGGTATCTTTTCGCAGATAGAGGACCATGCTGTATGTGTAGGATTCCCATAAGTATGTATTAACGAGGAGATCCAGTGTCTAAACTTCCGATAGTTCCACAGCTCCCTCTCCGGAATTTGGAACCGGGGTATGATAGAAGTATGTGTTAACAGAGCCTCCGTGGAAAACCATTCCCCTGTTCTCTTTAAAGGGCTAGTCAACCACCATGTTTTAGAATTTGGGCTAATAGTGGCCTCAAACTCGGGGAAGGACGTTAAGGACATCAGTGGTGACAGGGTTGGAATCAAGTTGCTCGATTTTTTAAGCCTATCCCAGGCCTTAAGGGTCGTAGAAATTATTGGATTAGTATGTCTGTATCTCATGTCTATCTTTGCTATCCCCCAGATCACCGTACCCCATGAGTGGGGTTTCATCTGCCAATTTTCAATAAAAGTCCACAGCGGCTGTAGTTCACTAGAGTGGGTTACCGGGATGCACGCCAGCCGTGCTGCTTGTAAATAAAGCCTCAGATTGGGACAAGAAAGACCCCCTTTTTGCCTATTCCTGTACATTGTTTTCCTCGCTATACGTGGTGGTTTATTACGCCAGATAAATCTAAACGTATTCTGGAATTGATCAATATCCTTCATACATAGGTTAATTGGTAGAGTTCGGAAGAGATAGAGAATTTTTTTTGTGAGCACTGTCATTTTTATTGATGTTATGCGTCCCGTCCATGATATTTGATATTTAGACCAGGTCCTCAAGCCCTCAGTCAGCCGCCTAAATAATGGTGGGAAGTTAGCTTTATATAGACCCGCCAAGGTTTTGGTAAGCTTAACTCCCAAGTACTTGATTGAATTTTTAGGCCATTGAAAATTGAATGCCGCCTTCAATGTTTCTATTATAGGTCCTGGAACCCCTACCCCCAAGGCCTCAGTTTTTTCCTCATTAATTTGTAGCCCTGACATGGCCCGAACTCCCTTAAAGTAGACAATAATTTAGGAATAGAGTTTACAGGGTCCGTTAGAGTGCATAAAAGATCATCTGCGAATAGAGAGCATTTCAGGTGGTGGTGACCTATCTGCAGACACCTGATCTCCCCTTCTCCTCTTATTTTTTGAGCCAGAGGCTCAATAGCCAGAGCAAAAAGCAGTGGAGACAGGGGACACCCTTGCCTGGTACCCCGCTGGATGTTTACCAAAGCCTCTCCTGTCCCGGGCATTCTTAAATGAGCTTCAGGGCTTTTATATAGTGTCTTGATTAGGCGTATAAAGTTTCCTTTAATACCGAATTTAGCTAACACTGCATATAGGTAAGGCCACTCTACCGTGTCAAATGCCTTTTCCATATCCAGTGCCAACACACAAAGAGGTGTCTTTCTTTGGGAGGCCAGGTGTATAACATTCATGGTCCTACGGATATTGTCTACCGTTTGTCTATGTTGTATGAACCTGGTCTGGTCCTTGTGTATTAGAGTTGGGAGAAACCTTGCCATCCTATTTGCCATAATTGTAGTCAATAATTTAATATCCCCATTCATGAGGGAAATGGGACGATAATTTTTCGGCTCCAGGGGATCCCTACCCTCTTTAGGGAAGATTACTAAGTTCGCTGTGCTGAGTTCCGGGGGCATAGATCCCCCCTAAGTACTGCATTAAACAGACAGCTAAGATAAGGGGCTAGAATGTTCCCACATACTTTATAATAAGAGTTAGTGAAGCCATCCGGCCCTGGGGCTTTCCCTGATTTGAGACTTTTAATGGTTTCTAATATCTCCTCTACACCCAATTCCGCATTCAAATCCTCTATATGCTGCTCTGAAGCTTTAGAAAGATCACAGGAATCCAGATAAGATCTAAGAGCTTCCGGGCTCGGGTTTATTTTTGTTGAATAGATCGAATTATAAAAATCCCTAAATGTGTGCTTGATTTCGCTCTGACTCACTGTTATCTTCCCAGCCCTGGTTCTAATCCTAAGAATTCTGGACAATGCTGCTTTAGACCGAAGCTTCCGTGCCAGAAAGGAATCAGGTTTATTAGCTTTGGATTAAAACAGCTGATTCGTCCGTCTCAGGGCACTCTCTGTCTTGTGCGAAAGCAAGGCGTCAAGTTCTAATCTAGTGTCATTTATTCTATGGCGAAGTCTATTGGAGGGGAGCGTTTGATTCTGTAATTCTAGATCTCGTAACTTAGCAGTAAGTTCCTGTTCCTGACGTATACTATTTTTTTTTATGGTAGATGCCATCTTGATACACATCCCCCTGATATAAGCCTTGTGGGCCATCCACACCCATCCTATATTAGATCCCGGGGTATTATTTAGCTCAAAATATTGTTGCAATTCTTTCTGTATCTGGCCCAGTAGCGCCGTATCTGTTAACATACGTTCATTAATTTTCCAGGAATATGGAGTCCTTGAGTCTCCACCAAGATCCATATCCAAGGAAACTGCCGAGTGGTCTGACCACGGGCATACCAAAATTTCCGAGCCCCTGGTTTGGTCAAAAAACTTAGAGGTTACCAAAATCGTGTCTATCCGTGAGTAGGTCCCATGCGTATGTGAATAGTACGTGTATTCGCGACTATTAGGATGATGTCCTCTCCAGGCATCCACTAAGCCCATTCTGTCTAACACCCCTTTAATCTGTTGTAGTTTCCGCGAGTATCTATTAGTGGCCTGGGAGCTCGAACGATCTAGTCCATGCTCTAACACAAGATTGAAGTCCCCCCCTATCACCACCAGACCATCTGACCAGGGTTCTACTTTTTTCAGCATGTGTAGTAAACTTTTATGGGGTGCCACCGTGTCCGCGTAAAAGGATACCAGCGTAAGTTTAACTTCCTGAATTGTTCCCTGCAAAATGACATAATGCCCATCCTTGTCTATCAATTTTCAGTCTATCTGAAAGGGGAAGTGACGGTGAATAAGAATGGTGGCTCCCGCTTTTTTGGACCTTTGGGTTGAAGAGTGGAAAGTGGGATATTCTTTGTTTAAGTACGAGGGAATATGATTCTTTGCAAAATGCGTTTCTTGCATAAAAATTATAGATGGTTTCTTAGTTTGATAATACAGAAAAGCTTTCCTTCTTTTAAATTGGGAATTAAAGCCCTTGACATTGTGTGTTAAAAAACTATACTTCTCCTTCAAAACTCTAGCCATTTCTGTCCTGCTTCCCGAGATAGTTTGGTCTAAACATCTTACCTTGATTTAGTGGTAGCCAGACTGGATGGGGTGACCAGAGAGGCGCTTGAGCCAAAACAGAAGGCTCCTTGAAGCTGTTGCAGTGATGAGAGTCGAGCACGCAATTCTGGAAATGTAAGAAATAGCAAGAAAACAAGTTAACAGTTGAACAGTTCACAAGAAGATCAATATCTTTGCAGTTATCGAGGAGTACTATCATACAAATTATTTTTAATACACATAACTTCCTACACCAATCTTAAATCCTGGCTTCTAGGGGAGAGAGTAATGGACCTGCCATTCTCAAATACAGCCCCGTTAGGAAGGGGTAATAGAATTCTTTGAGGTACAAAAAATTCCAACTAAGGAGAGGGGGCATACCCTCGACAATGCAAATTGTTTAACTAACATTAGAACTAGCAGCCTAGTAACTAGCTGAAAAAGAATAATCACAACTGTAAAAATAAAACAACGTTATTGAAGAATAACCGGTTCTCCAGACACCGAAATCCAGATAAATAAGTCCCATACATCAGTAAGAAAAACTTGGGGCTTTTCTTGTTTTTTTTTGCCCTGTATTTCCAGAGTCTGTGTAATTATTGATTATTGAGTTCCTTCCAACTCTGTGCAGCTCCTCAATTCCTCTCCCCGAGTCTTGGAATGTCTTTCTGGAGGGATAGTCAAGACCTCTATCATGTCAGCCTCTCCAAGTCTGTTTTTACTCCTGAGCGGGACCGAGGTCCACTGTCTTTTAGCGAGAGGATGCAGGGTCACACGCTGACTTTCAGGGTCTCTATGGCCACCATCCGATGTTATATGCAGCATTTGTAGCAGTGACTGGCAGTCTTCCAAACTGTGGACCGTGTGGGTTTTTCCCTTATATTGAACAATCAGGGCAAAAGGGAAGCCCCATCGGTATTGGATACCATGCTGGATGAGTATTCCCAATGCCGGTTTCATTTCTCTTCTCCTGGTCAACGTGATAGGAGAAAGGTCTGCAAACACCATGAGCTGAGCATCATCTGGTCCTCTAAGATCCAAGATCTTTCGGGTAGCAGCTAGAATTAAGTCCCTTGACTGTTGTCGGGAGAATCGGACAATTACATATTTAGGGGTATCCATATTACGAGAAGCTCCTAGCCCCCTATGCGCTTTTTCTAAATCAATGTCCGCTTCTGCCCCTTCTGGTAAGATCACAATAAGTCCATAACATATCTTTTATCGCTTTAGGAATCCCCCTTATTCGTATGTTATGTCTTCTAGACCGATTCTCTAGATCTTCATACTTGTCCTCTAGAGCCGCTATGCATGACGCGTGGTGATGCGTCTCCCTCCTGTCTCTATCCTGTGCTTCCACCAGTTGGTCAACTGTTTCTTCTAGTTGGTGGGTTCTTTGACCTAGGTCCTGGATGTCTTTCCTGATTGCATCCACCGTTTTAGTCGTGTAAGCTTGAAACAGTTTTTCAATTTGTGCCATCGCACTCTTGGATACATTTATATCAGCCTGGGCTGCGTTTCGTGTGTCCTCCCCCTCCGATTCCTCAGAGGGGTCAGATCTCACCTCGCCAGGAGTTTCAGGGGGTTTGCAGTAATCCGTAATTCTCTTAAGTAGAAGGGATTTTTTGCTCTTTCCCATCTTGGGCTGCAGTGGACCCGCCACAAAATATGAAGTGCTAAAGTTGCCGCGTAGATGTATGCCCCTTTCAGGGAAATGTTTTTGTTGGAGTGGGATTCCGGCTTGTGATTTAACAAGTTGTGGCGTGCTGTGCTGCTATGCCATGATCTGTCAAGGTCTCCCCCCGTGGATCATATTAGACCTGCATTACTCTCTGTCCACATGTAAACAATGTTCAACAAGCAAGTAAAGTAGTTAAATTGATCTTAGTAATCAGAGATCTTGTTGGTTTGCAAGTGAAGCCTGAAAGTTGCAGCCCTGAAAAGTAATGCCAAACTGCCTTGCCAATTATCACACTTGTCATTGGTGTCAGTCTTTGCTTCCTGGGTATTACTTATACCCTGCCACTTGTAGGTTTAGAGCAGTCAGTAGTACTGGCAGAAGTAGTTTAAATGTAAATGTGGCATATGTAGAGATCTCTGGGCCTGCAATGCATCTGTTTACTCACAGTTTTAGGGTCAGGTTGTAGTTGCTCTTTAATCACCACAGAGTCCCAGATGCAGTGGTAAGAAGGCCTTAGCTTCTTCTCTTGGTCAGCAGCCTAAGATGGCCGCCTCCCGTTTTCGCTGGCTTTTTTGCGTGGTCTTGCCGCCCTGTGGGCTCCAATGCTGGGTACAGACCCCCCAGCACCCCTCCGGCCGGAACCAGCCGGAACCGGACCCTGTTAGGGGGGCACTGCCAGGCTTGTTGGATATATGCAGCTCCCAGGCTTCAAACCGCAGCTCTCTCCGTGTGGAGAATTAAAATGGCCACCGCCCGGTCTCCCTGGGTCAATGCCCGGCCACCAGCTAATAAAGGCCCCCTGGTCAGACCTCACCACGCTGCCCAGGAGCTCCGATGCTCCGATCCTCTCCCCAGCAGTCTTCTCAAGTGCCTCACAGCAGGGGGGGGCGGCTTACTGCAATGGGGACGCTTCTCCCCGTCTGTCTCCACCGTGGAGCCGCTGTGCCTCACTTCTTGGACCCGAAATTAGGTTCCAGGGGATCTGGGTCGTCCCCTCTGCTTCCCCAGTCACTTTGGGGCAAATTGTGGGACTTTCAGGCCGTTTATAAGCCCAATTGTTAATTTGAGTGCTGGAGCTCCAGACAAACACGTCCAGCTCCTTGCAGGTACAAGCTCCACCCCCAGCATGTGCATTTTACAGGAAATAAAAAATAAAAATAAAACCCACCCTTCTTTAAAATATAATTCACAGTGTTTTGGACAATCAATTCACACACTCACAGACAGCTCTTTTATATAGCTCACACTTCCATAACACTGTAAATGCAGACGCTCTCAACAATAATACAGAACAGAGGACCAATCCTCCTTTCTCTCTCAATTTCTCACTGCACATGGTACTGACATGCTTTTGTTTCACTTCAATGCCATTTTAAATTAAGGAGCAATTTTAATTTCTGTCTTTTCATTAATAAGCACCACTTAAGACGGAACCTGTCTAGACAAAAACACTTTTTCTAGGTAAAGTAAATCTTGCACACCTTTTAAAAAGGTAAGGTACACCTCTAACACTTTTTAAATGTAAAGAAAACCTCTATTAATCTATATCTACAGTGCTTCTTAAAGTAACACCTCATCAGGTACAATATCTCTTTAATATCTCTTAATATCAGTAAAGAACACCTTTACATGTAAAATATCTTAATCAATTTAGCTTCTCTTAATTACACTATTTTACTTAATATCACTAATTAGCATTCTTAGGTTAGCAACAACAAAAAATGCAATCATACCAGGTTCCGGGTAGAAGTCAGTCTGGGTGAGGTAATTTTGTGCAATTTTGTCCTGTCCCTCCTACAACTTTCCAAGCTTCCATGGAAGGGATGCACAACAAGGAATCCTACACAGATTTTCCCCAAGGCGGCTCTGCTCACCTCTAAATATGGCCATGATTAGTTGTCAAGCATCTGCTCGGGATGTTATCTACAGACAAATAGTGTACTCCTGTTTCGGCTCATCAAATGTTGCAGCAAAAACCATACCCACAACCCACATTTTACTCCGAAAGCCAGTCATGATACCAAAAAATAGAGTCCTCAGATAATTTTCTTATTATCAGATTTTGTTTATACAAAACGTGAGTCAGCAACAAAAAACATCCAAAATGGCTGCTTCTGACTGACTGACAAAAAGTAAAGAAATCACAGCTTATATAGTAATTACTTACAGAGAATGGTATATCCCAATATTACCATTCTAGAAAAATGAGAAATATCCTGTAGTATATCAGTCTGGTCTCACTGAAAAGAGTGATCCCTGAAATAACAGGCAATTCTACCCTGAACAGGAGAAACAGCAAACCCCAGATCCCACTGATCGTCAGCTCAGTTAAACCACCAATCACAGCTAAGCGTCTGCCTCTGGTTGCTACAGCAATGCAGTAAACAGGAACTAAGATCCTGTATGAAAGTCGCCAATCATTGTCCTCCTTACTGAAATCTGATGGTAACCATAACGTCACTATATTGTTAGAATCATCTCAGATATAGAAGATAAGAACATATTGTCACTAATCTCAGCAAGAGATTACTTAGTAACACAGTGATTTCTTCAGTTTAGGACTTAAGGAAAGCCGGAGGAAGGTTGAAGGTTAGCAGGTTTTGGTCAAAATCTACAAAAGGAGGCTTGCAAAAGCCTAAAAGCGTAGCCTTGGACACGGACAAGGGATGAAACTTAGCAAATTCAGGTCCAAACCCACCCAAAAAAGTTCAGGAAAATTGGGAAATTTAGTAGATTTGGGCCAAAATTTGAAAGCAGACTTAACAAAGCCTAAAAGGCGTGGCCTTGGACATGGACAAGGGACGCAACTTGGCAAATTCAGGTCCAAACCCACCCAAGAAGGTATAGGAAAGTTGAAAATCTTGGTGGACTTGGCCAAAACTAAGCTTAAAAAAGCAAAAGCTGAACCTTGGACGTGGACAAGGAAGCAGCTTGGTAATCCTGGGCCAAGATCCACCAAGGATAGCTTAGAAGGAGTTGACAGCTTACCTTGGATAAAGGTAGGAAAAGGTCCAAAAAAGCAACTGGAGCTAGCAATATGGGGCTTGGAAAGCTGAAAAACTGAGCAACGGGATGTGGACAGGAAGTGCTTATAAAGGCTGAAGAAGGCCCATCCCACGAGAAGAGGCGGAGCGAGAGGGGGCCCCTCCCACAAACCTGGACAATTTATCCTGTGTAAGTTTTTTCAAGTGAATCTTTCATGCCAGCCAGTTACCATCTGACAAGAGGTCACCCCTTCTGGGTTAAAGAAAGAGATATTTTAACATTATCAAATAACAAGCATTCTTAATAGTACAAATAATGATTAGAGAACTCAACACAGACATGATAGATACTTAAAAAAAAGGTTGGATGCATTTTGGATAACATTAAACATGGTTATGATATTTAACATAGAACAGGAGATGAGATATACTCACTATTTGGAGGTAACGCTACATATTGGTCAACCTAGTCAAATTTTCATTTGAACAAGGGTTTAAAGATGAGGACACATTGTTTTTTTTAAACTCCTCCAAACCTGTATTTTACATGGTTTACACCTTACCAAAGATCCATAAAAATAGACAGAATCTCCCAACACTTGACCCTGCTCTATTGAAACAAAGTGTTTAAATTGCTGTTTGTTTTTTTTTTAAATTGATTTTTATTAGACAGGTCAGACATAAAACATAGTCCAGCAAAAACATTTGTGATGGTAAGTAGAAATTAACAATAAACGTGTTTCACATAACTGGTTTCTAGTATGTCATCTGCCTGTCCAAAACTCCTCTCTTTTTCCGTTTTTCTGGAAATATAATAGCTGGTATTAGCTTTCAATTAACTTAATACTAATAAAAAAAAAAACTATATGTAATAAAGTCCCATAACTATGGGAATTTTTTTTTTATGAACTTGGATTCCTGACCATCTGTTGTCTTGAGCTTGGTTGGTTTCCACTTATGTTGCGAACTCTGTGTTTAGGTTACTGTATGAGGCTAATGGTGTTGGGTAAGTTATGACAACTCCTGATATGGTTCCCTTAATAGCTCCTTTGGAGGGAAAAAGTGTCACTCACCCTATTCATCTGCCTCGTCTTGTCTCCCAGGCGGCCCAGCAGGAGGCCCAGCGTTTGTAGTTATGGTCAACCTCAGCGGACAAAATGCTCATGGACCGAACGAACTCAATTTTGTTTAAGACTACTTCAAACAATGGGGTGGGTGATTTCCAATGGGCGGCTACTACTATCCTAACTGCTAAGAAAATTTGGTTGGTTAGGAATTGTTCGGAGTTGGACATCCCTTCTACCGGTAAACCCAGAATGGCCTCTTCTGGTCTCATGGGATAGTTTTGACCCCATAAATTCTCCAGGGTTTTGTAAGTGTCCACCCAGGTATGTCTAATCATAGGGCATTCCCATAGTTTATGGATTAGAGTCCCTTTCTGGTTGCAGCCCCTTTCGCAGGTGTCGCTAATCGTCTGGTTTCCTATGTGCATTCTTACTGGAGTGAAGTACCACCTCATGATAACTTTATAGGCGTTTTCCTTCATAATTACGTTAAGTGATGTGATTTTTGCTTGTTTCTGAATGCTGTTTCATTGGTCTCTGTCTAATTGTATGTTGAGGTCAGTTTCCCATGCTGACTCATAGTGTAATTTAGGGGGCGTGACTAACTCGCTTAAATGGTTGTATATTATGGAGATGTTCCCTTTCCCTCCCGGGAATTTAATGCAACATTTTTCGAATAATGATGTATTTTGCCCTCCTTTATTCTTAGTGATGTGAATTAATCTTTGATTTATAGCGAGTAGGTTAAGCCATTCCCCCGGAGGTAGTAGTTTGTCCTCTAAGAAGGCGGTGGTGGACCATTTTTGGTTAACAACCGGTAAATCTGCCGCTATTGAGCAATTATTATCAATCCACCATCTGTATTGAGCAATAGAGTTTATTTTGGGGTTAGTTGACAGTGGCCATAAGGGGCTGAGCCCTGACTCTGGGCCAAGTAGCCTGTTCCTCTTATTTATATCCTTCCATAAGTTAATTGAGTGCCTCACACTGGATGGGATTGATTGGGGTAACTTGAAGCCCTGCTGAGTTGAGAGCCATAGTAGTTGGCGCATGATTAAATCATTGGACCCTAGTATGTGTTTTTCTAATTGAACCCATACCGGGGGGGGAGTCCTTGATATACCACTTTACTAGTTGTGCTAATTTAGCTGCTTTAAAGTACCTGGAAATGTCTGGAAATCCAAGCCCACCATCCCTCTTGGTCGCAGTGGTTGTTTCTCTGTTAATTCTAGGTTTTTTGTTGTTCCACAGAAAACTCATTAATAATTTTTGTATTTTTTTCAGGTCTATCGCTAATATCGAGATAGGAATAGTTCTAAACAGGTAGAGCAGTTTGGGGAGTACGTTCATTTTGACGGCATGTAGCTTTCCTAACCACGAAATCTTTAGTTCTGACCACCTGTGTAGGTCTCTAGTTAGTTGTTTAATGAGGGTTGGGTAGTTTGCTTCATATAGGGTCTTAGTTGATTTTGTTATTTGTATGCCTAGGTAGTTGATAGAATTCGGGGCCCATTTTATTGGGAAGTTATTGGCCAGTAGTTTTTCCGTGGAGGGAGGAAGTGATATATTAAGGGCTATGCTTTTACTTGTGTTAATTTTGAAACCTGACAGTGGGCCAAACCTAGACAGAAGTTTGAATAGATTGGGGAGACTGATCAGGGGATTGGATATTGTTAGCAGGATGTCATCGGCAAAAAGGCTTATTTTATGATCTATCGTGCCGACTCGTATACCCGATATGTCCGTGTGCTGACGAATGGCAATTGCTAGGGGCTCTATACTAAGGGCGAATAAGAGTGGTGATAAAGGGCACCCCTGTCTTGTCCCTCTCGTGATGTTGAATTTTAGTGAGTTGTGTCCTTGGTATGTAACCTGCGCAGTCGGTTCTGAATATAATGATGTTATGCTTCGTAGAAAACCCTCCGGAATTCCGAATTTGTTTAGTGTGGCTTCCATAAATGTCCAATCTAACCTATCAAATGCCTTCTCGGCATCAAGTGCCAACACCATTGCGCGCCCTCCATCACTTTTGGTTATGTCAATAAGGTCAATTATTTTTCTGGTGTTGTCTGGCGCTTCTCTCCCCTTAATGAACCCTACCTGGTCCGGATGTATCACTTCAGGTAACAAGTTCGCTAGTCTGGACGCTAAGATTTTGGTGTATAATTTTAAATCTGTGTTGATCAGAGATATTGGTCTATAGCTAGCACATTGGGCTGGATCTTTGCCCGGTTTAGGAATAAGTATTATTTTAGCCTCTAAGAATTCCGGTTTAATTCTTCCACCTGCTAAGAAGCTGTTAAATAGTTTGTGTAAGGTGGTGCTAAGTAGGTCGCTCATGTGTTTATAATAGAGGTTAGAGTAGCCATCTGGCCCTGGGGCCCCGTGTGCTTTTGTGGATTTGATCGCATCTTGTATTTCCTCGACCGAGATGGGCACTAAGAGTGATTCGGCTTTGGTAGAGTCTAATTGGGGTATTGTTAGTTTGCTTAATGTATTTTCAATTTCTAGTTTATGGGTTGGGGTGCCTGATTCGGGTGATTTGCTATAAAGGTCTGCGTAAAAATGTCTGAATTCATTTACTATTTGATCCGGTTTAAAAACTGTCTCCCTATTTTTGGTGATTATTTTGGCTATGAATGAGTTTGCTCTTTTTTCTCTTAGTCTTGTGGCCAGCATCCTATCGGGTTTGTTTGCGTATCTGAAGAATTTAGCTTCAGTTCGCTGTAGGATAGTGACCATTTTCCCTCTTAAAATAGTGTTTAGTTCTTGCTTGTATCTTATTACATTCTCGTGAGTCTGTCGTGATTTATCTCTAATGAATAGTTTCTGGGCTTCTGCAATTTTCTGGTTTATGAGTAAAATTTGTGCTTGGTCCTTTTTCTTTTTGGATGAGCTAATTTGTATACAGACTCCCCTGATCACTGCTTTGTTTAAATTGCTGTTTTGATAGTCTTGTTAAGAATACTTGATGACTTAATCAGGCTGTGGATCTCCCTTTTTTGAAGTCTATGGAGCCTAATCTACCACTTAATGCAAGTTCAATTGATAGCTCAGCCCTGATACTGAGTATTGCTGTTGGCTACTTGTCGCCCTTGAAAGTGGTACTAACCCCAAAACATTTTTAATAGCCCAATGGAATAGTTATACCCGAAAACACATCATACACATAAAATAACTCTTCCCAAAATGAAAAATTGTCCTAGAGCTTTCTAGGGGCCCTGGGCATACAACATACAATCAGGGCAGGGGAGAAACATCCTACAACATAAATCAGCTAGTGACATAGTCCTTTTAAATGGGAGTATGGCTACTAGGATAGCCCTTGGGTTAAGGTAACCACAGTGGTAGTGTCCATCTCATATAAAGCATAATGTTTCCACCTCCATGTTTGATGGTGGGGATGGTGTTCTTGGGGTCATAGGCAGCATTCAGTTGATCCAAAAAAGCTTGATTTTGGTCTCATCTGACCACATCACTTTCACCCAGTTCTCCTCTGAATCATTCAGATGTTCATTGGCAAACTTCAGACAAGCCTGTACATGTGCTTTCTTGAGCAGGGGAACATGGGGGGGGGGGGGGGGGGGGGGCTGCAGGATTTCAGTCCTTCACGGCGTAGTGTGTTACCAATTGTTTTCTTGGTGACTATGGTCCCAGCTGCATTTAGATCATTAACAAGATCTTCCTGTGTAGTTCTGGGCTGATTCCTCCCTATTCTCATGATCATTGAAACTCCATGAGGTGAGATCTTGCGTGGACACCAGACCGGTGTTTCTTCCATTTGCGAATAATCGCTCCAACTGTTGTTACTTTCTCACCAAGCTTCTTGGCGATGGTCTTGTAGCCCATTCCAGCCTTGTGTAGGTCTACAATCTTGTCCCTGACATCCTTGGACAGCTCTTTGTTCTTGGCCATGGTGGACAGTTTGGAATCTGATTGATTGCTTTGTGGTCAGGTGTCTTTTATACAGGTAACAAGCTGAGATTAGGAGCACTCCCTTTAAGAGAGTGCTCCTAATCTCAGCTTGATACCTGTAAAAAAAAGACAACTGGGAGCCAGAAATCTTGCTGATTGATAGGGGATCGAATACTTATTTCCCTCACTGACCTGCAAATCAATTTATAACTTTTTTGACATGCGTTTTCTTTCTTCTTTTTATTATGATGAAAATAAAATTTGAAGCCTGGCAATGCTGTTTGGCCCACAATGCGAGGCTATGACCCCTCTGAGCACCTTCGGTGCTCATCGCAATCCCCGTTTTCTTCGTGTTTAGGTTTTTTCGGTCACCATTTTCTTCTCGCTATGGCAAATTTAGAGGGTTGAAAAACGCAAAATATGCCTCAAATTAACAGGCAACCTCACTCACAGCCTACCTGGCTCTGCCCCTGTGCGGTGTGTGAGTGTGTAAGTTAAAAGTATATTAAAGTGAGGTGGGTTATTAATGCATCTGATAGAGGAGAATTTATAGTGTCTGAAAAAAATGTTTGCATGAAAAAATTCCAAAGTAAACAGTTAAACCGTTAGCCTGAAGTTTGCTGATTTTCTTGTTTTTGCAAAGAGTTTTCTCTCAATGTTGACACCTTCAGAAATTCCCAGGGAAAATTAGCATATCTTATACATTGTTTCTTTTTTGCCTGGGGATTGTACAGGCATGCTCATTGATCACCTGAAGTCTGCCCTACTGTGGGAAGTCACATGATGTCAGACACTTTCCTTTCCTTTAGATTTCAGTCCCTTTATTCACTGGTTGTTTAATCTACAGTACATCCCAGATAATACTCCCCCCAGCCACAGAGAATTGCCGCCCAACCCGAGAATTTCCCCTACAACCCCATATAATTGCCCCATGACCTCCCATCCCCATTTTTTGCCCCCAGCCCCAGAGAATTGCCCCATCACCTCCACTAACCCTAGTGAATTGCCTCATCACCTCCCCTCAACCCAAGTTAATGGCCCCCAGCCCCAGATAATTGCCCCTTCACCTCCCTCAGCCCCAGAGAATTTCCCCCAGCCCCAGAGATTTGCCCTGTGACCTCCACCAACCCCAGAGAATTGCCCCCTGCCCATGAGAATTGCCACATTATTTCCCCTAACCCCAGTGAATTGCCCCCCAGCCCCAGAGAAATGCCCCATCCCCTCCCCCAGCCCCAGAGAATTGCCCCACAGCCCCAGAGAAATGCCCCATCCCCTCCCCAGCCCCAGATAATTGCCCCACAGCCCCAGAGAAATGCCCCATCCCCTCCCCCAGCCCCAGAAAATTGCCCTATCCCCTCCCCAGCCCCAGATAATTGCCCCACAGCCCCAGAGAATTGCCCCATCCGCTCCCCCAGCCCCAGAGAATTGACCCACAGAATTGCCCTCAGCCCCAGAGAATTGCCTCATCACCTCCCCAACGCCAGTGAATTGCCCCCCAGCCCCAGAAAAATGCCCCATCCCCTCCCTAAGCCCCAGAGAATTGCCCCACAGCCCCAGAGAAATGCCCCATCCCCTTCCCAGCCCCAGAGAATTGCCCCACAGCCCCAGAGAAATGCCCCATCACCACCCCCAGCCCCAGAGAATTGCCTCAACCCCTCCCCCAGCCCCAGAGAATTGCCCCATTCCCTCCCCAGCCCCAGAGAATTGCCCCACAGCCCCAGAGAATTGCCCCATCCCCTCCCCCAGCCCCAGAGAATTGCCCCACAGAATTGCCCTCAGCCCCAGAGAATTGCCTCATCACCTCCCCAACCCCAGTGAATTGCCCCCCATCCCCAGATAATTGTCCCTCAGCCCCTGAGAATTGCCCCATCACCACCCCCAGCCCCAGAGAATTGCCCCATCACCTCCCTTAACCCCAGTGAATTGCCCCAAGCCCCAGAAAATTGCCACCCAGCACCAGAGAATTACCCCCCAACCCCACAGAATTGCCCCCACAGCCCATAGAATTGCCCCATGACCTTCCCAACCCCAGTTTTTTGCCCCCCAGCCCCAGAGAATTGCCCCATCACCTCCCTCAGCCCCAGAGAATTGCCCCTACCACCAGAGAATTGCCCCATCATCTTCCCCAGTGCCAGAGAATTGTCTCAACCCCAGAGAATTGCCCCCATAGAATTGACCCATGACCTCCCCAACCCCAGTTGTTTGCCCCCAGCCCCAGAGAATTACCCCCAGGCCCAGATAAATGCCCCATCACCTCCCCTAACCCCAGTGAATTGCCCCCAGCCCCAAAGAACTGCCCCATCACCTCCCCCATCCCCAGTGAATTGCCCCCAGCTCCAAATAACTTCCCCATCACCTCCCCCAGCCCCACAGAATTGCACATCAACCACAGAGAATTGCCCCGTGACCTCCACCAACCCCAGATAATTGCTTCCCAGCCCTGAAAATTGCCCCATCACCTCCCCTAACCCCAGTGAATGGCCCCTCCAGCCCCAGAGAATTGCCCCTCCAGCCCCAGAGAACTGCCCCATCACCTCCCCCAACCCGTGAATTGCTTCCAGCCCCAAAGAACTGCCCCATCACCTCCCCCATCCCCAGTGAATTGCCCCCAGCTCCAAATAACTTCCCCATCACCTCCCCCAGCCCCACAGAATTGCACATCAACCACAGAGAATTGCCCTGTGACCTCCACCAACCCCAGATAATTGCCTCCCAGCCCCTGAGAATTGCCCCATCAACTCCCCTAACCCCAGTGAATGGCCCCCCAGCCCCAGAGAACTGCCCCATCACCTCCCCAAGCCCGTGAATTGCCCCCCAGCCCCAGTGAATTGCCCCATCACTTCCCCTAGCCCCAGAGAATTGCTCCATCACCTCTCCAACCCCAGTGAATTGCCCCCGCCTGAGAATTGCACCCCAGCCCCAGAGAACTGCCCCATCACCTCCCCCAACCTGTGAATTGCCCCCAAGCCCCAGTGAATTGTCCCATCACTGCCCCTAGCCCCAGAGAATTGCCCCCAGCCCGAGAATTGCACTTCAACCCCAGTGAATTGCCCCCAACCCCAGTAAATTGCCTCCCAACCCCAGAAAATTGCCCCTCGACCTCCCCAACCCCAGAGATTCCCCCCCAGCCCCAGAGAATTGCCCCCCAGCTGCAGAGAATTGCCCCGTGACCTCCCCAACCCCAGTAAATTGCCGCCCAGCCCTAGAAAATTGCCCTGTGACCTCCCTCAACCCCATTTTTTGCCCCCCATCCCCAGAGAATTGCCTCCAGCCCCAGAGAACTGCCCCATCACCTCCCCCAACCTATGAATTGCCCCTAGCCCCAGTGAATTGCCCCATCACTTCCCCCAGCCCCAGAGAATTACCCCACAGCCCCAGAGAATTGCCCCATTACCTCTCCAACCCCAGTGAATTGCCCTCAGCCCGAGAATTGCACCCCAACCCCAGTGAATTCCCCCCCAGCCCCAGTGAATTGCCCCCAACCCCAGATAATTGCCGAGTGACCTCCCTCAACCTCAGTAAATTGCCGCCCAGCCCCAGAAAATTGCCCAGCGACCTCCCCCAACCCCAGAGACTCCCCCCCAGCACCATAGAATTGCCCCCCAGCTGCAGAGAATTGCCCCGTGACCTCCCCTAACCCCAGAGAATTGCTCCATGACCTCCCCAACCCCAGAGAATTGCCCCAGAGCCCCAGAGATTTGTCCTGTGACCTCCCCAACCCTAGATAATTGCCCCCCAGCCTCAGTGAATTGTCCCCAACCCCAGATAATTGCCCCCACCCCAGAGAACTGCCCCATCACCTCCCCCTGCCCCAGTGAATTGCCCCCCAACCCCAGAGAATTACTCCATCACCTCCCCCAACCCCAGATAATTCCCCCCAACCCCAGTAAATTGCCGCCCAACCCCAGAAAATTGCCCCGCGACCTCCCCCAACCCCAGAGATTCCCCCCAGCCCCAGAGAATGGCCCCGTGACCTCCCCAACCCAGTAAATTGCCGCCCAGCCCCAGAAAATTGCCCTGTGACCTCCCTCAACCCCATTTTTTTTGCCCCCCATCCCCAGAGAATTGCCTCCAGCCCCAGAGAACTGCCCCATCACCTCCCCCACCCTGTGAATTGCCCCTAGCCCCAGTGAATTGCCTCATCACTTCCCCCAGCCCCAGAGAATTACCCCACAGCCCCAGAGAATTACCCCACAGCCCCAGAGAATTGCCCCATTACCTCTCCAATCTCAGTGAATTGCCCTCAGCCCGAGAATTGCACCCCAACCCCAGTGAATTCCCCCCCAGCCCCAGTGAATTGCCCCCAACCCCAGATAATTGCCGAGTGACCTCCCCCAACCCCAGATAATTGCCCCCCACCCCAGAGAACTGCCCCATCACCTCCCCCAGCCCCAGTGAATTGCACCCCAACCCCAGAGAATTACCCTTTCACCTCCCCAACCCCAGTGAATTGCCCCCAGCCCCAGAGAATTACTCCATCACCTCCCCCAACCCCAGACAATTCCCCCCAGCCCCAGTGAATTGCCCCCCAACCCCAGAGACTTGCCCCCAGCCGCAGAGAATTGCCCCGTGACCTTCCCCAACCCCAGTAAATTGCCCCCAGCCCCAAAAAATTGCCTTGTGACCTCCCACAACCCCAGTAAATTGCCACCCACCTCCACAGAATAGGCCCCCCTGCCCCAGAGAATTTCCCCCCAGCCCCAGAGAATTGCCACCCAGCTGCAGAGAATTGCCCCATCACCTCCCCCAGCCCCAGAGAATTGCCCCATCACCTCCCCTAACCCTAGTGAATTGCCCCCAGCCCCAGAGAATTGCCCCATCACCTCCCCCAGCCCGTGAATTGCCCCCCAGCCCCAGTGAATTGCCCCATCACTTCCCCTAGCCCCAGAGAATTACCCCACAGCCCCAGAGAATTGCTCCATCACCTCCCCAACCCCAGTGAATTGCCCCCGACTGAGAATTGCACCCCAGCCCCAGAGAACTGCCCCATCACCTCCCCCAACCCGTGAATCCCCCCCTAGCCCCAGTGAATTGTCCCATCACTGCCCCTAGCCCCAGAGAATTGCCCCCAGCCCGAGAATTGCACCCCAACCCCAGTGAATTGCACCCAACCCCAGTAAATTGCCGCCCAACCCCAGAAAATTGCCCCGCGACCTCCCCCAACCCCAGAGATTCCCCCCAGCCCCAGAGAATGGCCCTGTGACCTCCCCAACCCAGTAAATTGCCGCCCAGCCCCAGAAAATTGCCCTGTGACCTCCCTCAACCCCATTTTTTTGCCCCCCATCCCCAGAGAATTGCCCCCAGCCCCAGAGAACTGCCCCATCACCTCCCCCACCCTGTTAATTGCCCCTAGCCCCAGTGAATTGCCTCATCACTTCCCCCAGCCCCAGAGAATTACCCCACAGCCCCAGAGAATTACCCCACAGCCCCAGAGAATTGCCCCATTACCTCTCCAATCTCAGTGAATTGCCCTCAGCCCGAGAATTGCACCCCAACCCCAGTGAATTCCCCCCCAGCCCCAGTGAATTGCCCCCAACCCCAGATAATTGCCGAGTGACCTCCCCCAACCCCAGATAATTGCCCCCCACCCCAGAGAACTGCCCCATCACCTCCCCCAGCCCCAGTGAATTGCACCCCAACCCCAGAGAATTACCCTATCACCTCCCCAACCCCAGTGAATTGCCCCCAGCCCCAGAGAATTACTCCATCGCCTCCCCCAACCCCAGACAATTCCCCCCAGCCCCAGTGAATTGCCCCCCAACCCCAGAGACTTGCCCCCAGCCGCAGAGAATTGCCCCGTGACCTTCCCCAACCCCAGTAAATTGCCCCCAGCCCCAGAAAATTGCCACCCACCACCAGAGAATAGGCCCCCCTGCCCCAGAGAATTTCCCCTCAGCCCCAGAGATTTGTCCCCCAGCTGCAGAGTATTGCCCCATCACCTCCCCAACTGCAGTGAATTGCCCCCAGCCTGACAATGGCACCCCAGCCCCAGAGAATTGCCACCCAGCTGCAGAGAATTGCCCCATCACCTCCCCCATCCCCAGAGAATTGCCCCCTCACCTCCCCTAGCCCCAGAGAATTGCCCCACAGCCTCAGAGTATTGTCCCATCACCTCCCCCAACCCCAGTGAATTGCCCCGATCCCCAGAGAATTGCCCTGTGACCTCCACCAACCCCAGTAAATTGCCCCCCAGCCCCAGAAAATTGCCCCATGACCTCCTCCAACCCCAGTAAATTGCCCCCAGCCCCAGAAAATTGCCCCATGACATCCCCAAACCCTATAAATTGCCCCCCAGCCCAAGAAAATTGCCCCGTGACCTCCTTAACCTAAGTAAATTGCCCCAAGCCCCAGAAATCTGCCCTGTGACCTCCCTCAACCTCAGTTGTTTGCCCCCAGCCCCAGAGAATTGCTCCGTGACCTCCCCCAACCCCAGAGAATCGCCCTGTGACCTCCCCCAACCCCAGAGAATTGCCCCACAGAATTTCCCTGTGACCTCCCCAAACCCAGATAATTGCCACCAGCCCCAGTGAATTGCCCCCAACTCCAGATAATTGCCCCAACACCAGATAATTGCTCCATCACTTCCCCTAGCCCCAGAGAATTACCCCACAGCTCCAGAGAATTGCCCCATCACCCCGCCAACCCCAGTGAATTGCCCCCCAGCCCCAAAGAATTGCCCCATCACCTCCCCCAGCCCCAGTGAATTGCACCGCAACCCAAGAGAATTGCCCAAACACCTCCCCCAGCCACAGTGAATTGCACCCCAACCCAAGAGAATTGCCCCATCACCTCCCCCACAGCCTCAGAGAATTGCCCCATCACCTCCCCAACCCCAGTGAATTACCCCCAGCCCGAGAATTGCCCCCAGCCCCTGAGAATTGCCCCATCACCTCCCCCAGCCCCAGTGAATTGCCCCATCACCTCCCCCACAGCCTCAGAGAATTGCCCCATCACCTCCCCAACCCCAGTGAATTACCCCCAGCCCGAGAATTGCCCCCCACCCCCAGAGAATTACTCCATCACCTCCCTCAACCCCAGTGAATTCCCCCCCCCCAGCGAACTGCACCCCAACCCCAGAGAATTGCCCCCCAGCTGCAGAGAATTGCCCTGTGACTTCCCCCAACCCCAGTAAATTGCCCCCCATCCCAGGAAAATTGCATTGTGACCTCCCCAACCCCAGTAAATTCCCCCCCAGCCCCAGAGAATTGCTCTGTGACCTCCCCCAACAACAGTGAGTTGCCCCATGACCTCCCCCAACCCCAGAGAATTGTCCCATGACCTCCCCCAACCCCAGAGAATTGTCCCATGACCTCCTCCAACCCCAGAGAATTGCCACCCCAATCCCAAGGAATTGCACCGTGACCTCCCCCAACCCCAGAGAATTGCCCCCCAGCCCCACAGAATTGTCCCATGACCTCCCCCAACCCCAGAGAATTTCAACCCCAGTCCCAAGGAATTGCCCAGTGACCTACCCCAACCACTCTCACTCACAGACACTAACACTGTCACACACTCACCTTGTCACACACACTCACCCTGTCACACACTCACTCTGTGTTGAGGTATGCTGCGCCTAAAATGGGCAGCCTGTGAGCTGATCAGCTCTCTCCCTGGCTCCTCCATGAGCTGGAGGCTTGTTCCTGCACTGATCTGATCCCACCCCCCTAGCAGGGTGTTAACTCCCTGCCTGAAAAGCCAATCGGCATGCACATACTCTGTGTGCGAAGGTACACATGAGAGATTGGTGTACCCATCATGGCAGCTTACAGCAGCCATTGAAGCAACTTCTGGTAGCTGCTGGGGGTTTAAACATCACCCCCAGCACATTTTTAATTTTAATGCAAAAATGGTTTGCATTTTTTCATGCAAATCTTTTTGCTAGGTGGGTTATGATTGCATTCTACAAGATGCATTCAAAAACCACCTCACTTTTATATACATTTAATTTGCGCCATATTTGTGTGTTTTGCAGGTCTTTCCAGTTCTGTGGTTAGGCCGCAAAAGTTGTATTTTTGCAAGCCCCGCAGTCCATCTACGTGCTTCAGGTACTAAGTCGTACGGGCCGCAATATTGCAGATGTTTTGCAGGTCTCGGGATGATCTCCAGAAGCGCTCATTGCCTAAGTCCCACGTGTCTCGCGCACATTGGCTAAGTCCTGCATGCTCAATTCCATCAGTGCAATGAGCGCCTTCGGCGCTCATTGTTTAAGTCCCGCAGGTCTTGGGATGAACGCCTGTGGTGCTCATCTCCACCAGTGCAATGAGCGCTTTTGGGGCTCATTGCCTGGCCGCACCTGTGGCCCTCGCAATTTTAACATTGCGCTACCAAGAACCTTGGCCTACCCAACAATTACAACTATATATGTGATTTTATATATATATATATACCGTATATACTCGAGTATATACTCGGTTTACACTCGAGTCACTCCCCCTAGGGTCTCTCTAACCCCCCGTGTCTCTCTAACCCCCCTGGTCTCTTTACCCCCCTGTATCTCTTTCTCTCCCCCCTCCTCATCCTCAACCCCCCTCCTCCTCATCAACCCCCTCCTCAACTTCCTCCGCCCTAAATACCTCCCCCTCAATTACCTGATTCTTCTCCGGCCTCTGCTCTGTCTTGACCCCGGCGCGCATGTGACGTCACATGCACGCCGCGTCATTGGCATATACCGGGTGCCGGTGAGGAGGGGGATGAGGATTGGGGGTTGAGGATGAGGATGGGGGGTTGAGGAGGGCGGTTGATGAGGAGGGGGAGGTGAGGAGGGGGTTGATGAGGAGGAGGGCGGTTGAGGAGGAGGATGAGGATGGGGGTTTGAGGATGAGGATGGGGGGAGGTGAGAAGGGGGTTGATGAGGAGGAGGGAGGTTGAGGAGGGGGGATGAGGTTGGGGGGTGAGGAGGAGGATGAGGATGGGGGTTTGAGGATGAGGATGGGGGGGTTGAGGATGGGGGGTTGAGGAGGGGGTTGATGAGGAGGAGGGAGGTTGAGGAGGGGGGTTGAGGTTGAGGGGGTCGAGGAGGGGGTTGATGAGGAGGAGGGAGATTGAGGTTGAGGAGGGGGGTTGGGGTTGAGGGGGGGTGAGGAGGGGGATGAGGATGAGGGGTTGAGGATGAGGATGGGGGGTTGAGGATGAGGGGTTGAGGAGGGGGATGATCAGGAGGAGGGAGGTTGAGGTTGAGGAGGGGGGTTGAGGTGGAGGGTGGTGAGGAGGGGGGGTTGAGGATGAGGATGTGGGGTTGAGGATGGGGGTTGAGGAGGGGGTTGAGGAGGAGGGGCTGAGGAGGGGGTTGATGAGGAGGGGGATGAGGATGGGGGGGTCGAGGATGAGGATGAGGGGTTGAGGAGGGGGGGTGAGGAGGGGGTTGATGAGGAGGAGGGGGGGTGAGGAGGAGGGGGGGTGAGGAGGGGGTTGAGGATGGGGGGTTGAGGATGAGGATGGGGGTTGAGGGGGGAGGATGAGGGGGTTGAGGAGTGAGGTTGAGGGGGGTTGAAGAGGGAGGATGAGGAGGGGGTTGAGGATGAGAAGGGAGGTTGAGGATGAGGAGGGAGGTTGAGGAGGGGGGTTGAGGATGAGGAGGGAGGTTGAGGATGAGGAGGGAGGTTGAGGTTATGGAGGGGGGTTGAGGTTGAGGAGGGGGTTAAGGATGGGGGGGTTGAGGATGAGGGGGGGAGTTGAAGATGAGGAGGGAGGTTGAGGATGAGGAGTGGGGTTGAGGAGGGAGGTTGAGAATGAGGAGGGGTGTTGAGAAGGGTGATAAGGGAGGGGGGAAGAGACACAGGGAAGGGAGAGGGGAGAAGAGACACGGTAGAGAGGGGGGGGGACACAGGGGGCAGCACATTTCCCACCCTCAGTTTATACTCCAGTATTTTGTGGTAAAATAGGTGCCTTGGCTTATACTCGGGTCGGCTTATACTCGAGTATATACGGTATATATATATATATATATATATATATATATATATATATATATATAAAGGCTGGATTTGTCAATCCTGACACTGGGCAAATATTAATTAGTCCTATCTCGCTTTTGGGGAGATTGTGGAACTCCACTGAGTGGCCCGAGGCAGCCTCTGATCAGGTGAAAGAAGCTGCATCCCTCCTGTAGACAGTCTGTGTACATCCACAGGGAGGGAGTGTGCTCACCCCATTGTGCTGCAGAAACGTTCACTGTTGATCCAGTCAAGGGGCTGGGAAGTGGGACCAAAACAGAGGGCTCTTCAAATAAACATCCTCACATATCCATAAAAGTCTCTTCCCCTAGTCCCACAAATACTTAAAGTTGCACAATCAAAGTGAAAATCTCAACCTGTTTAGAAAAAAAACAAAAAAATATATCTTCAGGAGTTACAGTGGAGAAAGTTTTATGAAGCACATAAGTAACTGCGTCATTCAAACTGTGTGGTGTTTTTGACTGACACATATTCTGTCTACAAGATATTTCATATAAACACAGAGGGCCTCATTCAATTGCAGTTTGGCCAATTAAATATGGCTCTATATAAGCACATAGCATATTTTTTAGAGAAGTTTTAAGTTAGTGAAGACCTTGCTTTTGCATAGAAGTTCACTAACTAAAAACTTTTGTAAAAAAAATATGCTCTGTGCTTATATAGAGCCATATTTAATTGGCCAAATCGCAATTGAATGAGGCCCCGGTTGTCTAGAAAAGTGATTGCTGGATGTTATAAGATTATATATGCATAACCGTGGAGACACCTCTTTAAACTGTGTGTTATACTACACAAAGAATATTCCACACATACACTTGCTGTGCCACACCTTTTTCAATTTCACAAGGATAACAAGGGACAAAGCTATACTACCATCTAGTGGCCACACTGAAAATCAGGGCACAAGAAAGTGACTTTATGCTCCCAGTTCAGACGCTCACACTGTGAACAGGCAGAGCTTCCAGCTTAAGCTCCGTGAACTGGGAGCATAAAGTCACTTTCTTGTGCCCTGATTTGTAGTACACGGGAGAGCCTGGTACTACAGAGAAGGAATATTTGTATATATGCGATAACAAACGCATCTTTAAATGTGGAATTAATGCTAATATTTGATATTTATGTGACATCCGAAATGGAGCACATAAGAAAAGGTTGAGACAAAATAGAGGGATATAAATATGGGGAATTTAGCTCCAAAGACCCTCTAACCAGTCTGAAAACTCTATATTATACACAATGATTCTACAATAGTAAGTCACTATAAAAATGGGAATATATACCAGGATAAATAAAAGTGATATAGTGATTTAAATGACATTCGGATCATACAATAACAACTTGAATGTCTGAAAGTGACAGAACAACAGGATATAAATATAATATCTCTAATATTGAGTAAAGAGATATACTTCCTAAAAGTCTGGAAGCCATACCTAATATAACTTAACACTTAATAAGATAAGACAAGGGGAAATTAGATCATGTACTGATCCCCCAAACACTAATATTTCACTTATCAAAAGTGTGTAAAAGAAGGGATTCAATATTAAAATGTTTTTAAGGAATTAGTTCCTATCTCCCTTGGTTTTAAAAAGTTTTTAATCGACGTTGTCTCCTAAAAATGTGAATAAAACTTTATTATTTTTGTTTTGCTATCTCCAATCCTCTAGTGAATGTACCTTGTAAATCATTAATAGTGTGTCAAGCATTTATATACCTTGCTGCACAATAAACGTATGTGGAGAAATAAAAGAAACACTGCTTCATAAAGACAAGCTAAATTGAACAACAGGGTGCTTGTCTATCTTCCAGGATAACTCTTTTTCATAATATAGCCCTCTGGGGACACTCAGTGGACACTTAAAGAAACTACAGCTCCTGACTTCAGCATTCACATTACAATATTAGAGAAGGGTAATCAGGCAAACAGCCAAACCACATTGGAAAAGGGTGCAGGCCCTCAGGATAAACACATTGAGACTGCATCACTGCGCATGGGAAGCACTGCATCCAAGTGACCCATATTGTTTTATAGGCATACTGAGAGGCCCAAAAAGACCCATTTGCAGAATTACAGTACTGCAGAAATCATTATCTAGCTACAGGGGGCGGAGCACAGATACACATTGCTGTACAGCAAATTCAAATGGAATAGTGTGAGTAATACCTCACCATTCAGACAAGCTGTAATATAAAGTAAGACTTCCAGCTTTTAAACAAGATAACCCCTCTCCACAACATAGCCCTCTGAGGACACCAAGTGGTTACTTAGGGAAATAACAATTTCCTACTAAACTGCTGCTTTGTCCAGCTCAGGCCATATATCCAATACCTGCCCACATCTACCATCAAAAAAACAGCAGAAGCTATATATTACAAGCTCTACTTTCTAATGCAAGATGATAAAACCACGCCCACCATACCCCGAACATGTCAGATGCAGAGATCCGACCCATTGCCTGGTCAGACCATGACATGACTAGTATCTCTTTAAGTGACCTACTACCCAAGGGACGCTCTCCCTCATGGGCTCTAAACCCTGCCCTCATTAATGATGTAGAGTCAAGGGAAAAATACTCTGGTAGAATACTTTAATCTGAACAGTGGTAGGGAAGCTGACCACGCAGGAGTGTGGTCTGCACACAAAGCAGTACTAAGAGGCAAATGTATTCAAATTGGCTCCCGCTCCAAAAACTTGAGCTAGCCCAAATCAAGACATTTAATGCTAATATCTCAGCCTTCCACGCCACTACGGCCCCTTTGGGGTACAAGCGGAAATTCATAAACTAAAACAGGAATTGCATGAGATTCTTCGGAGGAAGGTGGTAACCGTGCTGCAAAGAACTCAGTCTCAGTATTTCACATACGCAAATAAACCAGACAGAATGCTAGACAACAAAGAGCAAATTCATTTATCCCCAAACTAAAGCTGGAGAATGATAAGGCCATTTACCAGCCAATTAAATCACAGAGGCATTTGAAAAATACTATGCCGATCTATACTCAGCACCCACCATGTCGGGCTCAACCGGTCATGTAAGGCAAATGAATAACTTTCTTCCATTAACCTTCCAAAAATTTACACTGAGCAATCTGACCTGCTAGATATCCCAATATTAATGGCCGAAATTAAAAAAGTTATAAAAGAGACTTAGGGCCATATTAAATTCCAAGCCCGTAGCGGCACCGGTACATCTGCAAAGCCTGCAGGCTTGAAATTCGGTGAAATTACAGAGCTATTAAATTGGCCAAGCCCGCAACCGACGTGGCCAACATCCAAGTCCGTAAACCATTCTTGCACACGTTGCATGTGCTGCCGTGAACATGATCAATAAGTCAAACGCGTAGTTACGGGATTAGAGGGAGCCAATAGTAAAATAAATCGTCATCATTGTGTCACTGAAAAATGGAGGTTAGATTTAATCCCTTAGGGGTTCGAATTACGAGTTACGATCGGACCTGTATTCCAGAAATAATGCAATATTAATAAATCAGTAAATATTATATTCTAGTCCATGCTAGTTCCATTATATGTATTAACACATTGATTGCCGGGATCGATATAACACGGAAATTAAATATTTACAAAAAGTATTTTATATTGCATATTTGCGAGCTTGAGAATGTTGTGCTATTAATTTTATTACCTTACATCACTTTACCTGTAATATTAAGTACAGTATTGTGTTGATATTTGCATTTACAGTGCAACAGATAAGACTTTAACCCACTTGCATGTCCTCTCTAGTACCCGTATGCTTTTTGGCTCCATTTGCGGGTTACGGGTTTGAACGCCAGTAGATTTGTAGCAATTTAATAGCGATTTGCGAATGTAACATTTACGGGCTTGACAGATCAAAGGTTTTGAGGTAACGGAGTTCCAATTTTGACGGTCTGTAGGTTTTTCTGCATGTTACCCACAGATCATTTGCGTGCGGGTAGCTGTACAAGGCAATTTTAATAGCCTAAAGTCTAGAGGGCTCCGTTACAGGCTACAGGTTTTTACTTTGGGGAAATTTAATAGGGCTGCTAGGGACCTATTAAATTCGACAAATCACAGTTCCAGAAGCCCCTAAAGGAGCCCACAAAAATTACAGCTATTAAATTGGCCTCTTTTAGCTACCCGCAGATTATGTGCGGGTTACATGCGGAAAATCCCTACGGGTTGTCAAAATCTGAACTCTGACCCTGCTAGGCCTTTGAACTTTCAACCCCGCAAATCGCTATTAAATTGCTACAAGTCCTCAAGCCCTGAACTGTTTTCACACCCATAAATGGCAAATGTAGACAAAAATCCTACGGGTACTAGAGAGGACCCACAAGGGGGTTAAACTTCTGTCTGTAGAACTGTAAAAGCAAATATAAACACTACTGTATTTTAAATTATAGGTAAGCGAGGTATTAAAATTAATAGCACAACATTCTCAAGCTCGCAAATCTGGCATTTTTTTTTTTTTATGTTTCATTTCCGGCAATCAATGTGTTAATACATATAATAGAACTCACATGGACTAGAATATTATATTTATTAATTTTTTTCATACTGCATTATTTCTGGAATGCGGGCCTGATCACAACTCTGAGGGCCTCATTCAATGGCGATTCTGCCAATTGAATAGGGCTCTTTATAAGCACGTAGCATATTTTTTTTACAGAAGTTTTTAGTTAGTGAACTTCTATACAAAAGCAAGGTCTTCACTAACTAAAAACTTCTGTAAAAAAATATTCTATGTGCTTATATAGAGCCCTATTCAATTGGCCAAATTGCAATTAAATGAGGCCCTGACTCAGTAAGTGATTGAAATGTAACCTTCATGTTTTAGTGACGTAATGTTACTTTTGGCTCCGTCTAAACCCATAACTACTGGTTTGAATAATTTGCTACGTGCCGAAGCATGGTTTACGGATTTGGATTCCTGCCATGTCCTTGCAGGCTTTTCTAATTTAATCGCTCTGTAGCGCCAGCAAATTTAATAGGGCCCTAAGTCACACAAAGCCCATGGCCCAGATGGGTTCACCAATTACTACTACAAACAATGTATATACACGTTATCACTTCATCTACAAACTCTGTTCAATGACTTCCTGTCAGGTAAACCTTTGAGAGCAGAATTCCTGGAAGCCAAGGTAATTGTCCTACATAAAGAAGGCAAAGACCTGTCCCAATGTAAGAGCTATAGGCCTATATCCCTGATCAACAGTGATGTCAAATTATATTCCAAAATCATAGCGAAAAGGCTTTCCCAGGTACTACCTAGTATAATACATCCGGACCAGGTAGGGTTCATCCAGGGCTGAGAAGCTCCAGATAATACCAGACAAATCTTTGATCTGCTGCATGTGGAATCGGTAAAAAATCTCCCATGCTGCTGCTTTCACTGGATGCAGAAAAGGCCTTCTATAGGGCTTACAGTATATGGCCGAGACCTTACATAAGATCAGCCTGAGCGACAGGCTAGTGAAGGGTATTTTAGTACTTTATTCGGCTCCAAACACATACATTGCATACCAAGGGTTCAAATCCCAGCCTTTTAAAATAACAAGAGGGACATGACAGGGATGTCCCCTATCCCCTCTCCTTTCAACGTTGTGTATTAAACCCCTGGCTATTGCATTATAAGAAAAACTAAATATAAAGGGAATACAGATGACAGAGGCAGAACACAAACTGAGCCTATTTGCAGATGACATCATGCTTACAGTCACTGAGCCATTGACAAACCTCCCTAATTTATTTAAAACTCTTGGGCTTTTTGGCAGCATTTCTGGTTTCAAAATAAATACTAGTAAAAGTGTCTCCTTACCAAAGCACCTGGAATCTCAACTATCAGGGAATTTTTCCTTTAAATGGGTCCAACATTACATTAAATATATGGGAGTTTTCATCCCCAGACAATCGGACGTAACATATAATGAAAATTATCCCATGCTTATAAAAAAAACTATTAAATTACATAAACACATTGTCTTCCTACACAATTTTGTGGCTAGGAAGGATTCATGCTATAAAAATTAACTGAACCTTTTCATTAGCCAGGTATTATGGTTTAGCCTACATCACAAACTAGACAGAACCTCCCTTCCCAGCAGTGTGGTTCAATCATTACCTGTATGGACTCAAACAAACAAAAGAACACCATTAATAGAATCAGGCACGTGGCTCACCCCACCTATGGTTATATCAGAAGAATCCACCAATTGATAGACTCTCACAATTCAAATGGTGGATAGACAACAAATATGATATAGTTGCTGATCTTTTAAGGTGAAATTAGCAGTGGTCTCCCACTACATTCAGAGACCAATACCACTTACCATTAAAGGAATGGCTTATCCTATAACAAGTAAACGCTAATATTACCAAGGTACTTAAACCTAACACCTCAGCCAGGAAAACCCCCTTTGAAAAATGCTGCATAGATAATCCCAATGGCAATAACAAAATATCTATTATATACAATAATATCTTATACCAGACCACGCTATCTAAACTTCACCACCAGTATTCACGAGAATCAGAACTTGTCATCACCCTGACCGACATAAAATGGAATAAAATACATAAACACGCTACAAGCTCGTCCATCAACACAATCCTTAGAGAAAACCCGCACAAGATCATCATGAGGTGGTACCTGACTCCAGCCAGGCTGAAACTTTCTGATCCAGCCCTAGCATCATGTGGGTCATGTGTGGAGACCTCCGCATCATTGGGTTCATGTGGGGAACCTGCAGGCGTAAATGCTTTCAGCCAATCACAATGGGATACACCCCTGTATTCCATTCTGATTGGCTGAAATCTGATTGACAGTAATTTCAGCCAATCAGAAGGCACAATTTTTATTTTTTGGCCATAGCATGCGCAGAAACTTTCATTTGCGGCGAGGAGCTTCTACAGGGAGGAGCTTCGTTAGTAGGTTTTGTTTTTGTTGATAGAACATCAGGAAGGGCATTTTTGGCCAGGTGAGCAGACTATTAACCCTTTCTTATTAAGAAGAAGGTCATTAGCAGAGCGAAGAGGGCATGTGGGGGAGTATTTGGAGATGAGACCAGAAATGTATGGGGGAGTGTTCTTGTTGAGGGCTTTGAAAGTTAGGGTCAGGATTTTAAATTTTATTCTGGAGGCTATGGAAAGCCAGTGGAGAGATTGACAGAGAGGTGATGCCGACACTGAACGTTGTGTACGGAAGACAAGTCTAGCAGAGGCATTCATAATGGATTGAAGTGGAGATAGTCGGGTGGTGGGGAGGCCAGCAAGAAGCGAGTTGCAGTAGTCCAGTCGAGAGCTGATGAGAGAGTGTATAAGGATTTTAGTTGTGTCTTGTGTAAGAAAGTGGCGAATTCTGGAGATGTTTTTTAGATGGAGAAGACAAGATTTAGTTAGTGATTGTATGTGAGGGATAAAGGACAGGGCGGGGTCCAATAGAACCCCAAGACAACGGGCTTGGGAGGAGGGGGTGATGATGTCTTTGTTGACAGTGAGAGAGATGTGAGGAATTGACGCTGTGGGAGAGGGAGGAAAGATTAGGAGCTCAGTTTTAGACATGTTGAGTTTGAGATGGTGGGTGGACATCCAAGAGGATATACTAGAAAGGCAGTTGGACACATGTGTTAGAAGAGAGGGGGATAGATCTGGTGCTGAGAGTTAGATTTGGGTGTCATCTGCGTAGAGATGATATTGCAGCCCAAAAGAGTTTATAAGGGTACCAAGTGAGGAAGTGTAGATGGAGAAGAGGAGCGGGCCTAGGACCGATCCTTGGGGTACGCCAACAGACAGGGGGTAGGTAGAAGAAGAGGTGTCAGAGAAGGAGATACTGAATGATCAATTTTGTAGGTATGATGAGAACCACAAGAGAGCAGTGTCTCGAATACCGAGGGAGGAGAGGATATGGAGTAGAAGTGGATGGTCAACAGTGTCAAAGGCAGCAGAGAGATCTAGAAGAAGGAGAATAGAAAAGTGACCTTTTGACTTGGCAGTAAGCAGGTCATTGGTGACTTTAGTGAGAACTGTCTCAGTGCAATGTTGGGGCCGAAAGCCGGATTAGAAGGTGTCAAGAAAGGAGTTAGAGGAGATAAAGCTGGTAAGGCGGGTATAGACGAGCCGCTCGAGCAGTTTGGAAGCCAGAGGAAGTAGAGAAATAGGGCGGTAGTTAGAAGCAATGTCAGAGTCAGATGAGTACTTTTTGAGGATGGGTGTAATTGTGGCGTGTTTTAGACAAGATGGAAACTTGCCGGTAGTTAGGGAAAGGTTGAAAATGTGTGTGAGAGCTGGGATTAGTGTGGTAGAGAGGGGAGGGATGAGCTGAGAGGAGGGAGAAGAGTGGGTGTGGTTGGATAGTTGAGACGGTAGAGTGAGTGAGCAACTGTGAGATGAGAGTTCATTGCGGATATTTTTGAATTTATGAATAAAGTGGTTGGCAAAGTCTTCAGCTGTGAGAGAGGAAGGGATGGGAGGAGGTGGTGGGTGGAGGAGAGTTTTGAATGTTGCGAACAGACGCTTTGGGTTAGAGGATAGGGTTGATATTAGTGAAGTGAAGTAGTGTTGTTTGGCAAGGTTGAGGACAGAGGAGAAGGAGCTTAACATATAAATACTAAAATTGGAACGATACAGAGAAGATTAGCATGGCCCCGGCGCAAGGGTGACACGCAAATTCATGAAGCTGTTTCCATTTCTGGAGACTGGATTTTCAGAAGGATATTAACCAAATATTAGAAACTGTTCAATGAAGGACAATTAAAATAATACATGGTCTACAAGAAAGGCTTAAAAGGAATGACTTAATGATTTGAGTATGTATAGATTAGAGGAGAGATGGGAGAGGGGATATAGTAGAAACCATCGAAAATATCAAATAGCTGAGAGGAATGTTACGCTCCAGTTCGCCGTCAATCATGTTCTATAAAACAGCACAAAAAAATACAATTAATGGAGATTTTATTAAACAATTAACAACCACATTCTGATTAACAAACCAACAATGAAAATACCCCCTCTGTCTCTCTCATCAGTATGGCACTTTTCTCTCTCTCTCTCTCTGTCTTTCTCTCTCCTCTGGAGTCTCCTGTTAATGCTGTGACGCAGTTCTGAATGTTAAAGTGGGTCTTGCCAGGGGTCTTATCCATTATGTAGAGCAGTGTTTCTCAACTCCAGTCACCAGGGCCCACCAACAGTTCACAATTTAGGTATATCCCTGCTTGAGCACGGGTGAGTTAATCAAGGGCTCAATAATTCTGTTTAACCACCTGCATAGCCTCTGATCAGCTCACCAGTGATCAAGCAGGCATATACAAAAACTGTGAACTGTTTGTGGGCCCTGAGGACTGGAGTTGAGAAACACTGATGTAGAGGGTTGACAAAGCATAAATGCAAATCTAATTTTTTTCAAAAAAATTTCAGCACTTTAACCTTTTCAGATAAGGACAAAGAACACTTTCCTTTAATTTACAGATGGAAGGTTTCAAAAAAAGAAGCCAAGAACCCATAACAGACTTTGATATCATCTTCCAAATCAGTGTGCAATAACCTCTAACACTCCAAAATGTATTAACAACCAATATGCCGACTGACCACAAAAATTTGCTCCTATTACTATCAAATTATAGTTTACAGCAACTCTTAAGCTTCCATTGATGTTATATTATCATTTGCAGCATTTGCCCACTCACCACTGGCAATCATGTCCTTCCAAACTATTGAACATTATGGGCTCCATTCAATTTGGGGCTCACAACTCGATCGCAAACAGATGAATATCTGCAAGGGAGTTGCAGGCTCTACGATTGTGATGCTATTCATATGTAAACAGAGTATGGCTTGCTACTGCTTAGACAGAGCCAATAGAAAATTAGACCGCCATCATGACGTCAATCAAACCTGCGGGATTTGATTGACGTCAATCAATGAAACCTTGCTGCAAGGTCCCCATCGAGACCCCTGCAGAGTCCCCACATTAACCCCTTGCTGCAGGGGACTCGATCGGGACCGCCACAGCATTTAAAAATGTAAATCCCCCACCGCGGGTCCTTAAAGAGCCAGCGACATACAAATGGTTAACCCCTGCCGTTTGGATACTGTAAGTACGCCCGCGGCACAAACATTAACCCCCTATGCTGCGCGTTCCTTATCAGGACCACTGCAGGATCCCCACATGAACCCTTGATGGGGGGGTCCTGATAGGGACCCCCACAGCATTTAAAATTCAAATATCCCGCCTCTTATGGAGGGTCCTCCAGGACCCTCATGACACTAAGCCTAAGCACTACCGTACACTACACTATTATCCACCCCAATAAACCAATACAACTAAATTAACCCCCCTCTATGTAATTAACCCCCCTCTAAGTAATTAACCCTCTCTAAATAATTAAAGCTATTTAACCCTCACCATACCTAATTATCCCTATCACTAACCACTTAACCCTAGCTAGACGCAGTTATTCCTATCTATTCCTATTTAACCCTAACTGTACCTAATTACCCCTAACTGTACCCAATAAATGTCTAACTGTACCCAACAAACCCTAACTGTACCTAATTAACCCTAACTGTACCCAATAAACCCTAACTGTACCTAATTACCTATCCTATTATATTAACCCCCTCTACCCTACCCTATTAAGCCCTATCCTATTCTATTAACCCTCTCTACCCTAATAACCCCTATCATATTCTATTAACCCCCTCTACCCTACCCCATTAACCCCTGCACTACCCACCTAACCCCCTAATAAAATCCCTAACACCCCACTAAGTACAAAAAATAAAAACACCCACATTACAGAAAATAAAACCCCCCACTAAGTATTAAAAAATATAACAAACTACTAATTACAGGAAAAGAAAAAAGTATTACAGGAAAAAAAGACATTAAATAAAAAAGATTACATAAAATAAAAAATACTGTTAAAATAAAAAAGACTTACAACCTGTAAAAAATAAAGGGTTAATGAGTCCACTGACCTGGCCAAAATGCCCCTCCAGCAGTGTCCATCGATGCCTTGATCTTCAGTCTTCTGGTCCAGGAAAGGCCCCTCCAACAAAATCCTAACGTTCTATAAAACTGCTACTAACGGAGCTCCTTCCTTGAGGAGCTCCCTGCCACAAATGAAGGTTCCCACGCATGCTCTTATCTAAAACAAGAAATTGCGCTTTCTGATTTTCTGTTTCAGCCAATCAGGAGGCACAAATGCTTTCAGCCAATCAGAAGGCGCAAATGCTTTTGGAAAATCAGAATGGTATACAGGGGTGTATCCCATTCTGATTTGCTGAAATCTGATTGACAGTGATTTCTGCCAATCAGGAGGCGCAAATGTTTTCAGCCAATCAGAAGGCGAAAATGCTTTTTTCTTTGTTTATTGGGATGGATAATAGTGTAGTGTAGGGTAGTGCTTAGACTTAGTGTCATGAGGGTCCTGATGACCCTCATGGCACTTATAGTGTTAATTTGAGGCTCATGGGTATCTGTATAGAGCCCCATGAGTTATGGAATTAATTTTAGGCAGGGGTTAATAACAATTGTAGTACGGGTCCTTTAAGTACCTTTAAGGTCCTTTAAGGACCCAAAAGGCTGGATATTTTAATTTGAAATGCTGCAGTGTTCCCAATCAGCAAGGGTTAATAGCGGGGTTAATGTTAGATGCCGTGGGGGTACTTACAGTACCCCCGCACCAGGGGTTACCGATTTGTGTGCCCATTAAGGACCCGAGGCGGGGGATTTTAATGTTTTCAATGCTGCAGGGCCCCGATGGGACCCCTGTAGCAGGAGGTTAATGTGGGGACCAGGTGGGGGTCCCGATGGGGACCCCTGCATCATGGGGGCTTACTTTAGGTAGAAGAAGTGGGTACATTTAGGGGCAGCATACATAAGGGCTTTTAAAGCCCTTGTGAGTCCTCCTTGGTACACCCATTACTTGTGGAGCGACTTTTGCCATTTGCGGTCTTGGCGGAGTAGTTAGAGAGAGGGAATCGGAGCAATTGGATAGCGATTTGCGCTTTTAGCATTCAGAACTCTTGCAGCTGTCAAAGGTCAAAGGCTTGGAGGGGCATTAACTTTCTATGGTAACCATCACAATAAATCAGAGGCCGGAGCCCGCAACACGATCAGAGACCGCAAAAAGATGCCAATTGAGGAGCAAAATAAGTTACAGCCTCCATTTCTGAAGCCCAGATCTCCTGCTGCCTCAATTGAATGAGGCTCTATGTAATTTTATTTGGACATTGGCAGTATATTCTGCAAGGGAATAAATGTTCATGTCAATTAGTGTTTAAATGTGTAACTTGTGTTGTGAAGTACTCATCTTTGTATAACAAATTTTTGTACATTACATTTTATTAAAAAAAATTCCAGATTGCAAATATACAGTCTGTTGTATTCTTATCTCTTAAATGTAAAACAATAATCATTAATGATACCCTCAAAATGAATCTACCAATCTTCATCCCTCTGTCTGTATCTATTTATCCTCTTTATAGTTTTCTTCACAGCTTCCTTCACCTCTTGGTTCCTTAATGTATAAATTATTGGGTTTAAAAGAGGAGTTACTATGGATGGAAAGATAGAGATGATCTTATTCAATTTCAAAAAATGTCCAGTTTTGGTTCGAAGAAACATGAAGCTTGTAGTTCCATAGAAAAGCATAACCACAATACAATGAGATGCACATGTTGAAAATGCCTTGAATCGACCTGATGCAGTTGGAAGCTTTATTGTGGTATGGATAATCCACACATAAGACAAAATAATTAATACAAAACAGCCCATGATTATAAAACAAGCTGTGATAAAAAACAAATTTTCTATGTGTGAGATTTCAGAGCAGGATAGCTTAACCAATGGGGCAAAGTCGCAATAATAATGATCTATCTCCTTATGACCACAGAACTGAAGTGCAGAGAGTTGAATACACGGAAAAATCATTACCATGAAACCACTGATCCATGAGGACAATAATAAAATAGTACAAGTCTTCATAGTCATGATTACAGAATATCTCAAAGGATTGCAGATGGCCACATATCTGTCATAAGCCATTATGGACAGGGATAAATTTTCTGTGGCACCAAAGGAAAAATGAAAATAGAACTGTGCAAAGCAACCCGTAGAAGAGATTGATTTTTGTTTCGTTGCCAGAGACCATAACAATCGAGGAACAGTGACCGACGTGTAACAAATCTCCAAGAAGGAAAATCCACTAATAAAGATATACATGGGCTTCTGAAGGCTTCGTTCAACTTGCACTATTATAATAACAAGGAGGTTGGTTGTGATGGAGAGAATATAAATTACCAATAATATGGTAAATGGTAATAGATCAATGTTGTTTGGAATTGGGAATCCCATAAGTAGGAATTCTGTAACAGCAGTTTGATTGTTCCATTCATTCTCAAAATTGTTATCTGTCAATAATACACATGCAAATTAATTAGATTTATAAATTAAATATAATTATTGTACTAGAGCTTTTTAACTATTGGAGTGACAAATACTAAGCAGAAATGTTAAAATACATGTACTAGGTTATTCACTGAATTTTGTATTATTAGTATTGTCTTGGAGTTTTGAAGAGTATTTTCATTTTCAGTGGACCAAAATACAATGGGCCTCATTCTATTATCGGCCGCAGCCATTGCGGGGCCGCAAGGACCGGCCGCAAGCTATTCTGCTATTCTATTCCCCTCCGGCCGGGGATTCCGGCAGGCTTGCGGCCGGTGCCTTGCTATCTCTTGCGGCCGCTCGCGCCGGAGGAAAGCCTTTGATCTAAAACGGCCGCAAGAGATTTGCAATTCAATTGCTCCGGGAAACCTCTCTGCAAGGCTAAAAACGAGCCGCAGCTTACTTGCAGGAAAGAGGTCTCGCTAGCACCAATTAAGCACATAAAATAGCTCAAATAAAGCCATCCTGCACTTTGAGAAGACAATAAAGGGATTTTAGGTGTTAGAAAAAATAGCACATAATTATCCTGTACTCAAATCCGTAAAATATCTTATTTTTAATATCCGTAAAATATCTATGTAAAAAGTCCAGAGTGCTTGGAGCACCTCAGACCCGCCCACGCCGCAGCCGGAAAATAAACAGTTAATTTGAACTCGGGTTTGGGCAGATGTGCAAGCTTGAGAGTGGGTTTCTTTTAATCCTCATGTCCCCCAATATGATCCCTAGCATTTACAGAGCTGTACAGTGCAGGCTTGAATTTATTTTTGCGTTTTTATATTTCACAGCTTACGGCCGGTTCCAAGATATGCGGCCGGCCGTAAAAGGAGATCCTTGCGGGGCCGTATAATAGAATCGCGAGTTAACTGAACCCCCGCAAGGAATCGCAGCCTTACGGCCGATTTACGGCCGATAATAGAATGAGGCCCAATGGAAGCACATGTTGGAATTTTTAGGACTACAGAGGCAGCTATTTTATAACTTAGATCACAGAAGTGACACATTTAATATAATCAAAGCTTAGGAATATTTAATGTATTGTTTCAGACTATACATATAGCATAGATCAAATGTTTTTCCATGAGACATCACAAATCAAGCTTGCAGTACAAATTAACAGCTATTCCACTGGTAGCCATAATAGGCCAGGAACTTAGAATCTCTCTCCATGGTAATCCTATAGTTCAAGCCTTCCAATTACACTACAAAGCTTCTAAAAGTAAAAATTAGCTTTATTAGCTTTTATGTCACACAAAAAAGACGCATCTTGTCTGTATTAAGGACACTCACCATTCCTAAAAAAATTAAATGTTAATTATTAACATATTAATAATGTCATATAATTAAGAGATCACTGTGGTCAGTTTTTTCCACATGGTCTTTTGATTAAATGTTTTTAGAAACAATTAAGTAAAATAAATACAACCTTTACATTTTGCAATTTTTAGATGTAATTATGCTTTACTACAGACTTATATTTTGCTTTCTTCCCACTATTGCCTGTTAGTTTCTCCAGAGGGTGTCTCCTTGTAAACTGATATGAGATTCCTGATAGTCCTTCTGAGAGCGCTGGTAGTTAATGTTAATAATTTTTTAAGTTGTTTTTATTAGAGGAAACATGTTTATGACAGTGTTAAGTATACAAAACACATAACAAGTGCAATTAGAACACTTGGAGAATAGAATCAACCATTTTTTTTTCTGTTTAACAACATTTTTGTTTATTTTTTTGTAACATTTATCCCATTTATATACATCATAATTGCCGGTTAAAAAGGAGGCCAAGAGAAGAAGAAAGCAGGAGAGGTAAATAAGGCGAGAGAGATGGGAAGGGGGTAGGGTTAATTGTGGTGGCACCCAGGAAGTTATATATTTAATGCTGCCCTTTCCTAATTTTTAATCACCCAATGTTAATGCAGTAAATTTTTATACATTCTAAAAAAAACATGTTGCATATTTTCATGTATTCTTTTAAAAATAGTCATTTTTAAAAACATGAGCACACTGGTCCTTTAATAATTTTAAACAAAAAGATATGTGTAAATATATGTGTGCATAGTCCACAAAATAATTTTGTTCTGCAAGAGATTTGTTGATGACTTTTAGTTTTTAAGTCTAAATTTGGAATGTTTATTGAAAATATTAAACAAAGAAAGAAACAAGTAGTTGAAGATGCCCAATTCCTGATGATATTGGCTCACTGACAAGAGGCATGCTTAGGCCTAGGTCAACAAGGTCTAGGATGATGCTGTACCCTTTGAAATCAACATGCAGCCACACAGCAACCTCATCAAACTTACTATTTATTATTGTGAAGGTCTCCTGCTCTTTCAGTGCAGGATATAGAATGTAAACCTGTCCTAGCCCCCCATTAGTTTGCCTAATCCAAATTCTGCACTTCTGCACTGCATGCTACACTCATCACAATGCTTATCTTGTAGAATAATCAGATTTGTGATTGCAAGCCAGAGAGCTCTGTGACTTAAATCCTAGAAGTCAGATACAATCTCTCAAACGGTGGTCAGGAGTACCTTTCTTGGTGGACCTCCGGGTAGGCCAAGGAAGGCCCTGCTGGTTGTTCCTGTCAATCTACAGCAAGTGGTGAGTCACTGATTGAGTAGGCCTGGAGGGAGACCTAGGAAAGATGCCCTGTGTGTACTGTGTGTCATAACTCTAACCCCAAATCACTGACAGGTGCTGGGGTACAGCTAATCAGAACCAGTTGTAAGACTGTGTAGTTCTATCGTGCTGCAAGTCTCAGGAATGCTGGTTTGACTACTGCAGCTACGTTATCCCACAATTATCTTTTTACATCCCAAGTGACAACAGAGACCCATCTTCATCTATTTCTGCATGCTTGGGATCAATGAGAGACAAATGGTTATTTTTTATTGAAAGAACAGATATTGTCTGGTTGAGATATCACCAGCAGGTCTATACTTTTTTCTAACTCCAAAAGCAAATGCAGAATGGAGAACAATTGCAAATTTGATGTTTCTGAATAAACGTCTGTAGATTTCAACTTTCAAGGAAGGAATCACTGGCTTTGATCAAACTAAGTGTTCTTCCACAAGATTGATCAATCTCCATAGACATAACGGATGCATACATCATATACAGATTGTAAACTATTAAAAACCATTCATGTGTCTCCAATCAGGTCTGGATGTTATTAAATTAAAATTCAGTTATAAAAAGCACAAAGATGTAAAACTGGCTAAATATAAAATTCTTGATTACATTTAATTTACAGTTCCTTGCAAAAGTATTCACCCCTCGACTTTTTAACTATTTTTTTACATTACAGCCTTAAGTTCCATATTTTGTTAATCTGAATTTTATGTGATGGATCAGAACACAATAGTCTAAGTTGGTGAAGTGAAATGAGAAAAATATATACATAAAACTATTTTTTAGAAATAGAAAACAGAAAATTTGCATGTGCGTATGTATTCACCCCTTTTGTTATGAAGCCCATAAAAAGCTCTGGAGCAACCAATTATCTTCAGAAGTCACATAATTTGTGAAATGATGTCCACCTATTTGCAATCAAAGTGTCACATGATCTGTCATTACATATACACACCTTTTTTGAAAGCCCCCAGAGGCAGCAACACCTAAGTGAGAGGCACCACTAACCAAACACTGCCATGAAGACCAAGGAACTCTCCAAACAAATAAGGAACAATGTTTTTGAGAAGTAAAAGTCAGGGTTAGGTTATAAAAAAATATCCAAATATTTGATGATCCCCAGGAGCATAACCAAATGGAAAGAACATGGCACAACAGCAAACCTGCCAAGAGATGTCCGCCCACGGACCGTGCCAGGGGGACATTAATCAGAGAGGCAGCACAGAGACCTAAGGTAACCCTGGTGTAGCTGCAGAGTTCCACAGCAGAGACTGGAGTATCTGTACATAGGGCGACAATAAGTTATACGCTCCATAGAGTTGGGCTTTATGGCAGAGTTGCAAGAAGAAAGCCATTACTTTCAGCAAAAAACAAAATGGCACGTTTTGAGTTTGCAAAAAGGCATGTGGGAGACTCCCAAAATGTATGGAGGAAGGTGCTCTGGTCTGATGAGACTAAATTTGAACTTTTCGTCCATCAAAGAAAATCCAATGTCTGGAGCAAACCCAACACATCACATCACCCAAAGAACACCATCATGCTGTGGGGATGTTTTCAGCAGTCGGGACTGGGAAACTGGTCAGAGTTGAGAGAAATAAACGGCTGATTTGGGCCCTACAAATTGCCCAAAAAGTGCACAAACCCCTTATAAGATCTGGGGGAAAGTTAGTAGGTAGACGCTGACCCCCTGGGATACTCCGTTAGCAGTTCCTGTGTGTGGACCCTGAACCAGAGAGCAAAAGACTGAGGCCCTACATCTTACCTAGGAGGCCTCCTGTGGAGGTAGTGTCCCCTCCTCCTGAGTATTAGAGTAGTGCAGTTGGGGTACCCGATGGCGGCTGGATCCGTCTGGGGAACCCTGGAGACCGCAGTAGCTTGAAGCTGAGGGCAGAAGAGGCAGGGCGGAAATCCTGCTAAACCGTGGCCGCCATCTTGGGACACACCTGAGGGAGGCCTGAAGCGGAGCCTGGCACTCTCTGGAGAGGTGTTGAACCCAGGAGGGGCACAGAAAAGGCCAGGAGAGAATCATCTGGAGGTAGGATCAGCTCAAGGTCCTCTGACACCCGGCGCCTGGCGGATCAGGAAGGGAAGAGGCACACTGGGAGCCCAGGAACAAGTGGCTGCCACTGGAAGGTACAGGAAGGTGGAGGAGGGAAGACCTGGACACTGGATCAGGGTGCTAATGCTTCAAGCTCCCTTAATGCTTCTAGCTGGCTGACACAGCCACAATCTTGCACATAATACAACACAATAAACCCTACAGAGAAAGTTTAGATAAGCCCCTCACTGAGGGTATGACAATGGGATTTTTTTCTACTGTTGTTTTTCTGTATTATTCCTTCTTAACAAGAGAACTTTCCTGATATACTGAGCTTTGTGGGAGCCTTATTGGGACCATCTTGGTTCTTACTGCTCCAATATAAAATACTCTGTTTCTTCCCCTGTGGCCTCATCTAATATAATAGCCTGGGGCTTGAATTTAAGCAACTATGTGCCACACCACTTGTGACGTCTCTGTATATGTTTAGGAACTTTTAGTTCTACTTTGCCACTGAGACTGTTTCCACATGCCCTATTAAATATTATTTTTAATTTTATTCAAGAATATTTGTAGGGCTGCTAATTTTGCAAGTATCTGTGAAACTCTTGTGTAAGAGCACTCTGTCTACATAGGCAGATACATGGACTGTGTTAAACTATTTGCATATCTTTACCTATACACCTTTACATATGGAGTACTGCAGAAATACTCTGGCTATATATGAATAACAAACAGCTGAATGCACCACTGTCATCTAACATAGAGCTGCTATACCTGCTGACTTACACTACATGCAGAATTTTACATTACCTGGCCTTAACAGCACCTGAAAAACTACGATCATTAAGCTGGTTTCTATTAGTTGCTTCAGTGCCTTTGGAAACACGTGAAAACCATGCCTCTTATTGCTACATATAGGCCGCCCGAGGAAGCCCTGACAATTTCTGGACTTTGTGTACATATTTTTTTTTGTTTTGTTTTCCCACTTCCTTGAGACTTAGGGATATACCCCTACCATGGGCTAACAGCTAAATGGGGACATAATCCGGCGATACAACCAGCAGGTGACTTAACTACATTTATTGAGCCGGTCTTCCTATATAAACTGATGCAGTAGACTACCAGGGTCAGCATTAAAAGAATCCGCCCTCTGCATTACAAACCTAACCGGCTTAACAGTGGAAATGGTGCCGATGTTTCTAACCTGGTCGCCAAGATGGCGAAACCTAAGCGTGCAGCCTCTGCTAAGGGTATACAGGACCATTTTCCACCAAAATCTGCCCAGCACCCGACTCCAGAGGACTCTCTCACCGAACACTCAGAATACTCAAACTAGGAAGAGCATCCCAAAGATTCTCGCCAGCACTTGGATCTATCAGCCAGATCATTTCCTACGATTGAACATCTCCTAGCAAAGGCGATTGAACCTCTACGACAGAATCTGAAGGAACTGGGATGGACCAGTTAGCTGTGGCTCAGGAAAGGGATAGGACATCTATTGCTCAAAACACATTTCATGTTTCTGATCTAACAGATAAGATAGAGGACCTAGAAAACCGCTCTCGCCGCCACAACATCCGCATCCGCGGCATTCTGAGAGCTATACAAGACCTAACTCAATATCTGAAAGACACTATTGCTGCAATTCTCCATGATCAGGCTGAAACCATGTGGGAAATTGAAAAAGCACATAGAGCTCTGGGATGCATGAGGAGCCAGGATGCTCCTAAAGATTTCATTGTAAGATTCCTGAGGCAGCAAGCTAGAGACACTCTACTTGCGGCTACAAGGAAACTACATACTATTAAGGGTCTGGACAACTCTCCCTTGCAGTTCTACGCTAACCTGTCCCTTGACACTCTTAACAAACGGAGGCTAATGAAACCTGCTCTTGCAATTCTTCTCCAACACAAGATTCAGTATCGCTGGAATTTTCCTTTTGCCCTTTCTTTCATCTTCCAGGGCACAACTTATACCACCCGCTCACTGATTGCATCTTTGTTTGGAGGAAATACGAGAAGCAAGGCAAGAGCAACCACCTCCACCCATCCCCAAGAGGCAGTGGACGCTAATGGCAGCTCAAGTTCACAGCAAACAAGCCTCTTCTCAGGGGGAACAAAACATCTTTTGGATAGTGCAAGCGGTCAACACACTAGACACAAGGCCTGCAAAGAGGACGCTGGTCAACTGGCCGATTCAAAAATGGGCTCACTTCCTGACTAGAGCCTCTCCAAATTGGACTTTAACAAAGCATTGTTCATTGCTAAGTATAATGTTAGGTGTTTATCTGCTTTTACTTAGAGCTCTGATTTCAATTGTTCATTTGGTTTATGATACCAGTTTATCAGTATTCTTACAGCTTGTTGGATTATTTTCCCACCTTATGTGGATTGGATTCTTCTTCCTTGTCTAGAGAATCGGAGGAAGATTATTATTGGAATTGGAAATTGACTGTTACTTAATGTTATTGTTTCTAAAAGTTCGTAGTTGTAACATTAGAGAACTGCTAATTGCTAATTTGATGCCACTTATCTGCTTATTTAAATGTATCTACCTCACTGATGTTGAGCTCATCCTCTCTTTTTTCACCCTTGTATCTCTGTTTGATGACAGGATGACTTCACAGCCAATTTACAGGGCAGATGTTGGCTTTCCGGGCTCCCCTCCGCCTTGCTCCCCATGGAGCCAGCTATCAGGCAATGACACACACAGCTAGGGTCTCACTCCTACCTTTAAATGGCTACCTTTAATTATACCCTAATAACCCAAAACATGAAGGGTTTCAACTCCGCTTTTAAAAGGAGGAAAGCCTCCAAATTTTATAAAAAACATGGCCAATTCAATAGTGCTCTAAATAAGCACATAACATATTTTTTTTAAATAAGTTTTTAGTTAGTGAAAACCTTGCTTTTGGATAGATGTTTACTAACTAAAAACTTCTTTAAAAAAATATGTTATGTGCTTATTTAGACCCCTATTCCATTGGGCAAATTGCAATTGAATAAGGGCCTCAGTATCTAGCACACAAATCTGACACTCCATTGTGCCTTCTAACTCTAGACATTGAGAAGGCTTTTGATACAGTAGAGTGGCCGTATTTGTTTAAAATGCTAGACAAGGTTGGATTCAGGGGACGCTTTACCAACCTGCTTAGGAGATACTACGACTCCCCAACAGCGAATCTAAAACTACCACGAGAGCACAAAGCTAACATCTAAATTCAAAGAGGGACTATCCAAGGGCGTCTACTTTCACCGTTGTTATTTGCACTTGCCATGGAACCCCTTGCACAAGCAATTAGATATAACTTTGACATTCAGGGGATTCCAGAAGTCCACCAGCATTTTAAATGCTCTCTCTCTCGCACCATATCAACCATAAAGGAATTTAGCAAAATCTCAGGCCTTAAGCTAAATGTAGAGAAAACTGAAGCTTTGGGGTTGGGTATGTCACAAATTGAGATTGACTCTCTTAAATCTGATTATAACTTTGTTTGGCCAGCACAGTTTATAAAATACCTAGGTGTCAAACTTACATCTAAAATGGCTGACCTATACAAGGCAAACTTCCCCCAATATACAAATTTTTGACTGAAGATATGCAGAAGTGGGCAAACTTTAAAATTTCTTGGACGGGCCGTATAGCAGCTACTAAAATGAGAATCCTACCTAAGATTCTGTATCTCTTCAGGACTATTCCCATCCCAATCTCACTTACAGACTTAGATAAGTTTCAGAACAGCATATTTAGGTTTATATTGGGAAATAAACCCACTCGTATCTCCAAGCAGGTGATGTTCAGGCATAAAAACAGAAGTGGACTTGCGTCTCCAAACTTGAGGCTTTATTTCAAAACCACTCAACTGGCCCATCTGCCAAGAACACACTCTACAACACACCAGCCATCCTGGGTTTTCATGGAAAACATGCATATGTCTCCACATAGTTGGGATAAGCTAATTTGCATCCCCAAATTACTAGCTCCCTTCACAACTCATCAAAACCACATGATTTCTCTAACTCTTCGCTCCTGGGGGTGGGCCAACTCCAGGCATCAACTTAGTTCGGGTTTGTCCCCACTCATGTCAGTTATGTCTTTTCCACAAATCTTAGCAGACTCAAACGACATCTCTAAATTCTGGTGGACCTCCAGAAACCTGGACCGGATAGGGAACTGTTTTTTTAATGATAACTTGCTGACTTATAACCAATTCTGCACAATCCATGATTTGCCTGTTACGTTACTCTATAATTACTTGAAAATTAGGAGCTGGGTCAGTAAGACTTACCTTACCAAAGGTGTTCTGGGCTCACTGTATGATACCTTTCTCAACTCTACCAGGGGCCAGAAACCCAAATTCTTAGTACAATGGGAAAGGGACCATGGGGTAGAATGAGACTGGGAAAAATGGACGGAATCCTGTTCCAGAGGCTCTCTCAATTCGGCTCTATTAGAGACATCTGTCAAAGTCTTACATAGAGTTTACTGCAATATGGGGGAAATTAGCCTCCACACTTTTTCAAAAGGTAGTTTCACCCTCGATGGAATCTTGCTTGTGGCGGTTCATATTACAGGTTTATCTCAACCTCAAAATAAATTATTCCAATTAATGGCGTTAGCTGACAAAACATACATAGCCAGTAGTTGGAAGACAGTGTCTCTTAACTTCCAGGAGGTAATTAGAAAGATTAATTACCTACTTATCAATGAAAGATTAACCCATATTATTCTGGACAGCATTTTCCAATTTCAGGCAATTTGGGAACCCTGGTTAGCATCTTCATTTAGCATCCCCCTAATATAATATAACATCTACATTTTGGTAAAGCGATCCTGGGAAGTTGTCTGAAGTGGAGTGACCTGGAAATCTTTCAGCTGTACTGTGAAGATAAATATAATTTGAATTGTGGTATCTTTACGGAGCTCTGTTTTGAGCACTCTTCGGGGTAGCTATCTCAGCTTTGTCCTATATTTTATACTAGGCCAGCAGTATAATGGTGTAGCTAACTAATTCAATATTTATTTTGTTCTCTTCTACACTCTTACTTATTATTTGCTTTATTTTGTATTGTGTTTTTTTTTTTTTAAACCGTAACGTTAACTATGATTCATGAAACTTTAATAACTAAAAATGTAAAAACAGAAGGTCTAGTCAGTTAACTACTGGAAAATGTTATACTGTGAATCTTTACGTAACTTAACTGACAAAATACAGTTGTGCAAAATGTTTTATTCTTGTATGCCTTCTAATAAAAGATAATAAATTCAACTGAATATTATATTCACAAGAATTTCTGTACCCCATCATAGATGGACTTAAAATTCATATGGGATATTTTAATCAAGAAATGACATTAAATATAGGAACTTTTAAATATTGCTTGCACAGCCTCTAGGGCACACCCACAAGAGTTGCATTTATAATTTATAAGGATGGGGAATTTGTCACATAGACCATAAGCTGGTTCTTGTGGCTGGTCAATTAAGATCAAATAGCAAAATGATCAAATAGCAATTTAATTAATGAGCAATGAATTTTTTTTACAAAACATCACATATATAGTTGTGGATCTTGGTGACGTTTGTGACATCACACATGCGAGCCTCGCCAGCGGCGCAGCACTGTTCAAGCTCATAACTCTAAAAACCCACCAAAACAAAAAAATAAAGTACAAAAAAATAAACTGTACAAAAAAAAAAAAAAAACACACTCACACACAGCACAGGGGGAGACACGGGAAGAGTAAGAGTGAGGTTGCAAGCGAATAACACCCATATTTAGCGTTTTTGGTCAAGCGAGGAAAAAAAAGACGTCCGAAAAACGCAAAATTTCTGAAACAGCATGAAAATGAGGCTCAGCAACACCAGGCTCGCAAAACGTACCAAATACACGATGCTGAAGACAGTAACACACCAACATGCAGGACTTGAAAATAAAAAAAACGGGAGTCACTGCGCGCCACGCAAACATTCAGCACACACACAGACGAGAAAGACACAGGGAAGGGACAGGGGGAGATGCTGGAAAGAGACACATGGCATTCCCAAGCATTAAACTTGCAGGTTAATGAAGCCTGCAATGAGTGGCCCATACAGTAGGCGAGAGACGGAGGCGATCATCGCGGGCCTCACCGTGAGCACCGCAAGTGGGAGAGGCTTGCAATGAGCGCAGGCGAGAGGAAAAACTTGCAATGGAAGCTGAAGGCGCTCATTGCGAGCCACGTGATGAGCGCCAAAGGCACTCGTTACAGGGCTCACTATGACCACCGCGAGCGGGAGAGGCTTGCAATGAGCGCCGAAGGTGATCAGTGCAAAGCAGGAAACTTGAAGTACACGGAGGAGAGGCTCGCAATGAGTGCCGAAGGTGCTCAGAGGACCAAAAGCCTCTCATTGTGTCGCATTGCCAGCCTTACAATTTTAATCCCGTCATTTTTGATGGGCAAGTTCCTAGTAAAGGTATAAAATGCATTTAAAAAAATAATTCCGATTTAAATATACTATATATGTGAGTATTACAGTGCATAGTGACACCTTTTTAAGGAGCTGACTACTTTAATTATGCATTGATCATTAAATTGCTATTTAATCATTTTGATATATCATCAATACATGCTCACAGAACATTTTAACATCACAGTGTCAACAATAATATAGTGCAGTAAATAATATAAAGCAATATTATTCAGTAGTTACTGTCTTCTGGTTAAAAATGTATGAGACAATTGTGAAATTACTCCAAGGGGTTACCATAAGATAAACCACTTTCTTGTATCTTTAAATAACTACTGTAATCAGATATTTACAATAGGTTTGAAGAACTAAACTCTTTTTAGGAACTTTTGAAAATTGACTAAATGTTTTTAGAATCTAAAAACAAAACCACAGTCTTAAAATCAGTTGCTTTAATATATAATTATGTCAATACACCATTTTAATTTCTGCTAATCATCTTCCAGAGATAATAGGAGGCTTTGAATATAGGGAAAGCTTGTATTTTGGCAATGGATTATTAGTTTTCAAACACACCATCCTGAGACAGAAGCAGCAAAAAAGCAACCAGCAACCATTTTAACTATTCCAGCCAATGGGCCTCATTCTATTAGCGGCCGCAGCCGTTGCGGGGCCGCAAGGACCGGCCGCAAGCTATTCGGCTATTCTATTCCCTTACGGCCGGGGGCTCCGGCAGGCTTGCGGCCGGCGCCTTGCTATCTCTTGCGGGCGCTCGCGCCGGAGGAAAGCCTTTGATCTAAAACGGCCGCAAGAGTTTCGGCCGTTAGAAATTCCTATTTGCAATTCAATTGCTACAGGAAACCTCTCTGCAAGGCTAAAAACGAGCCGCTGCTTACTTGCAGGAAAGAGGTCCCGCTAGCACCAATTAAGCACATAAAATAGCTCAAATAAAGCCATCCTGCACTTTGAGAAGACTATAAAGGGATTTTAGGTGTTAGAAAAAATGGCACATAATTATCCTATACTCAAATCCGTAAAATATTTTATTTTTAATATCCGTAAAATATCCATGTAAAAAGTCCAAAGTGCTTGGAGCACCTCAGACCCGCCCACGCCGCAGCCGGAAAATAAACAGTTAATTTGAACTCGGGTTTGGGCTGATGTGCAAGCTTGAGAGGGGGTTACTTTTAATCCTCATGTCCCCCAATATGATCCCTAGCATTTACAGAGCTGTACAGTGCAGGCTTGAATTTATTTTTGCGTTTTTATATTTCAGAGCTTACGGCCGGTTCCAAGATATGCGGCCGGCCGTAAGAGGAGATCCTTGCGGGGCCGTATAATAGAATCGCGAGTTAACAGAACCCCCGCAAGGAATCGCAGCCTTACGGCCGATTTACGGCCGCTAATAGAATGAGGCCCATTGTGTGCAGAGACTAACAATATTGCATTTTAAATTGTCTATTTAAAGAAATCAAGAAATATTTAATTATGATGTTGCAACTAAAATGTAATATAAATCTGTTTTCAATGCTGCAAGATGAGATTCTTGATGCTATGGGGCCGGTTGGGCAAATGGTCAAAACAGTTGGGCAACAAACTTCTGCAAAGTCTACAGTCCTAATAAGCAAAAATATATGGAAATGTTCTCTAGGTAGTAAGAATTACATTTTTATTTTCTGTTCCAAGAATATTATATTGATATAAGCCACAACTTATTCTTATAAATAACATATCTTATAGTTTGTAATGTCATTTCTTATCCTTAAGTATGTTTATTATTTTCAAAAAAGGAAAAAGATAAGAATATAAAACACATGTGAAAGCAAACAAAAAATATAAAAGCAAATTTAACATATACATTCATAATACAATAAACACCATTATGTACTTTCATATACAAGGGTAGAGAAAAAAAAATTGCGGATGGAGGGGCTGAGGAGGTGTAGGACCAGCAGAATCCATATATCATGGGGACCAAGTAAAAATAAGATATTAAACTGTTACTCTTTTATCCCATATTCACCATTTTAGTGCTACATTTTTTGACATTATAATTTTGTGAAAAATCTTTCTCAAAGTTTCTGTTATTTATAATAATAGATTCTACTCCTGCCCAAGTCGGCACTATTTTGCATTTTCATTTACGTACAATTAGCCACTTGGCCACGATGACAATCTACAGGAAAGATATGTAGCAGTGCCATCTCAGTAGTAATTGTAATTTGATACTTTAGGATCCTTGCTATTTGTTCAAAAGAATTTGTCCAAATGTTTTGAATTTTGTGCCAATTCCACCAAATGTGTTAAGATGACCCCACTGCTCCACAATCTCTCCAACAGAATTTCAATTCCTTAAACATCTGGGTTAATTTTGTAGGTACCTTGTACCATCTAATAGTAAAAGTGAAAAGGGTCTTTCTGTAAGATGCATTTTTATGAATCTATCTGTATTTGCAAAAGCTCTTTGCCAACTGGCTTCTTCCCATGTCTTTTGTAGGTCAATTTCCCACATTTTCTTTTTATGGAATTTTTTTTCCTTCTTCTAAATAGTCCTTCAAAAGATTAAAACATTTCGCAATTAAATGCGGTTTGTTTATATGACCTAAAAAAATTTCAAAAGGTGTTAAGCGTCTATTAAATTGTGCAGGATTAGAAACCTTCACAAAAGACAAGAGAAGACAGTGGTAATCCAGCCAAAATTTAGCCGGTAAACCAAATTTTATATTCATATCTGCAAAAGAAAGCAGAACTACATCACTAATTAACTCTTTGAATTAACTCTAATCCCCCTAAAGTGGTCAGTGGACTCGTCAAAGGAATCAATTTATCTTGAAAGTTGTTTTTCTCCCAAAAACTACTCAAGACTTTGATAATATGTTTATATTTTCCTTTCCTTTTTCCAATAGTAATAAAGATCTCATTCCCCCTCTTTGTACAAAACAATTCTCTATTCGTTGCCATTGTGTAGAGTCAATAAGCAAATCCACGTGCTAGATGTACTATCTTTGTAGCGTCATAGGTTTTTAAAATGGGATATGCAATACCACCTTTCCCAAATCTTCTAGCCATAATAAACCCTTTAATTCTGATACATTTATAATTATGCATATATCTGTCAATTATAGATTGAAATTGATTTATAATAAATCCAGGGAGGGGGATAGGAATGCTCCTAATTAAATAATTTAGTTTGGCCAACAAATTTTTGCAGATACCATTCTACCAGACCAAGATAGATATGTCTTTTTCCAAGAGCTTAGCAAGTTCTTAAGTTTATCCAATAGAGATCTGTCGTTTTTCTAAATTATGATCTTAAATTCTCCGCTTAAAAATATACCCAGATGTGAAATGCCTGTGGTTTTCCATTTAAATTAAAATTTCGCCTTCAGAATTTCTTGATCTGTCTGACAGATAGAGAGACATAGGGCTTCTCATTTTTCAATGTTTAGACTATAATTAGACAATTTACTGTATATTTGTATTATGTTTTCTAATTCCTTCAATGATCTCACTGCGTCAGATACTGTAACAAACAGGTCATCAGCAAACAAAGTTACCCTATGGTCTGTCCCACCTATTTTAATACCTTTTAGACCATTAGAACTTCTAATCATTTCCGCAAGAGGTTTGATCATAACTTCTAATCATTTCCGCAAGAGGTTCGATCATAAGGGTAAATATCCCTGGAGACAGGGGACACGTCTGCCTTGTTCCATTAGAGATAATGAATCTATCAGATTGAAATCCGGAGCCGATGACAGAGGCAGGTGGGACACTATACAGAGCTCTGATAGCCTTTGAGCCAAATTTTTTCAGACCAAATTTTAACAGAGTCTGTTCCATATAGTCCCACCCGACTGGGCTTTCTCAGCGTCAAGTGATAGACAGACTGCAGGCAGTTCCAGAGATCTGGCATATGAAAAAAGATCCAATATCTTTCTAATATTGTCAGAACCCTGCCTCCCTTCTATAAAACCTTTTTGATCTATTGAAACAAGTTTAGGCAAAACCAAGTTTAGCCTATCTGCTAAGATCTTTGAGTAAAGTTTATGTCTGTATTTTAAGGAGAGATAGGCATTGTAACGGATCTACTGGCACCTGATGGGTTCCGCTACAGGCATAACATTCTTACATAAAGTTAAGTCTTGATCTTTCTTGGGGATAATAACAATCATTGCTTCTAACATCTCCATTGGTACTCTGCCCTCAGATTTAATTTTGTTAAATGTATCAACTAGCTGCTTAGACAATTCTAATTCACATATTTTGTAATACCTATTAATCTAACTTTTAAATTGGAAATCACAGATAACACTTCTTGTTCAGTTATATCCTTGGTAAGAGCTTCCAAGTCTAGAGTGGACATTTTTGGCAAATTGAATTATTTCAAAAACGATATATCTTCTAAAGAGGGAGAAATATCGTTTTTATCATCTTTTAAATTATATAGTTTACTGTAATATTCGGGAAAACAAATTGCAATTTCCTCCGTCTTTCTATATGACTGCTAATGGGGTAGATCACTTATTATTACAATTATTTTGCATGAGGGATTTTTCTTTTTGATTTTATTTGCCAATAACCTGGTCGCTTTGTTGCTATAATGATACAGTTTCTGTTGTAGAGACCAGATAGAATGATCCACTATAGACTGTACAATTTTTTTAATATGAGCATGAGTTACATTCATTTGATTTATACACTCCCTGTTAGGATTCAATGTATTCTCTATTTCTAATATGCTTAATTTTATGTATAAGTCTCTAAGTGGAAGATCTCTTTGTTTGTTTAATAAGCTTGTCAGGCAATAAACACTCCACAAATGTACGCCTTGTGCGCATTCCAGAGGACACTGATTTTTGATTTATTTAAAAAAAAAAAAAATTCTGTAAGTAAATTATTGTTTAATGTCATTGTAATGTCATTTCTAATATTAACTTTAGTAAATAATATATGTAATACTATATGTAAAAGTTAATTGTATTTGAACCGGAACCGGAAACAGCCTCAATGACTCATATTAAAATTGGTTAGAAATGTTAATTTTTAAATATAATAATTACAATGTTAGAATCAACTGATTTATATAATAATTACCCATAGCATTTTTGTATTGAAAAAAAACAGAAAATACATAATAGTATAATTATCTAAATATTAACTTAATTGTAACTACCCATGCACATGTTTAAGTCATTTCTTCATGTAAAATTTTAAAATGTAATTATTCCTCTTGATATAACTTGTTGTGTGATCAATATAAACTTAAATTCTAAAACACAAAGATGTCTTCTTATCCTATGAGTGTTTAACAAACATAATTATTTATACAGAAAACAATTCTCACTTAATACCCAATAAATATATTATTTGTACAAAAGCTGCATATAAAATATAAACTAGCAATACCTAAAGCGATCCTCCTGACAGAAGTGGCCTCCGAGAGATGATAATGAACAGGATCCATAGACTTGTTTTAGGCAAATTAGAGCAAGGTTTTCTTTGTTAGGCTTAAATAGCAAATCTGATGATGTTGTACATGAAATTCAAAAGTAAATAACTCCACATGTGCCATTATCTCTCCATTGGCTAGGGAATAAACTTGATGCATGTGCTTGTGCCTTGTGTTATGTTGCAGGCAGCGCAAAGTGTATTATCTGTGGATTAGAAAAAAATATGTACCAGTACATCTATGTTATCACTAAATGGCTTTCTAGCTCAGTAGTGCCAATTTTACATAATTATTTTTTGAAGATCAGGTCTTGATAACAGGATACAAGCTATTGGAAAGTAAAAAGCAAACATAGCCTTTAATTTATTAACTATTATGTAAAATTATTCTTTATTGTGAGGGCCTGTACTATGTTTGCATACTTGATTATGCACCTAGAAAGGTGATTCTGTTACAAGCTGCAACCCTTTATGGATCCAAGTTGAATTGCTGTATGTATGTATATATACAGGCCCTCATTCAATTGCAATTTGGCCAATTGAATAGGGCCCTAAATAAGCACATAGCATATTTTTTTTAAAGAAGGTTTTAGTTAGTGAAAACCTTGCTTTTGGATAGATTCTTACTAACTAAAAACTTCTTTAAAAAAATTATGTTATGTGCTTATTTAGAGGCCTATTCAATTGGCCAAATTGCAATTGAATGAGGGCCACAGTATATATATATATATATATATATATATATATATATATATATATATATATATATATATATACTAGCGAATTGCCTGTCGAAAAATGACAGCAATAAAATGCAAAGCCTGGAAATGCTGTTTGCCACACAATGTGAGGCTTTTGCTCCTCTGAGCACCTTTGGCGCTCATCACGAGCCCCACACTGAGCGCCTTCAGTGCTCATTGCGAGCCTCTCCCCTCGTGTACTTCAACTTTCCTACTTTGCAATGATCACCTTCGTCGCTCATCGTGAACCCCACAATGAGCGCCTATGGCTCATTGCAAGCTTCTCCCTCAGAATGCTCATCGCAACCCCCATGATGAGTGCCTTTGGCGCTCATCGCATGGTTCGCAATGAGCACCTTTGGAGCTCATTGCAAACCTTTCCTGCTGCCTACTGTACGGGCTCATTGCAGGGTTTGTTAACCTGATAGTTTTTTGCTTGGGAATGCCATGTGTCTCTTTCCACCATCTCCCCCGTCCCTTCCCTGTGTGTTTCTCCTCTGTGTTTTATTTTCAAAGTCCTGTGTGCCACTGCGTTCTCAGTTGTGTATTTTCTAAGTTCTGCGTGCTTGGCATTAGTGAGCCTCGTTTTCATCCTGTTTCAGATTTTTTGCATTATTTCGTCTGCCATTTTTTTTCGCGCTTAGCCGATTTTCGTGTGGTAAAAATCGTCAAATATCAGTATAATTCGCTTGCACCCTCACTCCCATGCTTCCTGTGTCTCCCCCTGTGCTTTGTGTGAGTGTGTTGCAATTTTGTGTACATTTGTTGTTTTTTTGGGTGGGTTTTTAGAGCTACGCGATCCGCAGCTAGAATTACGCACTCCGCGGCTGCTTCGCCTTGCTTTGCGAGGCTCGCATGTGTGGCGGCGCTGCTGGCTGCAATAAGCGCCTTTAACGCTCATTGCAGCGGGTGCTGCAGCTTAAGTTCTGGGCGGCTGCTTCGTCCCGCTTTGCGAGGTGCGCAAGCGTGACGACAAATCCCAGTTTGACCACTATTATATGTGATATATATATATATATATACATATATATATATATATGTAAAATATGATATATTTTTACGTTATAAAACATTTGCCCATTATCAAATCAAGCTCTTCAACAGATAATAACTTTATTTGCAGATAATAGCTGTGACAATCCAGAAATAGAGGCTATTACTGCCCAGGACCACCTGCTATAGACTACAGGTTAACTACCCACAAGGTCCGTTGGGTTCTTGGTAATCTCGGCACCAGCACCCTGATATCTAGCTTCTCTATCAGTCAGAGTCTCTCCATCAGGAAGTATCACTTCCAGGAGTCTCAGTAACCTTCCTCTGGAAGTAACCAGGGCAGGTTACTTGCAGTGTGGAGATAGGATCAGTATCTCAGCCACCAGACAGGAGTAAATGAGAGAACATACAATTTCTATATGTCTCAGCAGTTGACTGATTTATTTTTGGAAAGTCAACAATATTTATAGGAGTTAGATACAGAGGGGGTGGCAGACAAACACAGGAGATTGACTCCACATGGGGTCCAATAGTCTGGCATCCTGTCTGGTACCTGTGAACAATAGGCCAACCTCCAAATACACATAATGCTGTCTCCATGTTTAGTGGTCCAGACCTCAAATAGAGTACATTAACTGTATCTAGTAAACAATGGGACAAAACAAATTACAAAACAATGGGGTGGTTTATGCACATAGTCAAGCAGTCTGTCCTTTATGTTGCTCAGTGGGCTAAGATCCAGGAACTGGTAAAGGGGTCTGTGACAACTTGCATATATTCAATTTTATCTGGAAAATCTGTAATCAGACAGACAGTATGGGAAATCAGTTTAAGGTAAATTTGTATTTCTCTGCTAGTTATCAAACATAAATATTTATTAAAATGTTGGGCCTTTGTTAGAGTTAATCATTTGAAAATGTAGTTTACATTTTGATACACTAAACAGGATTTTCATGTAGTGCATATAGATGTAAAAATATTTTGTCATATACAGTAATATTTCAAGAATTTCCAGAGTAACATATTAATTGAGACATATTGAGCTTGAATGTGGAGACACTGTGTTATTGTATATTTTGTTTGTTGTTTCAATGATTCTCTAAATTTAACATAATAAGTTGATGAATACTTGAATGACAGAACTTAAAGATTCACTCAATTACATTTTAAAGTAAATCATTTGTGAAGCAGGGCTAACTGAAAAATCAGAGTTGTATCCAAAACCTTTGGTACACACAAACAGGTCTTTGAGCTTAGAATCCTATGTACATAGAGCCCCATGCTAATTGGATACTTTGGCACTTACGTATCAACCTGACATGTAAATTGCCAATGTCATCAATCCAAATCCATCAAAATTTCAGTTCTGTTTGAAGGCAGCGCTGAATAGACTAAAATGAGCTGTGTTATAAAGTTACGGTTAGCTGTTCCATTAATTTTAACTCAAGGACTAAGCCGATTGCAGTTAATGGCCCTCACGCAAGATACTGACTGTACATAAGGCCTTACAGGAGCACACAGGGCTGCGTCTTCAGGTATCTGGCCAAAAAGTAACCCGTGCCTCTTTAGAAAATAGCATTACTGAAGCTTCTAGAGGTGGCATTATCGAGCATTTCAGCATGACCCTGGCAAGATCCAATGGGCTATAGAATAAATAAACACACTGAAACAGTATATCTTGGGAAAATTACAGGCCACAGCTTTATTAAAGCAACCATAAACCAATAACCAATTAACATAATTAACATTGTTAAATCACAGCTCAAATAATATCCCGGAGGAGGAGCCTGGCCCGGTCAGTAACCTCAGGCCCTGGGCCCCGCCCAGAGCCTCCCAGTGCTTTCCTAAGCACGCCCATGAGGCAGGGCAACGCCTACTTAAGCCCGTGGGCCGGGTGCCTCACCTCCCGCCAACCAAAGACATTCCTATTTTCATCCTAACTTAGGATACACAGAATCCTAACCCTACAGCTCTTTTTCCCCCCTTTTTTTTTTCTTTTTTTTTTTTAACATAGTTTAACCTTCCTGAACTTGCTCAACCAACCTCGCCCACTAGACAAAACCTACTTCCCATCTGCACCTTCCTATCTAACCACCATTTTAGGGGAGGGAGGGAGGGAATCAGATCAATGGCCGTCGCGGAGTGAGGAGGAAGCCCACAAAACGGGCTTAAATCCCTCCTCCTCCGCCCAGCCAATCCGGAGCGCCCAGGCTCCGCCGGGTCACGCAGCGCTGCGTCAGACCCGGCGTGCCTGGGCTGCCTCCGCGCCGGACATGACCCTGGCAAGATCCAATGGGCTATAGAATAAATAAACACACTGAAACAGTATATCTTGGGAAAATTACGGGCCACAGCTTTATTAAAGCAACCATAAACCAATAACCAATTAACATAATTAACATTGTTAAATCACAGCTCAAATAACATCCCGGAGGAGGAGCCCGGCCCGGTCAGTAACCTCAGGCCCTGGGCCCGCGGCCAGAGTCTCCCAGTGCTTTCCTAAGCACGCCCATGAGGCAGGGCAATGCCCACTTAAGCCCGTGGGCCGGGTGCCTCACCTCCCGCCACAGAGCAGGCGATGGATAACTCCTGAGGCTGTGATCCCCCCTCTTGCTCTCTTAATAAAGCCAAGGCCCGGCTAGCCCCATCCTTAAGACCCAAGATAAACAGCTCTAATCCTATCTCCGTTAAATGAACCTTATCTGGGCGAAAGAAGTCATCGGCGCCTACGCCTTCGAATTCTTGGTGTCTAATGGTAATAAAACCCAAACTCCTTACAAAACTGGCCATCTGCTTGTTTATCTTTTGCCGTGCTCTATCCACTGAAACCAGATCCCTTGCGTTCCGCCAAGATCTCCTTTTGATCATTTCGGACCACACTATGAACAAGCCTGGGAACCGTTCTAGCCAACACTTCACATCCCTCTTCATCTCTTTCAGCATTTTTCTCATAGGCATTACCCCCAAATCGTTGCCCCCGGCATGTATAATTAAAATGTGTGGGCTACCGGATGCTGAGCGTTGCTCTCCAACAGGCCATTCACCTGTGTCCATCTCAAGCCGCGAAACCCGAACCATCTTACTTGCATGCTCGTCTCCAGAAAGCCCAGTTGGACCTTGTCACCAGTGACTGCGACTAACCGATGAGCCCAATACATGTAAGAATGGCCGACGATCCACAGCTGTTTAACTTCTGCAACACATAAAACAAATTCCAATTAGACAACCCTTTATGGCCGTATGTATGACCTAAAACAATGCGACTCCCATCTCCCAATCCTTTTAACCATACTCTCGGGGAGACCTAGCCTTGCCGCCTCCGTAGCGGCTCCGATCCGAAACGAATGTGTCCCGAAGTCCGCTGGGTCCAAGCCTAACTGCCGTAAGGACTTCTTCAGCATCCTTTTGAATTGAAATCGTGACAAGGCCTGGCCATTGGCATGCAATAGCAGTGTGCCTGGCCCCGTTGGCCTTTTTTTCAAGTACAACCTCACACTTGCCTGGGGGCAACACTCCGTTCCAGTTTTGTATATGACCACTTCCCTTCCTTTTCCGGCCTGATCCGTTTTTGACCTCCTCAGCCATACCAACAATCTGTCACCCTCCAGACACATGTCCTCCGCCAGCAGCCCCCTCGAACCGTGCCTGCTTTCCGAGACCAGTTCCCCGATCCTGAAAGCACCAAAGAACGCTAAGGAAAAGGCCGTACGGAAAAGCAGAGATTCGAAGGAGTCCCTGCATAGCACCCCCAAAGCCTCCCCTAGGCGTAGTAGCAGGGAGAAAGTAATCGGACGCCTCCTATCCGTCCGGTGCTTCCCTTTGAACATGCCTTTCACCACCCGGCAAACCACGAACTCCTTTGTTAGGTCCTTCCATCCTGCCAACCTGAACATAAATGCTAGGGCCGTAAACTGCCGAGCCACCGTTGCCCTGGAAGCACCTCTCTCTGTGCTCCGAAGCAAAAACCACAGCAGAATTCCTATGGCTTTCTCTTCTGAACCCTCGCCACCGGCCTCCTCAACCATGTCGCTCCACATGTTCCACACCTTCCTGTAGGCCACCCACGTTTTTTGCGCTACCGACTGCCTGACGTAACCAGCTACCGTACCACTCCAAGCTCCCAGAGTTCTGAAGGTATGTCCTCTCCTTGGTCCCTCGCCGCCGGTGCCAGTGTGCGAAACCGGGTTCCCTGTAACCGAGAAAGGGCATCAACCATCCCTACGTTAAGGCCAGGAATACACTCCGCCCACAACCAGATATTAGCCCGCAGGCAACAAAGAACCAAGTGCCGTATGACCCTTATCAACGGCACAGATGCGGCCGTCAGGCTATTAACTACCCGGACCGTTTTCGGTGCTGCCTGATTGAAAAAGGACCTGCCGATTCCTGAAGTCCCTGCTCCACAGATGAACCGCCGTGGTGATGGCGAACGTCTCCAGAACCGTAGGATCTTCGGTAAGCCTTCCTCTGACCCATGATTTGGGCCATGGTGCTGCGCACCATGCGCCTCTAAATTAGGCTCCCATTCCGACCGTGCTTGAACTCGCATAGAGGTCTAGCTGCCCATTCGTCACCCTGCTAGGCTGGATCAGGGTGCTCCCGTTGAAGTTCCGTAGAAACGCCGTCCACACTCGTGCATCTTCCCTCATGGCCCCGGACACCTTTATAAAATGATGCGGCTGAGATATCCCGGCTGTAGCCAATGACATTCTTCTGCTGAATATACGGCCCATGGGAACGATCCTGCACGCAAAATTCAGCTTTCCCAAGATGGATTGCAGCCTCCGCAGTGACACTCGCCTTGCGCCTTCCAGAGCCGCAAGTTCTGCAGACTGGTCCAAAACCTTCTCCATCGGCAAGCTGCATTCCATCTTGTCCGAATTGATCCGAATCCCCAGGAAAGTCAGATCCGTGGTCGGTCCTTCTGTCTTCTTTTCTGCCAGTGGAACCCCAAAATCTTGACATATCCTTGCGAAGGTCCGCAGTATGAAGTCGCATGTGTCTAAGCCCGCCGGTCCCACGAAAAGGAAATCATTGAGATAATGGGTAATCCCTTGGCAGCCCGATTCGGTCTGTGCTACCCATTGCAGAAACGTACTGAAGGCTTCGAAGTAGGAACAAGAAATAGAACATCCCATGGGGAGACACAAATCCACAAAGTACTGCCTGTCCACGAAACACCCACGGAACCGATGACTCTGAGGATGTACCGGGAGCAGACGAAACGCAGATTTGATATCCACCTTCGCCAACTTAGCCCCGACGCCCGCCTGCCTGACCAGGCCCGTGGCCTGATCGAAAGGGGCATACGACACTGACGAGTACTGCTTGTCAATCCCGTCGTTGACGGAACCACCTGGAGGATAGGATAGATGCTGGATGAGGCGGAATTTTCCTGCTTCCTTCTTCGGCACTATGCCCAGAGGGGAAATCACCAGACCCTTGAAGGGGATGAAGGGAAAGGGCCCCGCCATCCTACCCAGTTCTACCTCGGCCCGGATTTTTTCCGCTGCTACCCCAGGAAACTCCTTCACCGATTTCAGGTTTCTTAGACGTGACTCGAGCGGGACGAGAGAGCAAGGAATCGCAGCCTTACGGCCGATTTACGGCCGATAATAGAATGAGGGGGCCTCATTCTATTATCGGCCGTAAATCGGCCGTAAGGCTGCGATTCCTTGCGGAGGTTCTGTTACCTCGCAATTCTATTATACGGCCCTGCAAGGATCTCCCCTTACGGCCGGCCGCATATCTTGGAACCGGCCGTAAGCTCAAATTTTTTTAAAGTCAAATATAAATTGAAGACTGCACTGTAAATCTTTGTAAATGCTAGGGATCATATTGGGGGACATGAGGATTAATAGCAACCCCCTCTCAAGCTTGCACATCAGCCCAAATCCGAATTTACATTAACTGTTTATTTTCCGGCCGCAGCATGGCCAGGTCTGAGGTGCTCCAAGCACTCTGGACTTTTTCCATGGATATTTGACATATCTAATAAAAAAAAATCTTTAACGGATTTGAGTATAGAGGAATGTTGTGCTATTTTTGCTAACACCTACAATCACTTTATAGTCTCCTCAGAGTGCAGGATGGCTTTATTTCTGCTTTATAATGTGCTTAATTGGTGCTAGCGGGACCTTTTTCCTGCAAGTAGGCTGCGGCTCGCTTTTAGCCTTGCAGAGAGGGTTCCCGGAGCAATAGAATAGCAACCAGGATTTTCTTGCGGCCGAAACTCTTGCGGCCGTTTTAGATCAAAGGCTTTCCTCTGGCGCGTGCGGCCGCAAGAGATAGCAAAGCGCCGGCCGCAAGCCTGCCGGAATCCCCGGCCGGAGGGGAATAGAATAGCCGAATAGCTTGCGGCCGGTCCTTGCGGCCCCGCAGCGCCTACGGACGATAATAGAATGAGGCCCTTAGAGTTTAAATAACTGGATTTAGAAGAGGCGTCAATACAGATGGGAAAATGGTCCTAATCTTATTTAATTGCAATTACTGTACAGTTTTGGTTCTAACAAACATTGAAATAAGGGTGCCATAAAAAAGAACAATAATCACATGGGAAGCACATGTAGAAAATGCTTTGCGCCTTCCAGATTTAGTAAGGTTCATTGTGGTACGTATAATGTGTGCATAAGACAGAATGATTGCATGAAAGAACCCAAGATTATAAAACAGGATGCTGCAAAAAACAATGTGCGAGCTCTCAAAGCAGGATAACTTCAAAGTCACAATAATAATGATCTATATCATTAGGACCACAGAACTGGAGGTCTGAGATCAATAAGCAATCACTACTATGAAGCCACCCAACCAAGATGCCAACAGCAATATAATACAAGTCTTTGGACTCATAATGACTACATACCGTAATGAATTACAGATGACCACATATCTGTCATAGGCCATTATGAATAGAGAAAAGCATTCTGTGGCACCAAGAGAAAAATGAGTACAGTGTAAAATATAAAAAAAAAATTAGTACAGTGAATTAATAAATTAATATGAATTAATAAATTAATATAATTTACCTATTTATATTTAATATGCAGCAATCAATTTCCTAAAGAGCTAACAATCTCTTTGGATTTTCCAGCATTAGAAAATGTACAGTTGGACTGTTGATCACCTGAGGAGAAAGTGTCAGCAATGTGGCAAGTGTGCAGTGTAAGTAGACTCCGTACGCGAGGCAAAGCCATTTGTGTGGGCGGGTGAAGCTCCATTTTAGAATCGTAATGTTATTATTTGTTAGTGTTTTAAAATGGCGGCTTTTTTCTATGTGTTGCTTGGCTCGCAAGCATTTTCCGTCCGTTGTAATGGTATATTTTGTATCTCCTACGTTCCTGGCTAACTCGTACGTGCCTGGCGGTGATTTGTGTGCCTCTGTCTCCTTTATCCTTGTTTTCATTTTTTTCGGGCGCCATTTTTTTTCTCGCTTAGACGATTTTCGAGTGCCAAAACTCTGAAAATTCGGCTTAAATTTGCAAGCAACCTCACTTCCAGGTGTCCTGGCATTTCCCCAGTCCCCCGTTCCTCAACTGCTTGCAGCCCAAGTAAGTCCGGCATTTCTTAACTGATTGCATGCTAAGTCCCGCGTGCTTCAATGCCCCAACTGCTCGCCTCGCTTTGCGAGGTTCGCAGGTGCACCTTCGGCGCTAATTTTGCCTAAGTTCAGTGTATTTCAATGCCTCAACTGCTTGCCTCGCAAAGGCTCGCAGAAAGTTGAGCGCCTTCGGCACTCATCGCCTAAGTGCTTCAAGCTCAATGCCTCAACTGCTCGATTCGCGTGTGTCGCAGGATGATGAGCGTAAGTACTCCGAGCTCAGAAAGCTTCTATTCGTCAACGGCTCGAATTGCTTCGCAAGGCTCGCAAGTATGACGACAAATCGCAGTTTGACAACTATTATATGTGATATTATATGTAATTATATTATATAATAAATGGAAGTCCTTCTTTGTTGTTTAATAATGGTATTCCCAAAAGAATGAATTCTGTAACAGTTGTCTGAATGCTCTGTTCCATTCTGAAACTGTAATCTGCAAAATAAATATTGCATCTAAAAAAACACATACATTTGTAAATAAATTAAATGTCACAATTTTGGTTATCTGAATTGAATGTTTATTGTAATTAAGATTATTCTTTATTTATAAAGCAGAATGTGGATATTCCTTTAGATAAACTTCAATACTCAATTGTAACTTATCGGCTAGAGTTGATAATTAGATGTGAATAAAAAGAGGTGAGAGGGGTACAGTACTTTGATTTACCAGTCATCCCCATCACCCATATTTTCTCACATGCCTTTTCATGTGCTGTAAATTATCTACATCACTGGTTACCAAATATTTTCTTCAAGGACCACTTTAAAATTGCTAAAGGTGTTGATGGGCCACTGGAACAATTCTAATTGTACTAAAATATACTGGAGAAGAACAATTTTCCTTTTTTCAACAAAATCTAAGTCATGCTAAGTTTTACTTATGGAATTTCTTCAAAATGATGCAGTTTTTTGTCAGCTACTGTCATAGCTCTGAAACAAGTCGGTCATGCACCAGCTTCTGGTGATTTTGCAGGAAGACCTCAGCCCCTATAGCATGTAACCCCACAGTGAAAATATCTGAAAAAACATATCAGCTGAATGAGTCAACTCTTTTGTGGAATACATGTCTATGTATATATATTTATAACTATTAAAATGCTGATGCAAATCTTTGAAATAAATATTGTTTAACATATCAGCTTGGTCCGTCTGTTTTAGACATTTTGGGAGAAAGTATTTTATAAAAATTTGGCCTATCACAATTAACATAACACAGACTCTCTCATGCTATAAGGAATTTTTTTAAGTTTGGTAAAAATAAATGAAATATGTAATATACACTACAGTTTTGCACATTCTATTTCAAAATTAATATATGGCATTTAGCATTCTGGACCATACAATATTTTTAACAAGTGTTTCGTTTTGCCTAGACAGAAGCTCTCAGGTATTTTAAATTAGGTACAAAATTGGCTCCTGTACATCTAATTATTAACTGCAAATTTTTCTTAGGTTGTGTTTCAAGATGTCTTATGGGTATAATTTTGAAATGTCCTTTAGAGAATCATTCACATGAGAAATTGCACTACATAATTACTTGTTTTTTTTCTACCTTTTAATTAATCTCATTGTTGCATCAGAAATTCAAAGGATGCTGCCATTTTGTATTCCTATGAAATGTCCTCCTATTGGTTGCATTAGTGTGCATTTTAGTTTAATTCTATATTTTAGTCACTAAAACTTTAATATTAATTTAACCTATCAATATCATGTATTAAAGTTTTGGATTTATTTAGTCACAATTTTTCTGCCACAGCAGTAATTTTTTCTATATCTTTTTTTAAATAACTAAAGTTGGAAAAAGACAATTTAATATTTGTGCAAAATTTAAACACATTTATATATTGCCCTAGTGCCCTGCTAAGGGATTGTCATGGTCAATGGGTATCAGGGCTGCCCGGTACCACTCTGGGTCCACCAGCTGTTGTAGTGCCCACCAAGGCTGCTTGTCTTTCTGTGGTCAGTCACCCTCTACAACAAGTCACCATCCCAAATGTACTTATCCCCCTCATATTTCATCTGGCTTACTGCAGTTTTGTCTTGGCTCCAGGCCAAGATGGCTTCATAACGACACCCCATGGGCCCCAAGTATTTCCCCAACAATAGATCTGCAGGGAGTCCACTCATGACTCCCACCTCTTTCATGCCCTTGCCTCTGTCTCAGTTCATATGGATCAGGCTAAGGGGGATGAATAGCTGCTGATACCCTGCTACCACTATGTCCAACCCCTTCTTCAGGACAACAAAGAGGCTCACCTGGCCAGGGTCAGACATAAACCAATGTTCCTAAAGTCATCTGTGGGTGTGCCGACCATCATAATAAGCTGGACATGGCAACTCCGGTAGTCCTCAGCAGGGGCTACAAAATACTGATCCTTGCACCCGATTCCATCCTCAGAGCAATCAAAGAACTTGTCCTCTTATTCCTTGCAGCCAGCCACCCACTAGCCCACACACAAGACAGGGTATGGGGAACCCCAGGTATTTTTTGGACAGCTGTGGGGACAGTCCATTTTCAGGTGCTCCAGCTGTTGACACCCAAAGCAGCACACCTCCCATCTGGCTTCTCCATTCCAAGGGGCTGATGAAGCATTAGAGGTGTATTGATCGGGGAGCTAAGAAGTACTGTGGTTGAGGTCACACTTTAGGTCTGAGCTTTGGTCCAGGATAGGCTATGGTCTCTGGAGAGCACTTGTCTAAATGGCCCAGTGTAGTGGAGACCACTAGACAGGGGAGGTACTTTCACTTCTCCTTGGGTCTCCCTGTACTGGTCAGCCAGGTGATCAGTCTCTTCTGCAGTGATGGGTTGTCATTCTTCGACCCTCAAGCAAAATAACCAAGGCAGCCTACTCAACAGTCTGGACCTGGTGCCGCTTCCACTATGCATCCATCGCATAGCAGAGCTTCCACACTATCTCCCCATATGAGTCTCAGGCACACCAGGCCAGGTTCTTTAATTGCTTCCTATATTGGGCAGCAGCACCCATTTAACTTCATGGTTGTCCATTGTGACATGGTGAGGAATGGCTTTGTAGGCTGTGATGGTTCAGCCACTAAGCATGGGTAATGGCATTCCGAGTTTGGGGGCTGGCACAGACATCCCTCTGCTGCAGATCAGCTCCCTTAATTCTGTCATGATGAGCTCATTATACTGGGCCAACTTTACCTCTGCTTCTCAGCTCTCTATTGACATTTTCCTTTGATATCTCGATCCCACCACTGCCACCAGTTTGTGAAGAAGGGGGTCCAGCCAACGAATGGGACCCACAGGTTAGGTCCTCTCCTCTGTGGCTTTCTGTGTATCAATGCTAGGTATTCCCCTGAAAAAAGGCTTGCTTCAGCATCTGGGAAAAAGTGCAGATGATAAATGACTCCATCGAGTTGAATGATATGGGCCTAGACTCACTGGTTGAGACCCTTATAGAAGTAGCTGTCTCAATTCAAATGGGGAAAATACTCTCTCCAGCACTTTGTCTTATAGAGCAAGCTAATGTCTAACTTGTAATTGTTGCTATGGTAACCTGCCACATCACAGTACTTTATTTCAGACTTCTCCCCCATAAGGGCTGTCATTTCAGTAAATATATTTGAAGAAAAGTATCAATTCACTGATGTATAGCTATGTAGTAACAATTCATACCCATCACATTTTGCATTAAATTGTATTACCCTTGTTCAGGAGAGCAGACAATTCCCATTTTAGAAACTTAGGTCTCCATTCCAATAGGATACGTAGCTGCACAAAATGCTGTCTCATAACTGTGGGAGCTTTTTAGTTCAAGCTACGTATCCATTCCAATTGCAGTGAGGCATGCTGAGTGTAGTATCCCTGTTATACACAAAGCCAAGTACTGTCCATTAGAAAAAAGGCCATGCGTAGTCTACAGAGAGCCCTAGTTATGTGATGTTTCACCATGTTTGCAATTGCCCTATTGGAAGGCCAAACGTCATTTTAATTGACAGGTACAGCTCATAATAGAGCTTATTTCCTGCAAAAGCGCTGAAGGTGTGGTAGCTTCCAAGCAAAAACACAGGTCTAGGCATTGGTGGGTTTACTATATTGCATACAAGAGAGTGTAGGCAGGAGTTATTGTTTGTATCATTTGTACTGGCACATATATTAATACAACCACACATAACTACATATTTAAAGTTAGACCACAACTCACATACATCCTATACCCTCACCTTAAAATTAACACATAGTAAAAAATGTTTTATTTATTACACGTATACAGTATATACAGTACATATTATACATTATATTATTTTATTATATATGTATTATTTTTGGAGGGAGGAATGAGTAGGGTAGAGGAAGGGTGGAGGAGAGGAGGGAGAGTGCCCTTGGGAGAGGAACTGGGAGAGGGAGAGAAGTAGACAGAGGGATAGGAGGGGAGAGGAGGGGAGAGAGGGAGAAGTAAGGAGAGGAGAAGATGTGAGGAGGGAGGGAGGGAGAAAAGTGGTAAGAGGAGAGAGGGCGAGAGCGGAGGTGAGGAGGAGTGGGAGCAGCGGGGGGTCAGAGAAGGCCAGAAGTGGGAGAAGTGGAGGGTCAGTGAGGGCCAGGAATGGGAGCAGTGGAAAAGATGTGAAGGGAGGGAGGAATGCCCTAGTGCCAGGAACACAGCGATCAGGGACAGAATGGGATGGTACTGATCCTAGAGGTGGAGCAAGGACCTGGGAGTGGCAGAATGTTGAATGATGCTAAATCTTGCTGAGAGGTGGAGTTATTAGTATGAGACACAGTACAGCAAGTAGAGCAGAGGGCATGTCCCAGCAGGGGATATTGTTTTGATATGAGGCAGTATAAACAGAGCTAATAATACACATCAATGACATCAGTGATAATTTCTAGCCAATACATACTCCTCACAATGGCAATTAATTTAACCATCCAGGATCAACATTTCATGAACTCTTGTACACAGAGACCTTATGAGCATCCAATGTTGCTATCTGATATGCTATTGATATCTCATTTCAGCTCCAAGGACATCTGATCTCTCTTCATAGTCAGAAACATACACCAAGGCAGAGTATGATGAGTCTCAATTTGACCCACAGCAGGATCCCAGGTATGAGGTGGAGGAACAACAGCAGCAGCAGCAGAAGCAACCACCAGAAGAGGCTCCAGCATATGAGGAAGATGACCTGTTTATGACCTCACTGGCTCTCTCCTCCCCCAGATCTATTCAACCCTCTGGGACCTCCTACTGGTCTAATCCACCAGCACCATCACTACAAACTTCTCCTCCAGCACCAACACCACCTCCATTCGCCAGGTCCACCCTCAAGACCAATGCCGCCGCCCCCACCCCAGGACCTCCTCAGAATGCCACCACTCCAACACCTCCCCACCATGCCGCCACCATCATCACTTCTACCAGCAGTCCCAAGTCCCTCACCCAAGGGCCATCATTGAAGGTCAACATAGTAGAACACATCACATTCCAGAGAAAGTAATGATGTTTAGCCTCTTCATCAGCATTTAGGCATCTCAGTGATATGTGGCACGTGCAAAGGAAAATGTACGTAGAGAAGAAAAGGCACCATACACAATCGGATACCTTTCTGGAAAGGCTGGTGCAAATCCAGAACAACCAGAGTGCACTTATATAACTAAATATGTATCTACAACAGTGTGCTCTTCTGAACACAACATCCTCCACTCTGGGAAGAGTCTCCAAGCTACCATCAGCCTCACCAGTCCACCCTCTGTGTTGATGCCTCCATCTACAGTACATCAACTATGCCTCCACCTTCATCTATTCCTTCACATGCATCTCCCATTAGACCCCCAAATAGGATAGGGCTGGGTGGCACAGGATTGGGGGGAGGGTGACTAGGCAGAGGGGCAGATAGGGACTGCATTTCATTTAATCATTCTCAAATATAGTCCCAATTGAAAATGTATTGATCAATAATCATGGCCTATGTGATGGTGATATATTGTAACAATGTGGCTAGCCACTATCACATAGTTCATGACAATCTTATCTGTGGGCATGTATGTTTATGGTTAACATTTCAACAACTTTTGATCACTGAAGAATGCAGTCCCTATTAAGTATTTGTTTAAATGATAAACCTATTTTTGAGGGGAGTTTCATCGGAAGCAGACGTGAACGATGTCTACGCACCAAAACTGCAGAGCACGGGTGAAAGATGCCGGCTCTCTGAGGAAGTCCTGGTTTGTGGGAGTCAGAACCTGAATACTCCTTTGGTGCTAGCAAGATCAGAGGCACCAGAGAGGAGGCCAGAGGCAAGCTGAACACTGTAACTGTAGGTCCTGGGGCTACAGCTTGAGTGATTCATGGAATCCAGGACGCAGCACCCTTTCCAAATAAGAGGGGAACAGATGTGGAGTCTGAGGGCCTTGCCTGTATCCCTCTCCTACAGACCCAGATTGATTCTGTAGAGACTTTTGCAGTAATTGTTATAACTATGGGAATAAGCATGATACAATCCCTGATGGATGCATCAGATTTCTAGTAGCTGTATAAATATGAAAATGTGATCTACCCTGGACACAGGCTGGAGGCTGCTGAAGAGCACGAGAGGACTGAGGCTGAGGGTCCTAGGGGCAACCACTGTGTGCTGCTCTGGTGTAGCTGGATGATCTTTTTTGTGAAGCTTCAGATTATGCAAATGGCGTTACAGCACCTTAAGCCAGTGAGAGAGGCAAGACTAAGCGGAGGTGATAACTGCATATAGCCAACATAAAAAGTATAACATTTGCTGAAAGCCCATGGAAGGAAGGTATGTTTTTACACTTATGAGAGAGTTTAAGAGAGCAACAATCTGATGTCACTATTGCTGAGTTGACAACTGAAATGGTCAATAGGCGGGACATTGTAATAAAGGGATGAAGCCTAAAAGAGGTGTGGCAGTTAAATGGGCAAACTAGATTTATACTGAAGAGCCATAGAGCACACCAGAGATAGACTCTTTGCTGCTCAAGACATGTACTATTTTAATAGCCTGTGTTGGTGATAAATGTCTACAACAAGAAGCCATTTAAACTTTATTTGTTGAAAATGGTTCTACTGATTAAATCATAGCTATAGTTGTCTAAATGATTGCAGAGATGTTTTTTTTTTAGCTATCATATGGTTAAGCTGTGAAGTTTTTTGTGGGGAAGAGGAATGGACATAAACGCACTGTTATGATAGCAGGACATTGTGCTCTCAATTTTGAAGTTGACATTGAAGAGGTATTGATCACATTGCTAAGGAAAACATAAGAGATCAGAAACATGCTCAATCTATTGCAAAACAATTTTCGATAACTTTTATGCCACTAATAGAACATTTACAGAGAGGTGTTGACTCTTTGAAAGAAGAATCTATGATGAAACAAAGAATAGCCTAAACAAGACAAAGGACATCTAATGCAGAAGATAGGATTGTACAACATGGAAAACAAATAAACTGTTTATTAGAACAAAATTAAACTTTACAGTTGAAATTAGAAGACATGGAAAATAGGAGTAGACTGAACAATTTGAAAATAGTTGACCTACCAGAATCTGTTGACAGCAGCAATTTATTACATTTTGCAGTTGAATTCCTCAAACTAGTCAGCATAAATCCTAACAGACCATCAGTGGTCATTGAGAGACCCCATAGAGTTGGATCTTAGAGGAAACAAATTCAGGGCTCAAGGTCTAATCGAACAGTAATAATAAGATTTCTTAATTTTCAAGAAAAACAACAAATATTGCAAAAAATTTCGAAAACAGAAAAGTTTAACATGAAGGTTCCACTCTGCGACTATATAATTATTATTCAGCAGAAGTGGTTCGCAAACACAGAGAATTTTCAATATGCTGAAATCAACTTTTCCAAGAAGGCGGGAAATTTGCACAATAGATTTGCTGATAAAAAGAAAGGCCATTCTGAAGCATTTAAGCAATATAGGATCAGATATTGAATATTAAAGAACATAAAAACTTGCCAGAGAATGGGTGCAAGAAGTCATATTTACTAAATATGAGAAAAAGAAACAAGGAATAGCTATTCTTTTTAAAAAAGGCTTAAAATATAACTTTAAAACTATTCATCTTGATAATGAAGGATGTTATATTATTTAATACAGGTATGGATAGATCAAGATTATTTGCCCCTAATAAAGATCAAATGAAACTTTTCAATTAAATAATAGCAAAAATGTCTTCCATTAATGATGATTCAATTATTTTAGGTGGAGACCTTTATTTTGCTCCATTTGGAGATCTAGATAGAATTAAGATATCAAAAGGCCTTTTTAACAAACGGGAAATGATCATTAGCAATAAAAGCAGAGAAATAGTGAATAATTTAAACTTTATTGATATTTGGCGCACTTTTAATCCACAACAAAAAGAGTTCACCTGTCATTTAAAAACACATCAAACTTTACCACGGATAGATTATTTCTTAATCTCACCTAAATTAGTATATACATTTAAAAAATTCACAAACAGGAAACTACAGTTTATGTACATATAATGATTAATATTACATTTTCACAAAAGGAACACAAAACTTGAAAATAGAGATTTCCCAATGCTTTATTAAAAGAGCCACAGTTTCTGATCTATATGAAAGAAAAATGGGAAGAATTTTATAATTACAATAACGCACTTATCGATACTATTGAGACATTTTGGAAGACTGCTAAAGCAGTCCTTAGAGGAGATATTATGGTTTATTATTACAAATAGAAGAAACGTTAAAAAAGTGCAAGCTCTTAATCAAAAATTCACTCAATCTTATATTTCTTTTGAAGATATTCCCAATTTACAAAATCAAATAAAATTTCAAATGGCAAAAGAAGAAATTGATAATTATTTAATGGCTAAAGCTCAGAAGTTTGAGTATTACATACATAGAAGATTTTTTTTTAAAAGGTAAGAAAATGGAAGACATGGATAGTTACAGACCAATAGTGTAGGAAGGGGGGTGCGCGGGTGGTGGAACGCCCCAGGTGTCACCTATCTGGGGGTGGCAAAAATGCCTTCCACCGCACGTGGCTCTCATTCCCTTCTCCAGGTCCCCTGCTCCTGCTCCTGCTTGTGTCTGCTGGCAAGCAGAGGGAAGAGCCAGCAGACCAGCAGCACAGAGCAGGAGCAAAAGGTAAGAGGGAGGGGAGAGGGATGGGGGTAGAGAAGGAAACATAGAGGGAGAGGTATAGGGAAGAGAGGCAAAGGGGAAAAGGGAGACACATGGAGGGAGAAAGGGAAGGGGGAGACATGGAGGGAGAGGGGGAAACATGGGGGGGGAAGCATTGGGGCATAGGGGGAGACATGGGGGAGAGAAGGAGACATGGAGAGAGGCATGGGGAGAGAGGAGACATGGAGGGAGAGGCATGGGGGGAGAAGGAGACATGGAGGGCGAGGCATGGGGAAGAGAGGCAAAGGGGAAAGGGAAGACACATGGAGGGAGAAAGTGAAGGGGGAGACATGGGGGGAGAGAAGGAGACTTGGAGGGAGGGAGAGTCATGCGGAAGAAAGGCAAAGATGAAAAGGGGAGACACATGGAGGGAGAAAGAAAAGGGGGAGACATGGAGGGAGGGGGGAATATTGGGTGAGGCATGGGGAGAGGGAAGCATGGGGGAGATGGGGAGACATGGGGGAGAGAAGGAGACATGGAGGGAGGGAGAGGCATGGGGAAGAAAGGCAAAGGGGAAAAAGAGAGACACGTGGAGGGAGAAAGGGAAGGTAAGGCCACTGGTCCTGATGGTAACTCCACTAGCCATATTACATCCTCCTTCTCCGAACAAGGGCCGCCAGCTCCTCTTTTCTCCTCCTCCCCCTGTGCCGGTTTCTGCTAGGCAGGGGCTTGCTCCTCCACTTCCTGCTCCGATGGAGCCGATGCCCCTGCCTCTGGCTCGCCACTGGACCCAGACCTCCTTGATGCTGAATGATAGAAAAGAAAGGTCTTTGTCATTAGTATGATAAATAATACATTGTTTTGTGTTCATTCCTAACAATCTGACATCTAGGCTTGAACCTGGATGATTCTCCTAATTGCAACTCAGATTAGCTATCATATGCTAGATTTGATCTATTCTTTGGTTTATGGTTTTGATCATTCTGTGCTCCTAACTCTATCTTGATTCCGGCTGCATTCTGTAACTGTATAGACTGTAGTTGGTACACCAATACATGGACCCTCAATTGCTTGATTACTGTTGTTGTGCCCAGGAATGACAGTCAGCTTCATAGATTTAATGACACATCCATCTATACCATGTTAATTTCATGGAGCTGACATGTCACTGTCCTTGTTGGTCATCATGTACATGTGTGGTGTGCGTGATGTACATGTGGCGGGATGTTGGTGTATGTCATATTCACCTGACATGGAGGCTGGGTCCTGCTGGGGCAACCAGGCCTGAAGGTCCAGTGGTAGGCACCTGACTCAGAAAGTCCTTGGTGACCCTCCCCCACTCATTAGAGCTCACAGTCATGTCCTTGTCCTCCTTCACCATCATCCTCCTCACCTTGGTCCTGATATCGTCAAAACGGTGCTTGACGGACCTCACATCCGTTGGAGCTGTGCCCACTGCTGTAACCTCAGCCGCTACCTCCTTCCATGCCTGAGCCCTAGGCCCTGGCCTAACTTCCCCCCCCCCCCCCCGCAAGGATCATGGGGCGGCCACGGATAACACCAAGGAGGACCACATTCTCCCAGTGCATGTAATTGTGGGCCCTGTGCTTGCCTTACCCTCTTGTCCCTGAGGCCTGTCCCTCCCCCAAACTACCACTCCCCCTGGGATCAGGTCCCTCCCCATCTGTCCCTCTTCTAAGTGTGCCTGGTGCTAGGGCCACCCTGCCATCACCCACCTCCTCCTCTACACTCTCCTGCTCTTCCTACTGCTCCTCCTCCTCTTCCTGCTACTCCTCCTCCTTCGCCACCTCCTCTCCTCCGCCACTCCCAACCTCCTCCTCCTCTCCACCACTCCTCTCTTCCTCCCCACCACTCCTTTCCACCACTCCTCCACTACTCCCCAGGGCCACCTCTCTCTCCTCTCCCCTCCTCTCTCCTCCCTCCATTTCAATCCCAAAAAGAATATAACAATAAATAAAAATAAGTGTTACTGTAGATATATGATGGAACAAAAATGTGTGTATTATGTGTATTTAATAACTGTTGGGGGATGGGGTGTGGGGGATGGGAGGGTGGGGGGTATGGAGCGACCTAGCTCTATGGGCCTCTATGTGTGTTCTTTAAATTATTTGTATTGCAGTTATGTGTAATCTATAAATATGTGTGTAATCAAGGACTAAGTGTAAAATTGTAAATAGTATAATATAAATTAACAAAACTGCAAATTACTGTCATCAAAATAGTCCTACTCTCTCTCAATCTAGAACCAACCTCCAACTCAATCTAGAACCAACCTCCAACTCCGGGACCTGCATGCTACTTCGTCAGAAAATACAACACAGTCAACGCAGGGGCGGGTGGAACACAAATTTATAATCTCCTTCTTTCTATTGCTTGAGAGGCCTGTGTCACACTACGTTATACCGCAATTGGTAACAGGCGATCACATCTCTGCCAGGCCAGCCCTTGGTCGCAGCATGGTTGAATGTGATAGCTCTGTAACTACGCAGAATTTCAAGCAGGTGTACCGGTGCCGCTACAGGCTTGAAATTTAATATGGCCTTATGTGTGATACTTTTTAGGATCCCAGTTGCTGCTTTAAGTCCTCTTGTGAATATTAATGCAAACTCTATAAACTACAAATAGCAAGGTAAAATTATTTATCTTTAAGAGACAGAATATTGAAACAAGACACTACAGAAAATTACACATTAAGTGAATAAATTAATAAAAGTGGTGGTCACTACCAGTCATCAGACCATTATATATATTGTTATTAATCGTCATATTTTTACTCAATTACACCTTAAAGTTAGACATTTTATGTCAATACCAATAAAGGTTACATTTTAAAATGTCAATTCTAAGAAGAAAAAAATCCAAATTACTAAAGCATTGAGAAAGGAGGATGTTTCCTACAAATGGGGGTTTCCTCCTAAACAAATTGTGATGATTAAAGATAGTCACAAAAAGATTAACTCAGATTATAATTTATAGAAACAAATCTAAGTATTGGCGAATTTATGTGCATTTACTGGACAGTTTAAGCTTAAGAATTGAAATTAAAAAAACAGTTAACCCTTGTCAGAAATTGTAGGTTAATTTATGAGCCATAGAATGATTAAAAAAATATGTATTACTAAGATCGCTAAATAATTTAAAACGGCATATAGGATGCTGAGCTGAAGTTTTTCACTAGGGGTACCACTTTATTTTGCTTTTTTTTTATTTTTCTCTTTTTCTCTTTTTCCCTTTCTATCTCCCTATGTAGCATTAAATTAATTATATATACTCACCTACTATTATTAGAAGTTTTCTAGAATGAAATAGTCACTAAAGTTGACTTATTTGTAATGAGTCATCACAATAGGATTGCTTAGATTAGATTCATATACACTATATGAATTAAAGCACTGGATTACTGCACATGTGGAAATGTTCCTCTTATATGGAGACAACTCTCATGTAAATGTAATATTTAACATAATATTGTTTTTTTGTTGTTGTTTTTTTTTAGATATTAGGTAATATTAAAAAAGAATAAATGTAACTAGAATTTGTACAAAATTAGATGTAAAGTAAGGTGGAGAATTGGAGTGCGGAGGAGAGACTGAGAGGATGGAGGAAGAAGGGAAAGGGAATGTGACGAAGTGCCCTTCGCCACTTTGTCTTGGAGAGGACTGTTTGCCAGCCTCCTGCCCTGCGACTATGGCCCTGGGACATATTGCCCTTTAAACACAGTATTCGGCCATACCAGAGTGTATGTCACTCATTCTGGCCCTTTACATACAGGGGGGTCATTCGTTACATGCCCTGTCTGAACCATGATACCACAGATAGCTATGCCATGGAGCCCATTCATATAATGAAAGACTATGGGAAAAACTTTAGCTACATGGCAATTGAACTGTGTGAAGAGGATCTGAGGGCTATTCGGTAGTTTTGTGCGCTCAGATCCCAGCTATCTGGGGATATGTGAAATATGAGTAAATGTGAATTGCAGTAATGCTGATGGGTTGTCAAACTAGGGAACTGACCAACAAATACTTTTGTCCGAACATCCCCAGGCCGATCCATTGGGATCAGACCGTGTATGCCAGCTTATGGTCACGGGGGAGGTGTGTAACGGAACCCATCACTGTTTTACCCTGTTTTATGATTATTATAGTTAAAATATGATCCTACTATTATACTGCATGTATGTTGGTTTATGCTCTGCAGAATATTGGCCCAGACTAGTGCAGACCTTGGCATGGGAGATAATCCTGTTACAGATAAGGAAGTCTATTGTATAAAGTGTTTTCATTCTCAGATAAGAACAAAGAAGGATTATCTAATCCATGTCTGATTGTATCCAAGTTGCCAGGTAGCCTCAGGGAGGTGTGACTCACCTATTGTCCCTATATGTGTATTGTGTGGCCAACTATGGGGGATATGTGAAATGTCTGTGTGTTATGTGTAAAAGATACTTTTACTAACTTTTGAACCCCTGGTCTGATTCATGCCATTTTTCAATATGTTGTTCTACTGGGGTGAGAGCTATTGAACGGTGCTGGACTTAAAGGTGTACCCCCTGTTTTTGGGGTACATCCAGAATGTGGTTAAAATTGTGTCTGTTTTAATTTTGTTACCTGTTATCTGAGGGGAGGAGACGTGGGGGTTGAACCATGTATATAATTGGCTGTTGTGATAATTATGTGGGTGTAGCCCTTCAGAGGGCACCATTGCATAAAAGGAGATCCCCTGTCATTAAAGAGTTCTACTTGACCCTTCAAAACGTAGCCTCGTCTCGTTCTTGGAGGGGATGGCTATATCCTACTGGGGATTGCTATGCTTTTGCATACTCCCTTGAGCTGTAACTACTGAACGCTTGTTCCTGATGTGCTATCCTTGGAGGAGAGGTCTTCTCCACACGGTCCTGCATGCTGGAGATTCATACATGGTGGAAGGAAGACGGCGTGGCTCCAGTTAAGCTACGGCGGTTGTGGAGTCTGTGGTGGTTGTGGTGTCCGGTGCGGTGCTTGTAGGCCTCGGCGCAAGCTAGGACGCGTCCATCAACGGAGGTACCCGGTCGGGGTGCCAGGAGATCCGTTACATTGGCTGGCAGTGGTGGGATGGCGTCCTAGTGCGAGGAAAAACAGCCCGGAGACATTGGTAACGTTTGGAGTTACAAATTGAGGGCAACGCTAGTATCCGTACAGCGCCCCTGGCTACAGCAGGATGGAACCGGCTAGTTTTCGGACAGCGTTCCATGATGAGGATGAGGAGGAGGCCGCAGACTACAGGGATGCAGACAGAAAGGAACTCTGGTATGATGCCCTGGAAGATGCCCAATGGCGGCGAGGTGAGAGTTTCCCCAGTGATGAGCAGCGGCTACAGAAGCGTGTGGCGATGCGGATGTATCTATTGGGAGAGCAGCCCCTGGATGTGTGGGTGACAAGACTAGAGACCCTGGTACGGCGAGAGATCTGGCTAGACAACGCATACCAGGCCCTCTGGTGGCATACCGTTCGACTTACCCCCTAGACGGCTGAACACGACTTACTGGAGGGGGATTATTATGATGGCCCGGGTTTATTATGGGAGGCCTTGGAGGACGACATTGATCTTGGCAGCACGGAGGGGTCTAGGTTTTGGGACATCTACGACTACCGGATGGGCATGTATGTCTGGTATGACGAAGACAAGGTGAGCAAAGACATGACCCACCTGGTAACGAGAGAGTGGGAGCTGGAGCAGGACTACCAACACCTGCTCAGCTTCATGCATACTCGGCAAGCAGAACCAGACTTCATTGACTGGTCCTGGGATGACCTCCAGATGGCAGGTAGAGATGGGACCAAGGTCTCTCTACTGGCCCTACAGGGGGCAGAAGGTGTCGTCCTTCCCCCCCAGCAGCAGTGTGAACCCCAGGGGGCAGAAGGTGTCGTCCTTCCCCCCCAGCGGCAGTGTGAACCCCAGGGGGCAGAAGGTGTCGTCCTTCCCCCCCAGCGGCAGTGTGAACCCCAGGGGGCAGAAGGTGTCGTCCTTCCCCCGCAGCGGCAGTGTGAACCCCAGGGGGCAGAAGGTGTCATCCATCCCCCCCAGCGGCAGTGTGAACCCCAGGTGGCAGAAGGTGTCGTCCTTCCCCCCCAGCGGCAGTGTGAACCCCAGGGGGCAGAAGGTGTCGTCCTTACCCCCCAGCGGCAGTGTGAACCCCAGGGGGCAGAAGGTGTCGTCCTTCCCCCCCAGCGGTAGTGTGAACCCCAGGGGGCAGAAGGTGTCGTCCTTCCCCCCCAGCGGCAGTGTGTACCCCAGGGGGCAGAAGGTGTCATCCTTCCCCCCCCAGCGGCAGTGTGAACCACAGGGGGAAGAAGGTGTCGTCCATCCTCCCCAGCGACAGTTTACCCTAACAAGGGGAGACATCAATGTCCCAGACGGCGCAGATGGGACCGTGGTCTCTGCGCCCACAGCCTGTCCAGATCCCCAACTACCCTCACTGGGACAACCGGAGCAGGGGGTAAGTACAAATTCCCCTCCCCAGCTAACTTCTAATGTGGCCCAAGGGTTAATAGAGGAAATGTTAACCCCCACTGACCCCCACGTTTCCCTGGCTACTGAGCCGGAATATGTCCCAAGTACCCCAGCAGAAGAGCTGACAGCGGGGCAGAGTGCAGTCGGCCTCTGCCCTCCCTTTGTCCCTTGTACAGAGCAGGATGTCCTGCAGGTTATACCAGCAGAAGAGCTGGCATCAGGGCAGAGTGCCGCTGGCCTCTGCCCCTCAAGTCCCATCAGTGTGTTGCCCCATCCCCACAGCGAAATATCCCGGTGCAGTAACTGTTTGTTGTGGGTGGGCTGCTCTTGCACTTTGTTGTTGTGGGGGGGCTGCTCTAACACTGGTTTATTGTGGGTTGGTGGATCGTCTAACGGAGGCACTGACCGGCAGAAGGTCAGGTGCCTGGTTAGACTTCCCCCCAAAGGGGAGATGTGTGACGAAGTGCCCTTCGCCACTTTGTCTTGGAGAGGACTGTTTGCCAGCCTCCTGCCCTGCGACTATGGCCCTGGGACATATTGCCCTTTAAACACAGTATTCGGCCATACCAGAGTGTATGTCACTCATTCTGGCCCTTTACATACAGGGGGGTCATTCGTTACTTGCCCTGTGTGGACCATGATACCACAGATAGCTATGCCATGGAGCCCATTCATATAATGAAAGACTATGGGAAAGACTTTAGCTACATGGCAATTGAACTGTGTGAAGAGGATCTGAGCGCTATTCTGTAGTTTTGTGCGCTCAGATCCCAGCTATCTGGGGATATGTGAAATATGAGTAAATGTGAATTGCAGTAATGCTGATGGGTTGTCAAACTAGAGAACTGACCAACAAATACTTTTGTCCGGACATCCCCAGGCCGATCCATTGGGATCAGACCGTGTATGCCGGCTTATGGTCACGGGGGAGGTGTGTAACGGAACCCATCACTGTTTTACCCTGTTTTATGATTATTATAGTTAAAATATGATCCTACTATTATACTGCATGTATGTTGGTTTATGCTCTGCAGAATATTGGCCCAGACTAGTGCAGACCTTGGCATGGGAGATATTGTACAAAGTGTTTTCATTCTCAGATAAGAACAAAGAAGGATGATCTAATCCATGTCTGATTGTATCCAAGTTGCCAGGTAGCCTCAGGGAGGTGTGACTCACCTATTGTCCCTATATGTGTATTGTGTGGCCAACTATGGGGGATATGTGAAATGTCTGTGTGTTATGTGTAAAAAATACTTTTACTAACTTTTGAACCCCTGGTCTGATTCATGCCATTTTTTAATATGTTGTTCCCCTGGGTGAGAGCTATTGAACGGTGCTGGATTTAAATGTGTACCCCCTGTTTTTGGGGTACATCCAGAATGTGGTTAAAATTGTGTCTGTTTTAATTGTGTTACCTGTTATCTGAGGGGAGGAGACGTGGGGGTTGAACCATGTATATAATTGGCTGTTGTGATAATTATGTGGGTGTAGCCCTTCAGAGGGCACCATTGCATAAAAGGAGATCCCCTGTCACTAAAGAGTTCTACTTGACACTTCAAAACGTAGCCTCGTCTCGTTCTTGGAGGGGATGGCTATATCCTACTGGGGATTGCTATGCTTTTGCATACTCCCTTGAGCTGTAACTACTGAACGCTTGTTCCTGATGTGCTATCCTTGGAGGAGAGGTCTTCCCCACACGGTCCTGGATGCTGGAGATTCATACAGGGTGGAAGGAAGACGGCGCGGCACCAGTTAAGCTACGGCGGTTGTGGAGTCTGTGGTGGTTGTGGTGTCCGGTGTGGTGCTTGTAGGCCTCGGCGCAAGCTAGGACGCGTCCATCAACGGAGGTATTATATGGATCGGGAAAATGAATCAAGTAAAATATACAATAGCCAATATATAGGCCCCAAATAATGGACAAAACAAATTCCTTAACACCATTTTGAAACATTATTAAAAAATTAAGATGGGAACCATGATTATTTGTGGGGACTATAATATGGTGATTAACCCTTGCTTAGATAGGAAATTTTGTAAATGCCCAGTGCCAGATCAACAGTAAGAAAGGGTAAAGTCTTTCATGATAATCTCCTGAAATATGATTTATATGATGCCTGGAGGTTATTCCATGACAATGAAAACGATTACACGTTTTTCTCTCAGCGTCATGAAACATTCCAGACATGATTATTTTCTTGTAGATATTGAGACTCTGAGGGCCGTTCAATCATTTGATATAGTTATGATCAATTGAACGGACCATGCAATTGTTGAACTACAACTTAAAGATTGAATCAGGCGTAAACAACATTATAGAAGAAAGATTGATGCTCCTTTAATAAATAATCTGGAGAAACAAGCTATACTACCAGAAGAAATTTATAGTTTTTTTGATACTAATGAAAACTTGGTTAAAGAGTGTACACGTGTATGGAATGCCCATAAGGCATATATTAGGGGACTTTTAATATCCTGGGCTGCATATCGAAAAAAACAAAGAGGCTTGTCACTCTGTGAACTATATATGAAATTAACAAAATTAGGTAGAATAAACTTCACTCTGTATCTGATAGAACTAGAGAGATTATGAAGACAAAAGCTCAAAAGTATGGTATAATAAGCTCAAATAAAAACAATTGCAGACCCAAGTAGACAAGCCTATATGGAAACTGCAACAAAGACAATATTATTTAAGTAACAAAGTGGGTAAGACTTTAGCTTATAAATTAAAAAGAAAGAACTCTAATAAGAGAATTGAGGAAATAATAACTGAGGATAAAAATAATTTACAAATCCAGAAGACATTGAAAAGGTTTTCTATGAATTTTACCGAGACTTCTGTAATTTAGAAGGTAGCATAACATTTTAAAAACCTAGTAAAGAGGAAATAAAAGCATTTTTGGATAAAATGAATCTTAGATTAATAGTGATGAATTAGAAAACTTGAATAAAGAGATTAATATCAATGAAATAGAAATGGTAATATCCAATCTAAAAATAAATTCACCTCCAGGGCCGAATGGTTTTGTCAAATACTATTACAAGGCCTTTAAAACAACTCTATCTAAACAGCTAGTTAAAGTTTTCAATGAAATGAAAACAGAAGGAAGAGCACCCTTTGAAATGCTAGAAGCAATGATAATAAATATACCCAAACAAGATAAGGATATAAAGTATTGTAAAAACTATAGACCTATATCTTTGATAAATACTGACATAAAAATGTATTCTACAATACTAGCAATGAGGATAAATCAGTTATTGCCAAGTTTAATTAGCCTTGATCAAACAGGCTTTATTCACAATCGTCAAGGCTCAGACAACACTAGAAAGCTAATAGATCTAATGTCATATTGTAAACATAAACACATTTCATGTGCAGTATTAACTTTATACGCAGAAAAAGCCTTTGAAATGCTACACTGGGACTATATGTATATAGAATTACAGAATTTGGTAGAGGCAATTTTGGGCTAAAAGCAATTGGGGCTCTTTACTCACAGCCATCTGTGTATGTATCTGGCAGGGCATTAAAACAGAGAGATTTGTTATCAGCAATGGGACTCACCAGGGATGCCCTTTCTCTCCACTGATCTTCGCCCTCATGATGGAACCCTTGGATGAAGCCATTAGATTGGCAGAAAATATGGAGGGCATTAAGATCATTGGTGAGTCCTATAAAATTATGCTCTTTGCGGATGATGTTATTCTAACTGTCTCAAACCCTACTAAGACTATTAAATATGTTCAAAGCTTGATTGAGAGTTTCGGTAAAATGTCATATTTTAAAGTTAATTTGGCCAAAATGGAAGCAATGTCTATAAATGGAAGATTTATTACAATTACAAAAGATATGTGAGATTAATCAGAATTCTAAATCTATCTCTTATCTGGGAACTGAATTTATACACAATTTACGGGATCTAACAAGGTTATATTTCTACAAACTATATGATAAGATTAAATCAATATTAGATAATTGGAATACCATACCTTTGTCTTGGTTAGGCAGAGTAGCCGCTATAAATATGTTTATCTTGCCGAAGATAAATCATTCAGATGTCTCCCATTGGAAGTTCCTAACTCTATTACAAACACATTTCAATTACTAATTGATACATTTATACATAAAAGGAAGAAACCCAGCGTTAAAAGAAGTTTTTCTAGAGGTGGCATTGCATCTCCATGCATAAAAGATTATGCTATCCTATTTTGTTAAATGGTCTGCCCAGATAAATAAGACACGTTGGTTACAGATATAAAATGCATTAGCTTGAAATTTGGCAGAGTTACAGATCAATAAAATTAGACAAGCTCGCAACATAGTGGCCGACATCCAAATCGGTAAACCATGCTTCGACATGTTCCATTTGTGGCCGTGAAAATTATATATTAGTCAAACCCATGGTTACGGGTTTAGATGGAGCCAATAATAAAAGAAATCATCATCATTACGTCACTAAAACGTGGAGGTTAAATTTCAACCACCTACAGTTTTGAAGTCCGAGTTGTGATTGGACCCGCATTACAGAAATAATGCAATATGAAATAATAAATAAATATGATATCCTAGTCAATGCGAGTTCTATTATATGTGTTAACACATTGATTGCTGGGATCGATATAACACGGAAATTAAACATAAAATAAATATTTTTTTATTACCAATTTGCGGGTTTGAGTATAATGTGCTATTAATATTAATACCTTACATCAATTTCACTTTAATTAAAATAAAGTATTGTGTTTATATTCGCTTTTACAGTGCTACAGACAGGAGTTAACACCCTTGCAGGTCCTCTCTAGTACCTGTAGGATTTTTGGCTCCATTTGCCGTTTAAGGGTTTGAACACCAGTGCTTCCTTGGGGATTCGTAGCAATTTAAAGGTATATGCAAGGGAGCTGGGTTATGAATGCATCTGATAGAGGAGAATTTATAGTGACTGAAAAAAAATGTTTGCATGAAAAAATTCCAAAACAAACAGTTAAACCGTTAGCCTGAAGTGTGCTGAATTTCTTGCTTTTGCAAACAGTTTTCTCACAATGTTGACACCCCCTGAAATTCCTATGGATAATTAGCATAACTTATACATTGTTTATTTTTGGCCTGGGGATTGTGCAGGCATGCTCAGTTATCACCTAATGTCTGCCCTACTGTGGGAAGTTACATGATTTCAGACACTTCGCTTTCCTTTAGATCTCTTTCCCTTCATTCACTGATTGTTTTATCTACATCCCAGGTGATACACCCCCAGCTTTAGTAAATTGCCCCCCTGATCTTCCCCAGCCCCAGTGATTTGCCCCTGTGATCCCTCAGCCCCAGTGAAATCCCTCCAGCCGCAGTGAATTGCCCCATGATATTTTCCAGCCCCATTGAATTGCCCCATGACCTCTCCCAGCCATAGTGAATTGCCCCATCATCTCCCCAGCCCCAGTGAATTGCCCCCACACCTGCCCCAGCCCCAGTAAATTGCCCCTCAGCCCTAGAGCATTGTCCTGTGACCTCCCCCAGCCCCAGTGAATTGCTCCCCAGCCCCAGAGAATTGCCCCATGATCTCCCCCAGCACAGAGAATTGCCCAGTGACCTCCCCCATCCCCAGTGAATTGCCCCCCAAACCCTGAGAATTGCCCCGTGACCTCCCACAGCCCCAGTAAATTGCTCCCCAGCTCCAGAGATTTGCCCTGTGACCTCCCCCATCCCCAGTGTATTGCAACCCTACCGCAGAGAATTGCCCTGTGACCTCTCTAGCCCAGTGAATTGTCCCCTCATCTCCCCCAGCCCCAGTGAATTGCCCTATCACCTGCCCCAAGCCCAGTAAATTGCCCCCTGCCCCAGAGAATTGCCCAATGATCTCCCCCAGTCCCAGTAAATTGCCCTGTAACCTCCCCAGCCCCAGTGATTTGCCCCCAGCCAAAGGGAATTGCTCCATGACCTCCCCAAGCCCCAGTGAATTGCCCCCCAGTCTCAGGGAATTGCCCCGTGACTTCCACCAGCCCCAGTGAATTGCCCCCAGCCCCAGAGAATTGCCCCATGACCTCCCCAAGCCTCATCAAATTGCCCCATCCCCTTCCCCAATGAATATCCCCATCAACTGCCCCAGGCCCATGGAATTGCCCCGTGATCTCCGCCAGCCCCAGTGAAGTGCCCCCAGCCCTAGAGAATTACCCAATGACCTCCACAAGCCCCCAGTAAATTGCCCCATCACCTGCCCCAGTTCCAGTAAATGCCCCCAGCACCAGAGAATTGCCCCGTGACCTCCTTCAGCCCCAGTGAATTCCCCCATCACCTGCCCCAGGTCCAGTGAATTGCGCCTGTAACCCCCTCCAGCCCCAGTGAATTGCCCCGTCACCTCACACACACAGACATACACACACTCACACACAGACATACACACACTCACTCACACAGACATACACACTCACTCACTCACACACACTCACTCACACTCAGACAAACACACACTCAGACATTCACTCACACTCAGACACAAACACTCACTTTCAGATACACACACTCACTCACACTCAGACACACACACTCACACGCAGACACACACACTCAATCACACTCAAACACACACTCACTCTCACACACACTCACTCATACTCAGACACACACACTAACTCACACTCACTCACACTCAGACACACACATTCACTCACACACTCACACACAGACAAACACACACTCAGACATTCACTCACACTCAGACACAAACACTCACTTTCATATACACACACTCACACTCACTCACACTCAGGCACACACACTCACATGCAGACACACACACTCAATCACACTCAGACACACACACTCACTCACACTCAGACACTCACACACACTCAGACACTCACTCACACTCAGACACACACACTCACTTTCAGATACACACACTCACTCACACTCAGGCACACACACTCACACGCAGACACACACACTCAATCACACTCAGACACACACACTCAGTCACACTCACACTCAGACACACACATTTACTCACACACACTCACTCACACAGAGACAAACACACACACACTCACTTTCAGATACACACACTCACTCACACTCACTCACACGCAGGCACCCACACTCAAACACTCACACACACTCACTCACATTCAGACACACACTCACTCTCAGATACACACACTCACTCGCACTCACTCACACTCAGAAACACACTCACTCACACTCAGACATACACACTCACTAACACACACAGACACACTCAAGCAGACACACAGACACACAGACAGACACACACACACACTCACTCACTCACTCACGCTGTGCTTTGTCTGCCACCAACCCCCCCCCCCCCCCCCTTTCTCCCTCCCTCCTTTTCGAAACCTCCGAGCTGTGCTAGGAGATAATCAGAAACAGGGGTGACATCACGGCTGGCGTCACCGATGTTTGCTGATTGGCTGGAAAGCCAATCAGCTCGCACATGCTCTGTGTGCGAAGGTACACATCAGAAATGTGTGTACCCATGATGGCTCCCCCAGCCCTAGTGAATTGCCCCATCACCTGCCCCCCTGACCCAAAGAATTGCGCCATGTCCGCCCCCAGGCCCAGTGAATTGTCCTGTGACCTCCCCGAGCCCCAGTGATTTGCCCCCAGCCACAGAGAATTGCCCCTGTGACCTCCCCCAGCCACAGTGAATTGCCCTTCAGTGCCAGTGAATTGGCCCGTGACAACCCCCAGCACCAGTGAATTGCCCCATCACCTGCCCCAGCTTCAGTGAATGGCCCCGTGACCTCCACCAGCCCCAGGGAATTGCCTCCCAGCCCCATAGAATTTCCTCATGACCTCCCCATGCCCCCCAGTGAATTGCCCCATCACCATCCCCAGCCCCAGTAAATTGCCCCAGTCCCAGAAAATTGCCCTGTGACCTCCCTCAGACCCAGTGAATTGCCCCATCACCTGCCCCAGGCCCAGCGAATTGTCCCTGTAACACCGCCAGCCCCAGTGAATTGCCCCGTCACATCACACACTCTCACACAGACATACACACACTCACACACACACACTTACTCACACTCAAACACACATTACCAGTAGAGAAATGGTTTAGGGCTTTTGAACTTACTCAAAAGGTTATTAAATATCAAGCATTTTGAGAAATATACTTTAAAACCATTCAAAGATGGTATTTAGTTGCTGCTAAAATTGCATTAATGAGGAAAGATGCTTATCTGGGAAAATGTTGGAGACTCTGTGAACAAAAAGGATCTCACAAACATATTTGGTGGAAATGTAGTCTAATCAAGAGTTTATGGCTCTCGTGTTTTCAATACATTTCCATGATATGTAAGAAAGCCATTATCCCAACATCTGAAATAACTTTATTTGTTTTTTTTTCCAGAGAAACTAAACTTTGCAGAGAAAGCTTTTATTATTCAAATAGTTTCAGTGGTTAAATGGCTAATAGCAAAATATTGGAAACAAGCTTATATGCTATCACTAAATGCAGTCTTATCAGCTTTAAAGAAGAATAGAGATTAAAAAAAAGATATCGGTAACCTGGATATAAAAATGTCAATAGCAAATATTTTGACCAGTGTCAACTAGATTTGTAATGAACACCCCCCTCTTGCTCCATGCATGTCTGAATGATGATTGCATTTTGTGATTGTAGGTTTGTAAGCTGTACAAATATTACTGTCTGTAAACTTGTGTTTCTATGTGATGTATTATTTGTTTGTTAAAAAAAAAAAAATTCCCAGTGATTAAGGATGACATCTTAATAAACCCAATGTTAAAAAGCTGGAGATTGTTTCATTTAAAGATAATTGGGACGGATAAAATTACCTATAAGAATACAACTTAAAAACAATCCTGAATTTACCAAACAATTGAATGCAGCTTCGTTCATCTGGAAGCGGCAGGAGGTGAGCAGAGGCCCAGTTGGGTAATTGCATCAAGGCCCAGCAGGGTTAATTCACACCCATAGTCCCTACACACCAGAGAGAGAGGCTGAGCTGAGAGTACAAGCAGCCAGCCTGTGAGGAAACGGAGGCCCATAGTCGGGGGGAGCCGGCGAGATAATTAAATAAAGAAAGAGGCACTGGATACACTAACTGGAGTAACAGTTAAGGTGTTAACATTTAGCCCGCCATCTGGTGAAAGGCTAGGGTGCAGCCTGCAATCTGTCTGCATAAACAAAACCCCATGGGGTGCCATTCCATAGAACCTCACATATACTTGCTTCATAATAAATTGCCTGATGGCATGGAGAAGGGAGCTCTGCAATTTTTCTCACAAAATATCAACCTGCTCTGCTAAACTCTGTACCTAGGATTTGCCTGTCCCAGAAGCACTATAATTTAATGTCCTTAGTGTGGCTCACTGTGAACAAAGCAGCACAACAACTAGTCACAGCAACTTTTAACCACATACAGGAAAGTTTACAATTTGTGAAATCAAGCTTTCCAAAAAAACAAGGCTATGCTACTCTGCCACCTTGTGACCAAGTGTAAAATGTGTAGAATCAAGCTTCCAAAATCAAGGTTATACTACGCTGCCACCTTGTGGACAAGTTTACAATTTGTAAAATCAAGCTTTCAAAAACAAGGCTATATAATGCAGTCACCTTGCGGCCTCACAAACGAATGTAGGCTATAGAAAGCAGTAAATGCTACCTCAAATTCTGTCACTGATCTTGTAGAGCCGATTTCACAGCTACAGACTTATAAGGAAAAAACAGCTACTCTTTCCAGAAAACATGATTGATCCGATGGCAGTAGTCGCCAACAAGCTCAATATGGCCTAGGGAAGACCATAAGGGGAAAACATCCCACATGGATCACTAAAGCAACAACATTACGAACAAAGCTAACAACAAAGACCAAGTCAGCCTGCTAGCTACGTAGAAGGACAAGCTTCATAATAAAGCCTTCAGTATCACCTCCACATTTCTAACATATCTTTATACCAGCAGCGTAGAATAGGGAAAAACAAGAAAAATCAGCCAACTAAAAAGATTAGAGACCACTGCAAGCCTCCAGGAGCCACTCAAGAGGTTGGCTCAGATCCCTCAGAGGAGTCGGCAGATGAGGGGAGCCCCGCCTCATCACATCATGACATGAACCTGTCCAAAAGCTCTATGGCACAAATTAAATGAATGTTCCAGTCTTATATGGCGAAGACTGTGGAGCCCATTAAGAAGTATATTGCCGAGTTGGGACAAAGAACCCAATTGCTATAAGAAACGACGGACCACATAGTGGAGGCCCAAGGACAGGACAGGATGGAGATTAATCAAAACTCCTCCCGAATCATGGCTCTTGAAGACAAATATGAAGATCTGGAAAACAGGTCACGCAGACATAATTTGAGGATAAGGGGGATACCGAGAGAAATTCAGAATCTCCACCAATACCTGAAAAAGATGATTGACAAGCTATTGCCCAATGCTCCTGGGGCATTACTGGAAATTGAGAGAGCCCACAGGGCACTGGGTGCCACAAGAAACCCTGAGACGTTATTATGAGGTTCCTCAGACAACAAGCCAGGGACTCAGTTTTGGCAGAAGCCAGGAATTCACAAGAAATCAAAGGCCCTGACGACTCAACACTTCTCATCTTTGCGGATCTCTCGCCCATTACCCTGACCAGACATAGGGAGATGAAGTCTGCTCTGGGGGTCTTGATTAAGCACAAGATACCGTATCGGTGGGGCTTTCCGTTTGCCCTCATATTCCAACACAGAGGCAAAACATACTCAGCCCATTCACTGGAAGATTGTTAGTCCACCCTTAAATTACTTAATTTGATTTCTGATGAGAAGGAGAAAAGAAATAAGGAACAAAAAGCCTTGTCCAATCCATCCAGACAATGGTCAGAGGTATCCTATAGCACTAGATGAAAAACATCTTCCAACATTACTAGTGGACATCCCCCATCAAAGCTGAAACCCTCCCTTCTACAGACCTCAGAGACTCGGGCTCAACAAGAACCTGTGTGAGCAAAACTTTGGCTTGAAATGAAATGACAATTGGAAATGCCCTGCCTGAAACTGCACCAGTACCTAGATATGATCTGGTATCAACGGATCCAAGATAATGTCCTTCAGAACTCTTATTTCTTAATTGTCATGACAGTAAGACTGACCGTTGAGTATTGGCTAAAATGTTGTTACCATTTACAATGTTTATGATGTTTAAAGAAAAGTAATGTTTATTTTTACTTAGTTCACAGATGTCTACCCTTATAAGTAATATACACCCCCCCTCCCTCCACACACATACACCGGGGGATTTCTATTAACCCCTCGTAAAAGGGATATCAGTACAATTGGATACTCCATTTTTCCTCCCTAGAGTTGCCAGAATGTATAACTGGCGTAGGAGATTTTGTTGTATTTTACAGTTCTATTCATTTGTTTTTTTTTCTTCCATTTGACCTCCCTCTGGCATTTATCTCCTGCGAGGATTCATGGCAGGGACATAATGGATTTGCAGAAGTGGCTTCGGCGACCTCTCGTCCTCTTAGCACCACCAAACCTCCGACAGAATAAGGCAGGTGGGCATGACATTGTAAGCTTCACTCGACACTATGGTAATGACTGACACTGAGTTCACGTTCATGACACATGATGTTAAGGGCTTTAATTCCCAATTTAAAAGGAAAGCTTTCATATACTACAAAGACACTAAGCCCTCTGTACTGTTTTTACAAGAAACACACTTTGCCCATAATCATATTCCTACATACCTGAATAAGGACTACTCTACTTGCTTCTCGTCCACCCAACTTACCAAAAAGGCAGGCACGCCTATCCTAATACACCGCAATTTTCTGTTTCAACTAGAATCTAAGATAGTTGATAAAGAGGGCCACTATGTTATTCTTCATCTTAGACACCAAACTGACCCTGGCTGCCATTTATGCGCTCCACTTCAACACAAAACCTTGCTGAAAATTTTAAGGCTCTTGGAATCACACTCAGGCAGTTCGATCATAATGGGGGGGGGTTAATTTATCTTTTGATTCGTGAGTAGATCGTTCTAGTACCCAAACCACTGATCGTTCCTCAAACAAATTGAGACAAATTAGGAAGGCGTTGCTGAATCTTGGCTTGATTGATGCATGGAGAGGACACAACCCAAATAGGAAAGAATATACCCACTACTCGCACACTCATGGGTCCTAGTCACGCATTGATTCTATATTGATAAGCTCTGCCCTTTTCGACTAATCTAGAAGGGCCGCAATTTACGCCTGCCCATGGTCTGACCATTAAGCTGTCAGACTGGATTTAGTGTTAGGTTTAAGTACGAGGAGCCTGTATGCATGGAAACTGAATGATCTACTACTAACTAACCCAAAACTTCTAGAACAAATAGAAGCAGACTTACACTTATATTTTGATACTAATAACTCTACAGAAACGGGAATAGGCTGGGTATGGGTGGCCCACAAAGCCTTCATCAGAGGCACATGCATTAAACTGGCCACAGCTTATAAAAAACAAAGTAAACTGAAAGAAACATAACTCACGACCAAACTGCAGGGGCTAGAACGCCAGAATCAGCTTAACCCTACCCCCTCACGTGCCAATTGATTAACAAATGTAGAATTGAACTAGACAACATTTTATCTAAAAAAACTGAACAAGCTCTTAAACGCACAAAACACTTGTTCTATACAAAGGCTAATAATCCGGATTCCCTCCTAGCTAAGAGGCTTAATGCTAGAATTTCTCAATCTAGGATTTTAGGGACAAGGATAAAAAAGGGAGTGGCTACAGTGAGCCAGAATGAGATCAAACGGACCTTTGCAGACTTCTATCAGACAATATTTTCCACCAAAAACCAACCTAACATAGGGCTTATTCAGTCCTACTTAGAGGCTTGCGATCTCCCTAAAGTTACATTTCAAAATATGACAACGTTAAATTCAAATGTGACAATTGAGGAGATCAATAAAGCGATTAAGAGCCTAAAGCCTGGTAAGGCCCCAGGTCCAGATAGTTTCAATAATTCAAATTATTAGACTTTTGCTAACCTTCTAGCGCCTCACTTATGTAACCTTTTTAATTCCATTCTAAATGGAGACAAAATGCCTCCAGAATTTAATAAGGCAGACTTAGTTGTCGTTCCTAAAGAAGGGAAAAAATTATCGCCCTATATCCCTTATGAATGGAGATATCAAATTATTGGCCAAGATCATGGTGGATAGAATCTCTGTTTTTTTACCGGACCTAATACACAAAGACCAAATGGGCTTTGTCCTTCAAAGGCAAACAAGGGACAACATTAGAAGGACTTTAAATGTCATTCATTCGGCGCATGGAGGCAAAATATCATTATGTGTCCTGGCGTTGGATATGGAGAAGGCATTCAACACATCTATATGCAATTAATCTAATTAGATCCTTTTATAACCTTCCGCAAGCCAACCTTAAACTTCCTGGGACACAGTATACCAATATTAATATCCAACGAGGAACCTGACAGGGATGTCCCTTGTTGCCCCTGTTGTATGCGTTGGCAATTGAACCTTTAGCTCAGACTATTAGGTGTAATTCTAGAATCTTAGGTCTTAAGGTGGGTATGCATCATCTTAAATGCTCAGTATTTGCAGACGACCTTCTTTGCACGCTAACTGACCGCATAACCTGAAGACATGCCGAACTGGTCAAAACTTCATATTTCCTGGAGTGGGCGCATAACCACGGTGAAAATTAATATTTTGCCAAAAATATTATACTTATTTAGAACCCTCCCTGTCATGGTAGGCATGAAAGAATTAGACAACTTGCAAAACAAAATCTTTAAGTTTATCTGGTGGGATAGACCTCTTCAGATAGTGAGGAAAATAATGTATAGACACAAAACTCAGGAGGGTCTTTCCTGCCCGAATCTTCGGTTGTACCTGAGAGCAGCCCAGTTGGCGTTTGTTTCAATTGCCCATTCAAGCAAACATCAACCTCTCTGGATCTTTGTGGAGAATTGACAAATGAGACCCCACAGCTGGGATACTCTAGCCCTCCATTCTCTAGCCATTGAACACAACCTCCTCTCCATGGACTGACATAACCAAGCCATTATCCTGCCCCAATCTCACTTTCACTGTCTACCATCATCCTCTCGCCTTACAACTTGCCCAACGGAAACAATCCCTGCCCTTACACATATATTCAACCTTTCCCTAAACACTGGCAAGTTTTCATAATTTTTAAAACATGCCATAATTACACCTCCTCTGACTCAGCTTCTACTTCTAACTATTGCATCTCTATACTTCCTCTGGCTTCAAAACTGCTTGAGCAACTTGTTTACAATCTCCTTGCCCAAATTATTTTCTCCAACTGCCTTCTTGACCCCTTACAATTTGGATTTGCCATCCTCTGGTACTTTGCCCCTGAAGGGTTTCACCCAAACAGCCCTGGCAGTTTCTCTTGTATTGTCTTTTTTGTCTTGAGAGTTTAATTACAGTATAAAATATTATAAATAAATTAACATGGTGTAGTAAGTAAATAGGATTCCTTGTGAGTGCTTATCAAGCTGCTCCTCAATTTTCCCTAATGGATGTTTTGATTATTGGTTATAACTTTTAGCACCCCAATATTTGACACTTACAGCCTTATTAAATTGCGATTCAGCCAATTGAATAGGGCTCTATATAAGCACAGAGCATATTTTTTTACAGAAGTTTTTAGTTAGTGAACTTCTATCCAAAAGCAAGGTCTTCACTAACTAAAAACTTCTGTAAAATAAATATGCTCTGTGCTTATATAGAGACCTTTTCAATTGGACGAATCTCAATTTAATAGGGCTGTTAATACCTTAATGCGTTTTACATTCTAAAATGTAGGTACACATCCAAATGGGAAGACTGTATAATAGAGGAGGCGTAATGGAGACAGAATAACGTTTTTAATCAATTTAATTTGATCTAAGGAATTACCATATTTACCAATTTAATAATATGGAGAATAAATCCATATTTACAAGTTTCCAACATGGCTAACTTCTTGGTTTGTATGACGACTTGGCAGTCTGTTCTTCCCAGTTTTCCTCAATAAATGTAAATAAGGATTTTTATTTATCCAAAAGATAACTCTCTACCTCCAAAAATGTGTATAAAATGTGCATTGTGCTAATCGAGCAGTGTAATTTGCAATCTTACACATTTATGTTGATCTTTTCACTCGCAATATTAGGAAACTCGGCCCACATCTGCAAATCCTGCCTTGTCCGCAAGAGATTTCAGTGTAGGATGTATGAGTTCACTCAGTATATTTCCCAAAACCAAACTTTACAGATGAGAAATGGCTCTAGGAGCCAATTGAAAATGAGAACGTCCTCATTATTATAATCAGTGAGAACAAGTGCCGTAACTGAGACAAGAGACCATCATCATTTTCTATTGTTTTTGTGGTACTATACTGTCTCATTAACTGCTGCTGCATCACTCCACCATGGTTTTAAAACCATTTGTGAGTGGTCCTTGGTACTCGTATTATTTTTTTCAGATTTTTCATGTTACGATTTATTGGCATAGGATTTTGGTATAAAAACGGAGTAACTCGTAATCTTTTGGCAGTGCAAAAATCAATGGAAAATGTTGCCATAATTTTTGGCTTAGTCTTGCCGCAGTCATTCATAGCAGTTCTCCCGAAACGTTTCTGGTATAGGCGATTAACATAGCTAGCGGGATTTACTTTGCTCTTAAACATGGTGTAATCTGCATTATAGGGGATTAGCAAAGAGGCCATAGTTACCATAGTTATCAGAGGTTCATAAAACATAAGAGCAAGCAGGGAGAGGGGGGACATGAAACACCATAGTTTTCATCATGCATTTAAAAGAGCATGTTTTAAATATTACAGAAGTTGTTTTGCATGAGAAAAAAAGAAAACATATTTAAACTTTCATGGCAGAATAACGTTGGTAACATCTTGTCATGACTGTGGGGTGTAAATTGGTTTCCAAAAAGTTATCATCTTGTAATCTGCTTTGCCATTGAATAATTAGATAGCATCCATATCTTCTGCAACTAATTGGTGCAACGCAAGAACAACATTAAGCATATCCCCCATAGATTGGAGCAGAACAAGTTGTTTAGCCATTTAGGAAATTAGACTTAAGGGGACACTGTTATCCCAAAATCATATTGATTGCATTGACCATGAAAAACTGACTATAATTATACTAGGCTTTTTTCTGTACAGTAAACTAACTCTTGTCTCAATATGTTACCTGACAGCTCAAAGTATTGGGTAAGAGAGGTGGAGGGGTTCTAAATGAATGACAACATCATGGTCATTTTTTGGGTCCAGCACAAGGTTGACAAACAAACTGTGATTTTAATTAGCACATCAAAACAATTACTCATTTGCATAACAAGGCAGCACACATATTAGCATTCTTAGGAATTATTCACTTTGGAAAAATGGCTAATACAATATATAGTCAGTTTTCCATACCTGTTTAACAATAAGCTATATAATTTTTTTTATTTGGGGTGATATAGTCCCTTTTATCCCCTTCAGGATTGCTATCTTGTCGTGGTGAAGGGGCCTGTGTATTTTAGTGAAGCTGTGAGCTATACTATGCACGGTCAGCCAAGATGGGCAGGTCATAGCAAAGAGGTCAGACAAATCCTGGTCCACCAGAGAAGGAACTTTAAACCCACTTCAGTATCTTTGCCATGGAAACCTTAAGGGTAAGCACAATGAGACACAAGATTTGTCTGGCATGCTGCAATCCATAGGGTCATGGAGAGATGGACACGACCGTATGACTAAATAGCAATAGTCCATTTAAAATCAAATAGCTTTTTTGGAAGGAGGGTTATTATGCCCATAATTGCACTTGAGAATTATCCTGCTAATATCCAATATTCTATAGTTTAAAGTCAATCAAGTTTTTCATAGGCTTCTTTTAATGCCCTCATAACTGGCCCCATTATAGCACTGGACCTCTAAGGTGAGGAAGTAATCTTCAGATCTCAATATGACTTTTCTTCAATGGCCATTTTAATTTATCCAAGTCACACACGTTTTTCAATTAAAAATAATAATAATAATATAGAACATGTTGCACTTATGCTTTTATTCCAGAAATATTATACTGGCATTGAGGGTTTACAACATCAAGTTTTTCATAGGCATCTTGTAATGCCCTCATAATGGGCCCCATCATAGCACTGGACCTCTAAGGTGTGGAAGTTATTTTAAAATCTCAATATGACTTTTCTTCAGTAGCCATTTTAATTCATCACAACAGGAACATCTATAAGTGTTTTGGAAATTACACTGATTCTTGAGGAATAAATGTGGCTTCCAGTAGGAGCTTGTTCTTCAACTACAATCTTAACATGTCTTGTTAAGTTCGACAGGAAAAGAGAGTGATAAGTTATCAAGCAATACGATCTTTATTCTTTGCTTTTTTCAATCTAACTGACCTTGATCTAACAACATCAAAGCCAATACTTTATACCCTAACAATTTGCATTGCAAATGATCTGTTGGGGGACATGTACAATTGCCACATGCATGTAAGCATTTTTAAAATTAAATCCATTTCATTTCACATTAAATTAAGATTAACATATGCAATTAATTATGCAACCTGGATAGCCTGGAGCATTTTTTGTAGGATGAGGAAACTATGGAGGACAAATATGTCCTCCATCGGCATAGGGACTATGCTTTAGTTTGTCGGGTCTGTTTAGTTAATGCTATCCTTTCTCTTCTTGTTTTAAATTATATTTTACATGTTTGCACGTGTATTTTGATTTAATTAATGGTGAACTAAAAATAGATTTCAACCCTTTACATTCTTCATAGTCTCTGGCATTCCATCATCTTCTGCATTGTTTTCTTGACAGCTTCCTTCACTTCATGGTTCCTTAGGGTATAAATAATAGGGTTTAGAAGTGGAATAACTATGGATGGAAATATAGAGATTATCTTATTCAAATTAAAAGAGTGTGAAGCTTTGGGCAGAAGAAACATAAAAATAATGCTTCCATAGAAAAGGAGAACAACAGTCAGATGAGAAGCACATGTAGAAAATGCCTTGTGTCTCCCAGATAAAGTAGAAATCTTCATCGTGGTACGGATAATGCTAACATAGGACACCATAATAAGCAAGAAGCAGCCCATGATTATAAAATAAGCAATAACAAAAAATAATTTTTCGATTTGTGATGTCTCAGAGCAGGATATCTGAAACAATGGTACAAAATCACAGTAATAATGATCTATCTCATTATGACCGCAGAATTGAAGTGATGAGAGTTGTAAACACGGCACCGTCATTGCTAGGAATCCACCAGTCCATGAACCCAACAAAAACATATTGCAAGTCTTCGTACTCATAATGATCGAATATCGCAAAGGATTGCATATTGCCACGTATCGATCATAGGCCATTATAGATAGGGAGAAATTTTCTACAGAACCTAAAGAAAAATGAAAATAAAACTGGGCTAGACAGCCTGCAGATGAGATCGTCTTTTGTTTTGTTATCAAAGACCTTAAAAGTCGAGGAACAGTGACTGCAGTATAACAGATCTCCAGAAAGGAGAAAGCACCAATAAAGTAATACATTGGCTTGTGAAGGCTTGGTTCAATTCTAACTATGATGATAATGAAGAGATTCGCTGTGATGGTGAGAATATAAACGGTCAATATTATAATAAATGGTAACATCTCCATCCCATTTACAAATGAAAATCCCAGAAGCAGGAAATCTGATTGGTTGTTCCATCTTACTTTCAACATTTTAATCACCCAAACAATAAGTATATGCAACATATTTCTGTATTCATCAAATTTGTAATCTGCCTTGAATCACATTTTCATCAATTTCCTTTTGTAAAAAGAAAGCTAAATGCTTAAAATACAAAAATATTTTAGAAAAATAAATCCAAAATAATATATTAGCACACAAATAAATGTAAAGTATAGATATTCATGAGATAGGAGTAAATTGCATGAGCTTTAAAAAAAATAGCCAATGTAAATACAAAATATAATTTTGTTAAGTGATGTGTAAGAGTAGCGATAATCAATGAATGGATTGATATATATATATATACATATGCAGACAGATACTGACACTTTCAATTTAATTTGGATTTATAAAAGAAAGGAATGTAGCAGTAATCTCACCAACATTATACAATTAACCTGCAATAAAAATGTAGATAAAGATTTTTTTTCTATCACTACTCCTATAAAGGGAACAATACAGTTATGCTCAAAAGCTTGGCAGCAATTGTGGCATTTATTTTAAAAATATGACTGATCATGAAAGAAGAATGTATTTTATTGAAGGATAGTGATCATATGAAGCCATTTATTATCACATAGTTGTTTGGCTCCTTTTTAAATCATAATGATAAAAGAAAAATCACCCAAATGACCCTAATCAAAAGTTTACAAACCGTTGAATGTTTGGCCTTGTTACAGACACACAAGGTGACACACAAAGGTTAAAATGGCATTTAAATGTACATTTTCCACACCTGTGTTTTTTTAAATTGCAATTAATGTCTCTCACATGGATGCACTGAGCAGGCTAGATACTGAGCCATGGGGAGCAGTAAAGAACTGTCAAAATACTTGATTAACAAGGTAATGGAACTTCATAAAGATGAAAAAGGATATAAAAAGAGATCCAAAGCCTTGAAAATGACAGTCAGTACTGTTCAATCACTTATTAAGAAGTGGAAAATTTGGGGATCTCTTGATACCAAGCCAAGGTCAGGTAGACCAAGAAAGATTTCAGCCACAACTGCCAGAAGATTTGTTCAGAATACAAAGAAAAACCCACAGGTAACCTCAGGAGAAATACAGGTTGCTCTGGAAAAAGACAGCGTGGTTGTTTCAAGGAACACAATACTTGAACAAAAATGAGCTGCATGGTCGAGTTGCCAGAAAGAAGTCTTTACTTCACCAATGCCACAAAAAAAGCCTGGTTAAAATATGCCTGACAACACCTTGACACGACTCACAGCTTCTGGTACAAAATAGAGCTTTATGGTCACAACCATAAGCGCTACATTTGGAGAGGATTCAACAAGGCCTATAGTGAAAAGAATACCATCCCCACTGTGAAGCATGGTGGTGGCTCAATGATGTTTGGGGGGGGGGGAGGGTGAGCTCTAAAGGCATGGGGAATCTTGTGAAAATTGATGGCAAGATGAATGCAGCATGTTATCAGAAAATACTGGCAGACAATTTGCATTCTTCTGCACGAAGGCTGCGCATGGGATGCTCTTGGACTTTCCAGCATGACAATGACCCTAAGTACAAGACCAAGTTGACTCTCCAGTCATTACAGCAGGAAAAGGTGAAGGTTGTGGAGTGGCCCTCACAGTCTCCTGACCTTAATATCATCGAGCCACTCTGGGGAGATCTCAAACATGCGGTTCATGCAAGACGACCAAAGACTTTGCATGACCTGGAGGCATTTTGTCAAGACGAATGCGCAGTTATACCACCTGCAAGAATTAGGGGCCTCATAAACAACTATTACAAAATACTGCACTGTGTTACTGATGCTAAAGTGGACAATACACAGTATTAAGAACTAAGGGTATGCAAACTTTTGAACAGGGTCATTTAATTTTTTTCTTTGTTGCTATGTTTTGTTTTATGATTGTGCCATTATGTTATAACCTACAGATGAATGTTAATCCCATAAGAAATAAAATAAATGTGCTTGCCTGCTCACTCATGTTTTCTTTAAAATGGTACATATAATACCAATTCACCAAGGGTCTGCAAACTTTTGAGCACAACTGTATATGAAATAAGGTGAATATAAATAGAAAAAAATACAAATAATAACAAAATGTAAATCTGTGGAATTATGAATATTGAGGCCCCCATTTAGCTCCAAGCCCGTAATTACCTTCACACTGCGTGTATGTCTGTGGGTTCGAAATTTGCTACAGTTACACATGTACTTAATTGTTCAAGCCCGCAATTACAGACTTACAGCCCCAACACACAAACCATGAACCTGTATGTAGCATTTCAGGGCATGAACATGATAAAGTAAGCAAGCCTGTAAGTTACAATTTAGACAGAACTAATTGTAAATGAGGCCGACATTATGACGTCAGTAAAACATGGAGTTTAAAGTACAATCAATTAGTGTTTAGAAGTCCAATCTGCAATCGCACTCGCAATCCAGAAATATAGAAATCCATAATAATGAATACATCATCTGTTCTAGTCTATGTGGGTGGACTGATATGTATTAATTCCTTGATTCCTGGAATCAATATAACATGGAAATAAAACGTAAAAAAAAAATTGTTATTGCAGATTTGCAAGCTTGAGACTGATGTGCAATTAACTATAATGCCTTTCATTGCTTTACCAGTATTTTAAAGTACAGTAGTGTGTTTATATTTGCTTTTACAGTGTTACGAATAGGTGTTTAACCCACTTGCGAGTCCTATCTAGTTCTCGTATAATTTGTTACATAATAATTTGATACATTTGACACTTACGTGTTTGAAGGTAATTGCCGGCTTGTTGAATTGTTGCAATTTAATATGGATTTTGCATCTTTAGCACTGGTAACATTTGTGGGTTTGAAACATCAAAGGAGGAGGTATGATGGAGTTAAATTTTTGACTACAGCAGTGATTTTGAGCCTGTAACCCGCAAATTTATTTGCGGATAGCTAAAAGATGCCAATTAAATATCAGTGCGATTTTGACAATTAAATAGGGGCCTAAGGATTACATATAAATGCATAATAAATATGTAAAATTATATTAATGATTATAATATGTAGTTTTACAGAGTAACAATAATCATGAAACATGTTTTATAGCTTTACATATTTTCAAATGCATATTCTTATTGGTTGTATATTATTAATAAACTGTTCTACTCTGCAAAAAAACTTTTAATGTATTTATTTTTTCTCTCTAACTAGTATGAAACGTCAAGTAAGTTATGTATTTCAGTGAATGCAAAGCCACCCAGGTTAACACCCTCATTATTATTATTATAGTTTATTTATAACGCGCCGACATATTCCGTAGCTCTGTACATAAATTAAGTTCAGACAATGATAAATACAGATATTAACATATAGCAAAGGAAGGAGGGCCTGTCTTTGAGCTAGGAATCCAATTTCCATGGTGAATTCCCAAAGTACTTAGGATAAAAACTCGCAATCTAAGGTATAGTGAGTGGTAAAAGAGAGTGAGAGAGGTGATAACGGGTCAGGATGGAAGGTGATACGCTTCTTTAAAGAAATGTGTTTTAAGTGAGGTTTTATTTTTTTTTTGGCAAGAGGATAATCTGGTGGAGCGAGACAAGGTGTTCCAGAGACTAGGCGCAGCACGAGAAAAGTCCTGGAGACGGGAGTGAGAGGAGGTGACAAGAGTTGTAGAAAGAAGAAGGTCATGAGCAGAACGAAGAGGGCGGGTGGGGGAGTATTTGGAGATGAGAGCAGAGATGTAAGGGGGAGCATTATTGTTGAGGGCTTTGTAAGTTAGGATCATGATTTTAAATTTTATTCTTGAAGCTAAGGGAAGCCAGTGGAGTGATTGACAGGGGGGTTGATGCCGACACTGAACATTGGGTTCAGAAGATGAGTCTAGCAGAGGCATTCATAATGGATTGAAGTGGAGATAGTCGGGTGGTGGGTAGGCCAACAAGAAGAGAGTTGCAGTAGTCTAGTCGAGAGATGATGAGAGAGTGAATTTAGTTGTGTCTTGTGTCAGATAGTGACGAATTCTGCAGATGTTTTTTAGCTGGAGAAGACAAGATTTAGTTAGTGATTGTATGTAAGGGATGAAAGACAGAGCGGAGTCCAGTAGAACTCCAAGACAACGGCCTTGGGAGGAGGGGTGATGATGTCTTTGTTGACAGTGAGAGAGATGTGAGGAATTGATGCTGTGGGAGAGGGAGGGAAGATTAGGAGTTCCGTTGAAGACATGTTTAGTTTGAGATGGTGGGTGGACATCCAAGAGGATATACTAGAGAGGCAGTTGGAGATGTGTGTTAGAATAGAGGGGGATAGATCTGGTGTTGAGAGGTAGATTTGGGTGTCATCTGCATTGAGATGATAATGAAGACCAAAAGAGTTTATGAGGGTACCGAGTGAGGAAGTGTAGATGGAGAAGAGGAGGGGGCCTAGGACAGATCCTTGGGGTACACCAACGGACAGGTGGTGAGGAGAAGAAGAGGTGTCAGAGAAGGAGACACTGAATGATCGATTTTGTAGGTATGATGAGAACCACGAGAGAGCTGTGTCTCGAATACCGAGGGAGAAGAGTATATGGAGTAGAAGTGGATGGTCAACAGTGTCAAAGGCAGCAGAGAGATCTATAAGAAGAAGAATTGAAAAGTTGGAGTTAACACGTAGCTTGTAACTGTCCGACGGCTGCAAACTGGTTTACAAAATAGCGTCTCTCGCTCGTAACTCTGCAGCCCTTACCTGCTAAACATTAGACTTACAATGCTGGAATTTAATATTGCCCTAAATATCTAAATGGAACACAAATAAATGAGACATTTGAAGTAACTGTTTATATGAGGCATTTGAAGTAACTGTATATATATATATATATATATATATATATATATATATATAAAAAATAAATAAATATATATATCTATATATTTCTATCATTAACAAGGCCCTGGTTGCCTTATGAGCTTGTGCAATCTTTAGAACTACTATTTTTACTTTATTTTCTGGTGCCTAACACTACTATTAGTAGAGAAAGCTACAATAGTAATGAAACAGTCGTTAGGTTTTAGGATTTCGTTTTTGGAGGATTATATCTGATATATTACTACAGCCTAGGATTGCCTGAGAAGGGATTAGGATAGACTGTAACCTTTCCCATTGTTACAGTCTATAGGATGATCAAAGCCTAAGAATAGATATAAGAATATGGATATTATAGTTTTAAATAAAATTATGGAATATCGGGGATCAATCACAGCCTATAATATGTGAATTGAGGTTCATCCATAATATATCAAGCTGCAAAGATTTACAAAGCGCTCTACAAAGCTTCCATTTATTATCTATACATTTTCTGTTTCTTTCTATCTATGGTAGAGGCTTTAGCCAGATTTGGGACTGCTACTAGAGCCTTTCAAGCAGGAGGACTCATTGAGGTCAGAGGCCTAATCTTTTTTTCCTATCCCTTTGGAAATGTTTGCTATGAGATGTTGACCTTTACAATTCATATCAAGACTTATGAGACTATATCATAATCACTAAAGGTTTTAATTGTGGAGATATTTAAATAACAGTATTTTCAAGTTCTCACTAAGCTTTATGTACAATTAAATATTTAGAACTACTTGAGAAGACCAATGGATCATGGTATGTTTTTCATTATATATAACCAAACTGTGTATAACTGTATGTAAATGATAAGATTATTTTCTATATAAATCTTGCAATTTATGAAAATAAAGTAAAACTCATTATGACATTTTAGGCACATCTGTTTGTTGTGTGAAATTCATATACTGGCATTTATTTTTAAGCAGGATTTTTTGGGGTGTTAACTCTGAAAATCAACTGTTTGCAAACTCAAGAGATTTAGCAAACTTTAGGGTAAGTTTAATAATGTTTATTTTGGTATTTTTTCATTCCAAAAATGTTTTCATACACTACTGATTCTCCTGTATCAGATGCATGAATACATGAAACTTAAATATGCCTTTAATGGCTGATATGTGTGTGCAGAACATTATAGCTTCTGTATATGCACACACTCACATACACAGACACATATAAACACAGACATACATATAGTAAATAGTACATTTGTGTTCACATTCTCAATGGTGGATGTATCTACTTTGGACAAATAATTCTTTAGACACAATGAGCCATATTAAATTCACCAAATTTTTGTTCCTAAAGGAGTCGCAAAAGTTAGGGCTATTAAGTTGACCTATTTTTTAGCTACCTGCAAACGAGCTGCGGGTTACAGGCTGAAAAACAACAGCGGTTGCCAAATTTGGAACTCCGACCCATTTAAAACTTTGATCTTTCAAGCCGGTAAATGTTAGAATCGCAAATCGCTATTAAATTGCTACAAGCCCTCAAGCCAAAATGATTTTATACCAGTAAATGGCAAAAGTAGCCAAAAATCCTACGGGTACATTTCCGTGTTATATTGATCCCAGCAATCAATGTTTTAATACATATAATAGAACTCGCATGGACTAGAATATTATATTTATTGATTTTTTTCATATTGCATTATTTCTGGAATGCAGGCCCGATCTCAACTCGGCAACTCTGCCTTCGAAACCATAAATGATTGAAATTTAACCTCCATGTTTTACTGACTTCTCTTTTACTATTGACTCCATATAAAATCGTAACTACGGGTTTGAATAATTTATCATATTCACGCCCGGAAATGCATGGTTTTTCGGATTTGGATTCTGGCCATGTCGCTGCAGCCTTTTCTAATTTAATCTCTCTGTAACTCCTGCAAATTTCAAGCCCACAGACTTACGGGCTGTACGACTACCACTGCGGGCTTGGAATTTAATAGGGCCCATTGTCTTGTTGTTAAATAAGTGTATGTCCTATCTCACTGTGGACCCATAATATATTACATGTAATTTGCGGCAACAGTTTAATACATTTTGGACCAAATGAACCTCTTTTAGAAAATATATATTTTTAAATCTGCACTGTCAAGTTTTTATAAAGTTACAATAAAACAGGGATTTGAGTGCTCCCATTAGTTTAGTTAGTAAGTTTTCATACATAGAACCCTAATGAACTAGCAGATGAACATCCCAATTTGAGAACAGTGAGTTCACATTTGAATGTCTAAAATAAGTTAAAAAAAACATATTTCCTGCCCAGGATTCCAAGAAATATAGTTATTCGCTGCATTCTGAGGGATATGCAAATGTGCCTACAAAGGCTTCACTCTTGTAATCCAAAAGTCATTTTAAACATGGCTTAATTTAGGCATATGCCTGCTGTATTACACAGCTTCAAGCTAAGCCCAGGATGGATTATGCAGCATGCATCAGCATGGGGCATGTTCCTAGCTTGTGCAGTAGATTTTGTGGGGATGTAGTTTACCACAACATCATTTCATTTATAGTGAATACAGTAGTACAATAAATAAATAGTACATTTGTGTTCACATTTGAATGTCTAAAACAAGTAAAAAAAAACTGCTTCCAGCTCAGAATTCTGAGAAAACAGAAAAAAAGTTATTACACTGCATTCTGGGAAGCAGAGCAAATGTCCCCACAAATGACTCACTCTTCAATCCATAGCCATTTTCAAACATGGCTTCCTTCCTTTAAGCTTATGCCAGCTGTATCACACAGCTTTAATGCAAAGCCAAGGTTGGATTATACACAAGCCGAGAATCCTATCCACGTACAGCTGTTTCAAGCTTACTGGCTATCATCAGCCTGGAGCGGGATCTCAGCCTGTGTTGTGGACCTTATGAGTAGGTAATTCACCACAACAATCATTTAATATATGGTGGGCAAAAGAGCGATAGAAGCCCTCCACCGTACAGTAGTACAGTAAATAAATATTACTTCTGTGTTCACATTTGAATGTCTAAAACAAGTAAAAAAACCTGCTTCCAGCTCAGAATTCCAAGAAAAACTATTATTACACTGCATTCTGGGAAGCTAGGCTGGTACATGCAAACATGCCCACAAAAGCCTCACTCTTCAATCCATAGCCATTTTCAAACATGGCTCCCTTTAAGCTTATATATATATATATATATATATATATATATATATATATATATATATATATATATACCGTATTTATTTAGATATATTTATATATATACAGTGCCTTGCAAAAGTATTCACTCCACTTCACTTTTTACCTATTTTGTTACATTACAGCCTTAAATTCAATGTTTTGTTAATCTGAATTTTATGTGATGGATCAGAACACAATAGTCTAAGTTGGTGGAGTGAAATGAGAAAAATATATACATAAAAATATTTTTTTGAAATAGAAAACAGAAAATTGTCATGTGTGTATGTATTCACCCCCTTTGTTATGAAGCCCATAAAAAGCTCTGGTGCAACCAATTACCTTCAGAAGTCCCATAATTAGTGAAATGATGTCACATGATCTGTCATTACATATACACACCTTTTTTGAAAGGCCCGGGGGGCTGCAACACCTAAGCAAACACTGCCATGAAGACCAAGGAACTCTCCAAACAAATAAGGGACAATGTTGTTGATAAGTACAAGTCGGGGTTAGGTTATAAAAAAAAATATCCAAATCTTTGATGATCCCCAGGAGCACCATCAAATCTATCATAACCAAATGGAAAGAACATGGCACAACAGCAAACCTGCCAAGAGATGACTGCCCACCAAAACTCACGGACCGGCAAGGAGGGCATTAATCAGAGAGGCAGCACAGAGACCTAAGGTAACCCTGGAGGAGCTGCAGAGTTCCACAGCAGAGACTGGAGTATCTGTACATAGGACGACAATAAGTCGTACGCTCCATAGAGTTGGGCTTTATGACAGAGTGACCAGAAGAAAGCCATTACTTTCAGCAAAAAACACGTTTTGAGTTTGTGGGAGACTCCCAAAATGTATGGAGGAAGGTGCTCTGGTCTGATGAAAATAAAATTTAACTTTTCGGCCATCAAACAAAACGCTATGTCTGGCGCAAACCCAAAACATCACATCACCCAAAGAACATCATCCCCACAGTGAAACATGGTGGTGGCAGCATCATGCTGTGGGGATGTTTTTCAGCAGCCGGGACTGGGAAACTGGTCAGAGTGAAGGGAAAGATGGATGGTGCTAAATAAAGGTATATTCTTGAGCAAAACCTGTACCACTGTGTGTGATTTGAGGCTAGGACGGAGGTTCACCTTCCAGCAGGACAATGACCCCAAACACACTGCTAAAGCAACACTTGAGTGGTTTAAGGGGAAACATGTAAAAGTCAAAGCCCAGACTATTTATATATTATTTATAAATATGTATGTGTTTGAGTGCATTTGATCATTTAAAACAGTTGGGTGCAAGTCGTTCTCGTTGATCTACCTTGGCCTTACACAGAGAGATACTGAAATCCTGGACTGTTGGTGGCCCTTGTAGGACTGAGATTCCTACTATTGATTCACAGTGATTATTCTATTAATGTATTGGGGAATGTTTTGTTTTTTGTTCCCACAGAAATAGTTCTGCAGACACCCATGATCCTATTAGAAACGGGTACATTTTGTATCTAAATAATACATATCTACTAGCGCAAATAATACAGGACATTTCATATACATTTAAATTTATTTACTTATCATAATAAAATAGTATTTTTTGTCAAAGGGCCATGCTTAGATTGTAAGCTCCTACAGCATGGTCCTCCACACTTTTTATACCACTATGTATATGTTTGCCTTTTGTACTCACTGTATCCCTTGTACTTAGCATTATGAAAAATGTTGTCTCTTTATAAATAAATAAATAATTAATAATAATAATAATAATAATACAATTAGGCTTTAGATTTTTTTTATATTGCTAAAAAATTTATATTTTAAATACATTGTGTTTTATTCCCTTAATTTATGATACCAAAAAAATATTTAAGTAGTTATTTATGCACATGGAAAAATTACTTATTTATTATATGTAACTCAACTCAAGCTGTAGCCGGTGCATATTATTTGCAAAAATGGAATATGCACCAGTAAGGGTTTGTTTTATATACTTGTGTATGATCCGTAATTTCTTGGTTTATCCCTTAACAAAAGAAAGCACATGAAGTATACAATGCAAAACACTTACAAGAATTTTGTTCAGGCTCTCCTTGAGATGATGTGCAGTATCCATACTGTTGACAGACATAGTGAACAGACCCAGACTTTAAGGCTATAAATAGTTAAACTTATTATCTTTCTATATTACCTAACATTAATTTAAGTAAACAAAGAATTTTGTTCTGTGCTATTATATCTCATCCAGGCACAACCATGAGAATATATTATGCCCCTAAGTACATACAAAGGTGTCTCTTGGTATCTTGTTGTGTGAGTCTCAGTGGATCAAACAAATGTCAATGATCCTAAGATACTACTTTACTTTTACAAGATTATTTATTCAGTAAAGTATTTATCAAATATTTTATTTCTTATCACAATGTTTTTTTTTTTATTATTCACATGTAACAGAATTATAAAGTGGCCTCCTCATCGACCCAATAGATCAGGGGTAGGATATCCCTGCTGCATACTGGCAAGACTATCGCTTCTTCAGTCATCCTGATTGACTCACTTCTTCACAGAAATGAAATCCTCAAATCCAGGAGTGAACTTGCCTGCCCTTGCAATAGATCATCGAAATACAGTGGGACCCTCGGTTCTCGGTTTTCGATACTCAACGCATCTGCCTTGGCTCGAAACTCAACGCTTGCTCTGTGTCTCTCCAGGAAATAGAATAAAGTTCTGTACTGTGGCGTAGTGTAGTTAGTGCCTGCAAGAGCCCAAGAGCAGTCTGTGTCTATAAGAATCAAAGTGCTACATTTGCCTACAAGAATCAAAGTGCAGAATGTGTACACAAGAGCCCAAGTATAGACTGTGCCTGTAAGAATCAAAGTGTAGCTTATGCCTATAAGAATCAAGGTGCAGCCAGTGCCTATAAGAATAGAAGTGCAGCCTGTGTCTACAAGAGTGAAAGTGCATCCTGTGCCTATAAGAATCAAAGTGTAACATGTGCTTATAAGAATCAAAGTGCAGCTTTTGTCTACAAGAATCAAAGTGCAGCCTGTGCTTATAAGGACCAAAGTGTAGTCTGTGCTTAATAGGACACGAGTGTAGCTTGTGCTTACAAAACCAAAGTGTAGCACATTGCTATAAGGACCCAAGTGTGGCTTGAAAATACTAGGACCTAAGTGGAGCTTGTGCCCATAAGGACCAAAGCGTAGCTTGGAAGAACCTAGATCACCCGAGAAGAGAAGACATTGCCAAGGCACAAGCTGATGAAGGGCAGGCAAACTCTGTTGGTTTGTGGGAATGCTAGCAGGGTTTTAAAAATTCAGCCTCTGTTCTGTGGTGATCCAGTGGTTAGGATTTGGTGCTTTCACCTTTGTGATCTGGGTTCAATTCTAGTCAGGGAACCCAGAGGTCACACCACCCTAAAGTCATGCAGGGTTTGGCCTGGTCAGTACTTGGATGGGATACCGCTAGGAATATCAGGAGCTGCATGCTGTGGCCCACTGGAGAAGGAACTGGCAATTCACTCTAGTATCTCTGCCATGAATACCAAGTGGACCAGCATGGTGTGTTATGGTCCATAAGGACACAGAGAGTTGGACTGATTGATGCAAACACAGAGCCAGATTCAAGTGCAAGCCCACATCTCGCCGGATCCAGGCCTTATGTCTGCATGTGCTGTGGGCTCCCATTCGTCTCCTATTCCGGAGCTATTCGATTAAAGTAGCCCGCAAGTTACGGGCCCAAAACCGACTCCGTAATTCATACACTGGTTCGTACCAGTTCAGGGCGGGAATATGATCAATTAAGCAAGATCGTAACCTCCAATTTGGAAACAGCCAATAGCAATGTCAATCAATTAGGTTCGGGGGTCCGATAGGCGATGGGACTGACAAACACTCAAAATACAGAATTATGTAAATGAATGACAATACTGTTCTAGTCCATGTGGGAGGCCTGATACGTATTAACTCATTGATTCCCGGAATCGATATAACCCTGAAATGAAACATAAAAATACATTTTATTTACTGCTTATTTGCGAGCTTGAGACTGTTGTGCAATTAATTCTAATGTCTTTTATAGCTTTCCCCATTATTTACAGTGCAGTATTGATTTTTTATTTGCATTTACAGTACCCCCGGTCAGGGGTTAAACCCCCTTGCAGGCCCTCCATTTGCTGTTTACGGGTGTGAAACCATTTGTGGCCTTGGGGAATTGGAACAATTGAATAGTGATTTGCGGAATTGAAAGATCAAAGGCTTAAGGCTGTAAGGTCCGGATTTAACCATCTCAGAGTTTTCAAGCCTGTAACCTGTAACCAGTTTGGAGCCAATTGAATAGCAAATTAACCTAATACCTCACTTACCGTCTCCAGTAACTTACGATTGCTCAATTGAATCGGGCACACAGTCTATCACAGTGATAAACCCAGAGTTTTCAAAAGAGAAAATGTGATAAAAGCAAGTTAAGTGTAATGTACAGGGATAACAGCAAAGCAAGGGTAACCAGGAAGTTCTTCATTGAATGGGTAAATGAAGTGTTTGGACCCACTGTAAAAAATATTTGCTGGGGAAAGAACTGCCTCTGAGGGCTCTGTTAACAATGGACAGTGCTCATGCTCACCCTCCAGGCTTGGAAGACAACTTGCTGGAGGACCTTAATTTTATAATAAGCTCTTGCCCCCTAACACATCTCCTCTGATCCAGACCATGGTCTTGCAGGTCATCTCAATCTTTAAGACATTGAATACCAAAGCCCTTTGAGCATTCTGGAAGGACCATTTCAATATTATTATTATAATATTCACCGTGTCACACTGATAGATAAGGCCTGGCGTGCAGTCTCTTATAAGACCATGAACTATGGCTGGAGTAAATTGTGGTCAGATGGTTCATCCTGGTTCATTGAGCCACCATAGAGGACAGACTGCCCATTGGAAAATTAGTAGGGGAACTATATTGCCACATGGGAAATGTGGACAGGTGGTGGGATGAATAGCCCCAAAACATAGTACCATAGTGTACCACCATGCTTCAGGTGTTCTTATGGCATATGCCCCTGCCTTATCTTGTATACTGTGTGTAATTACCCATGTGATATTACAGTGTTACGTGTACTGTGACTGAATGATCATGATGGGGTTAAAACACGGTGTGCTGAGTCTGCAGTGAGCAGACACCTCTATTGTACTGTTATCTGTTCTGGCCCTGTTAGCAAATCACATCTGCCATGTACTCTATCTAAGGTCTGGACCACTCAGACACAGAGACGGCAGGATGGGTATTAGAAGATAGCCCTATTATTCTAAGGTGCCAGCCATCAAGGTACTGCTAGACCCCATGTGGGGTCATCTCCTGTAATTGTCTGCAACACCCTCTCATTGTTACATTTTATACACCCCCTTGTATCTAACCCTATATATATTGTTGAATTTTCAAAATAAAACAGTTCACTTCTGAGACATATAGCAATGGTATGTCTCTTATTTTGCTCCTGGTGGCTGCAATACTGAACCTATCTCCATCCTGCAAGTAACTTGTCCTGGCCACTACCACAGGAAGGTTACTGAGACTTCTGGAAGTGCTGATTTCTGATGGAGAGACCCTGACTGATACAGAAACCAGATATCAGGGTGCTGGTACAGAGATTTCCAAGAACCCAAATGGTCCTTGTGGGTAGTTAGCCTGTAGTCTATAGCAAGTGGCCCTGGGCAGTAATAGCCCTACCCCTGGATCGTCACAGGTTGAATTACAAAATGTTGTTGAAAAGTATCACCCTGCCAAAAAAGCTGAAATGTGGACTTATTGAAACGTAGGAAGAAGCATCACTTGATAGGTTTCTAGTGGAACTCCCTAGTGAAATATCAGTCTTCAGCTGGGTTCAGTGGTGTTAAGAGATAGAAAAGAGAAAAATATCCTATACAAGTGCCTGATGTTCTAACAGAAGAGGACACCCCTTCAAAGCAATACCCTGTCCCCCACTTTCATTGAGCCCTAAAGTGGTCTAGGTACAGTTACAATTAAGTTAAATTCAATGTTATTTGATCAAATTATTGTTTGTTCTTTATGGCTGTTTAGTTTTAAGGTTTTGTAGCAAAAAACAACACCATTAGTTCCAACTAAAATGTTAAAATTCTGAGCTCTGCAACTGATCTTTTAAAATTTCATTCATCCTATGGGAAAGCTTGCTTGTAATTCAACCTTTTTGGAACTCAAGAACACATTAAAGTTGAGTTCCAAGGTACCACTGTACATAACAAAACATTTCATATCATAACATAGATTTTTTAACTGGAAGTGGTTTTAAACGGTGCCAAAACCGGAAATCATTGCCTGTGCTGTAGCTGAGTAAGTGAACACACAGGTATAGGCATTGGTGGGTGTTTGAGCATTAGAGAGAGAGAGAGAGAAAGAGCTTTGTAAGTTTTTTGATATTTTGACATCTAGTATATATTAACTTTTAATTTACAACACACATAATTGTTGTTATCACATAACTCACACACATAGATTAATACATACACATAGCTATACCTAGCGGTAGGCTACAGCACATGCAATAAATAAATAAATAACACTTATTAGACCTTGGGGATAACCGAAAATACATATTTATTATGACTAAAAGCCTGAGTACTATCTGTAACTGAAAATGCTAAGATGTTTCCGCCCCTTCTACTGGCCATGTCCTGGCCCCAGCCATCACCACAGCTGCCACCTGCTACAGCAACATTGCAGCCATGGCAGCCCACAACCACTCCCACATAATGGGGTCCCCAAACATGGCCTCTCACACAATGGGGTCCCCAAAAATGGGCCAACACCCCAGCCGTCCTGCGACACCTCAGGCCCTTCTGCCGACACCTCAGGCACCCTTGCGCCTACACCTCAGGCCCTCCTACCTACACCTCAGAGCCTGCTGCCATCACCTCAGGGCCTGCTGCCAGTACCTGAGGGCTTACTGGCATCACCTCAGGGCCTGTTACCGTCACCTCAGCCACCAATGCTGTCACCTCGGCCACCAATGCCATCACCACGGCCACCGATGCTGTCACCTCAGCCACCGATGCTGTCACCTCAGCCACCGATGCTGTCACCTCAGCCACCGATGCTGTCACCTCAGCCACCGATGCTGTCACCTCCGGCCACAATGCTGACACCTCCGGCCACAATGCTGACACCTCCTATGGCCCCATTGCCATCAACACCACCACCCCTGACATTGCAGGAAATCATGGGCATTTTTACCAAAGAGGACATGGCACGCAGGAAACAAGAAAATGAGAGGCTACTGTTGCTCCGGAGGCTGTGTAAGCTCACACTCACCCTCCTGGCGAGCACAAGATCACTCCATTCTGAGCTGACGAGGCACAACTGAAGGGTGGAGAGATTAGAGGAACGGGCGATTCGGGACAGACGGCAACTCATTGAATTAGCCGAACGGCAGCTCATACCTCTCCAGCCTTCGGTTGCACAACAGCAACCCGAGACGTCAGCCTCCTCATCTCAGACTTTACCGCCATCTCAACCAGATCCCCAGCCAGCCAACATAGTAACACCCCATGCTCCTCCACAACAAAGACGTGACAAGGGAGATGCGGCATGGGCACAGAAAGTGGGGGCCCAGTGCTGAGAAAGAGGAGGTCTTAGTACTATCCAGGAAGTCCTCCTCCTGATCACTCCTCACTGAATACTGATTAGTATAGATGTTGACATACTATTGACTGGCTACAGATTGTGTACAAGTCTGGTTTTGTTTAACATTTCAACAATCAATGCCGATTGACCTTCAGATGAGGTGTTGTAGTTAATCAGAATCTTGTAATGATTGATATCTTGTTATTGTCTCTGTAAGTGTTAATAGCCAAATCTCATGACCATGAAGGCATGTTCTTCATCTTCGAGCAGTACAATACCATCATGAACACTCAACCCAGTTCCCAACAGCCATTCGATCAGTGTGTTTCACCACTGCAGATGGATCTGAAATGCAATAAATGACTACATATCTGTTCACTAATGGTGTGAGTTTAAATTATAATGAATAGTGTCCAGGCTAAAGAGTTGCCCAGTCGATTAGGATCTGCAAATCAAAACCAGTAGTTATACATGCGTTTTTTTGCATTTTATCCCGTTAACAATATGAAAGCGGATTAATATAATTTCATGTCATCCAAAAAAATGGATAATTTCCTTGGTTTGACATCAGGATCAATGTGCCTGTGTTTAGGGGTAAACAGTGTAATCTGTCTGGCCTTGGTACCACCCATATACCAGTGAAATGTGATATCAGCATGGCACAACCATTCCATGTAGATAATGATAGTACTTTTGCTGATAGTTTGTGTTCACAGTGAAGCATGCCCGGTTGTATTACACATTCTCAACATATTCCGGGAACACTGATTGAACAGGACAGAATCAATACAGTTATCACTGCTTGTAGATGTCATTCATGTTAATTGGTGTATTGTAGTGTCCAGAGCAAGAACAATGTACAATAATAACAGCTTATGGTTGTTCTAACACCTCCTCTTCATCTTTTCCAGATTCCTATCATCTTTTAGGGGATCAGCAGTAATGTATAAAAACACACTGTGTGTGGAATTGATTAGTATCACATGATCCATGATTTCTAGCATGTGTTTAATCTAGCAGATGCAGACCATATGGTTGCTGTATGCTCATTAATGGTTATTTCTATGAAATGGAGTGTTATATGATGTTCCTATGTCACGTCCGATTATAGTTACTATGGTGTCCTGACCACATGTAACACTAGTAGATGCTATGCATTATCCTTATGATGTTGTCTAACAGTCAACCCTTTAGGTGTCCTTTGATTGCCCACAGCCTCTTGCCCTTCCGGTATCCGCCCACACCACACCCATGATATTAATGCACACTCTTGACCATTTCTGATTGTGGACTGTGTATAAAATAAAGCTTTGTTATATCATTCTAACCATGTCAGTGTGTTTTCAATGGTTGTGGTTATGGGACATCCACATACACATTAGTGTCACATTCCTATATCTGTAAACTAATGAGCCCTAGTAACCATGCAATAGATCAATACATATACAATAATGATTGTCATAATAGCATTAGATATCATATAATACTATATATCATATATAATAAAAATAAAGGGTTAATACACATGCCAAGTCCAATTAGTAATACTGTGGAGTATGAACATTCCCCTGAGGGCCTAAAAGGAATATAACAGGTGATACTGGAGTGGGTTGCCAATTCCTTCTCTAGTGGACTGTGATTTGTCTGACCTCTCTGCTATGACCTGCCCACGTAGATGGCCCTACATGGTATAGCTCACAGCTTCATTGCAGTACACAAGCCCCTTCACCACCACCACTTAGCAATGCTGAAGGGGACCAGGGGAATATACACCACACTAATCTACTGTAACCCATCAGGAGAGGCCGCAAAAACACATGGATGCTTTTCAGAGGCACGGGGACCAACAGCCAACATCTCCATCAGGGGTAATCTCTGCTACGCCCATCCTGAAATGTCCCACACCATTCATGGTGGCCATGTGCCAAGATGTATAGTCATTCCCATTTTGTGACCTCCCATTATGTTTGGCTATTCATCAATTTACATTAATGTGGATTGCTTAGTGGTGGTGGTGGTGAGGGGGCTTGTGTACCTGAATGAAGCTGTGAGCTATACCATGGAGGGCCAGTATAGGTGGGCAGGTGATAGCAGAGAGGTCAGACCAATCATAGTTAACTAGAGAAGGAACTGGCAACCCACTCCAGTATTGTTGGCATGCAAACCTTGTGGAACAGCACAGGCATAGACCTAGCTAAATGTACTGCAGTCCATAGGGTCCTAGAGGGTCGGACACGACTGAAGGACTGAACAATAAATATTAAAGTGTTCCCCAGGTACTTGATATATGTGATGTGGTGGAGAAGTATGGCCACTAATTATTTTCCCAAAAGTAGATGTGATAAATTAGATGAATATGCAATTATATATATATTTCAGGGTCCACTTTAGAGCCTCTGTGAGTGAGAAAGGGTTAATATGGCATGGGTTTTATGTTTTTGTGTTGCAATTTAATCAAGTAGTGTGTCTTTAACTGTTTTCTGCATGTTGCAGCATGGCTTTTCATATTGGCATATGCATGACCATTCCAACCTATGATGAAATAAAACATTTGAATGCCTATTTTTTATTTGTGGATTATTGTGCAAGTAATTGTAATACTTTTCCATGCTTTCCCATATTTTTAAGTCCACTGGTGTGTTTCTATTGTCTTTTAAAGTGTTTAAAAGTTGTCTGTAAACCCTTTGCGGGACGTATTTGGAGGCTGTAATGTTTTTGCCTCCATTTGCGGGTTATTGATTTGGGTGTGCGTCTTTGGGAATTTTTTGCAATTTAAAAGCGAAATTGGAACATAGAGGTTACTGGCTTGAGAGAACAAAGGATTTGCGGGTGCACAGTTCAAAGTTCCAGGTCCCATAGCCTTTTTTCACTTTTATGCCGCAAGTTGTCTGCGGGTTGTTTTACGGGGCCAAGAAATCCCTGAAGAAATCCTGTCTGGACAAAATGCACATGCTCATGATACACCAGTTGGTCCTTTTTGCTCTTTTTCACTTCCCTCCTATATGTTACAGGCATTCGTATCCATCTAGAGTATTGAAGCACTTGGATCTAACATCTATATAAATTCTGATAATTAAGATAATTATTTTTCAGGGCCTTAGGACACTGATTTACTGATATTTAGAAAGATAAGTGTTTTGCTACTAAGTACAGTTTTACTAATTTGCACCTGAGAGCCAATTTGTACGGGATTTTGAGCCCATGGATGCAGTAGTGTGCATCTAGCTGCCAATACACTGAAATTGCTGGACCAGCCCATAAGCAATATTATAGATCTGTGGAGGGAGCCTGACACCTATGGCAAGTCAGTAGGTTTTGTTGGTTTAGTTTATGGCATCATTTAAGTGTGTGATATGCAAAATGTAGAATCCTATATGATATTAGCTAGAGCCAATTGAAGAGGGCTCTATATAAGCACATAAAATTTTTTGTCCGAAGTTTTTACTTAGTGAAGACCTTGATTTTGGATAGAAGTTCAGTAACTAAAAAGTTCTGTTTAAAAAATATGTTATGTGCTTATATAGAGCCCTATTCAATTGGCCAAGTCGCAATTGAATGAGGCTCATAGTCTAGGTAGGTTCTGCTAGTTTGACCAGGTCTATTGCTTGAAATAGATTGCCCATTTTACTAATCCAGTATTCACATAAGGAAGAATTGGTCTACAAATCGCATAATTGCAATGTTTATTAATTCTTAACTAGTCTACAACTGAAAATAATTATTAGCTAGCAAATAACAGAGTTGGGAAGAAAGGTACTGCAATGAGAAGGGAGAGATAGAAAGTAATTGAGAAGGTATTAGAAAGGCAGCAATGGGAAAGAAACCAATGTTGTGGAGAATAACAGTGATAACAAGGTACAGATGATACAGCAAGTCATGGAAACAAACAATAGTCATTGCAGCGAAGTCCCGCGGAACTCCACCCCCGCAACTGCGTCCCTCGCTTCAGTTGCGGCCTGCTAAGTCCTGGGACACAGTTGCGGGACACACTGCATCTCTCGCTATGAGAGGCCCGCAAAGCGTGATGAAAACTCTAAATATATAACTAGCGACTTGCCCTTCAAAAATGACGGCAATAAAAAGTGAAGCCTGGCAATGCAGTTCGCCACACAATGGGAGCCTCTCCCCCCTCTACTTTACTGGCCACGCGATGAACGTCTTTGGCGCTCATCATGGGCCTCGCAATGAGCGCATTCGGTGCTCATTGCAAGCCTCTACCTCTCCCACCCTCTACTTTTCTGGCCTCGCAATGAGCGCCTTTGTGAGTCTCTCCCCTGTCTACTTCCTCCCTTGTATCTCTTCCCCCCCCCCCCTCTCCCTCCCTTCTGTCTCCTTTCCACCCTCCTCTCTCTCCCTTGTGTCTCCTCTCCCACCTGCGTTTTTACCCCCTCTCCCTCCCGTTTCTCTAACCCCTTCCCCTGTGTCTCTTTCCCTCCTGTGTCTCTTTCTCCCACTCTCCCTACCCTTGTTCTCTTTCCCCCTCCCGTGTGTCTCTTTCCCTCCCCTCCCCCTGTGTCTGTTCACCCTGTGTCTGTTCCCCCCTTGTGTCTCTTCTCCCCCCATTTCCCTCCCCTGTGTCTTTTTTCCCTCCCCTGTGTATCTTCCCCCCTCCTCTCCTTTCCTTGTGTCTCTTCCTCCTCCTCTCACTCCCCTGTCTCTTCCCCCTCCTCTCATTCCCCTGTGTCTCTTCCCCCCTCCTCTCCCTCCCATGTGTCTCTTTCCCTCCTGTGTCTCTTCCCCACCTCTCCCTCCCCTGTGTCTCTGTCCCCCACCCCTGTGTCTCTTCCCCACTCTCCCTTCCCTGTGTCTCTCTCCTGCCCCCCTCTCCCTCCCATGCATCTCTTCCCCCCCTGTGTCTTTTACCCCACCTCCCTTGTGTCTCTTCCCCCCATTCCCCTCCCCTGTGTCTTTCCCCCCTCCTCTTCCTCCCGTGTCTCTCCCCTCCTCCTCCCCTGTGTGTCTCTCCCCTTCTCCCCTGTTTGTCTCTTCCCTCCCCTGTGTGTCTCTTCCTCCTTTCTCTCCCGTGAATTGGCTAACGGAGTGCAATGCACATGAGCGTGGCTTTACGATTATCAAACTGCGATTTGTTGCAAAGCTTGACGACGAATCACAGTTTGACAATTATAATATGTGATAAGAACTCTCTATGGGATATTGCCTCCTTACATCATTGATAGTTTGCATCACTCTGTTAGTGTGATTCACTCTGTATATATCTGCATTTTTAATTTTTCGTGTTTGGTATCCACTATTTTAATTAAATTAATAAATATTGTCTTTTAATAACTCAAAACTGGAATTCACCTTATCATATACCTTAAATTACATACTGTCCTCTTACAGCAAAACATGAGTAAGTGCTGATTAAGGATTGCCTTTTTTCTGCTTTTTTTCTTCTACTTATTCCATGCACAGCTCTTCATATTTTAGACAGGTATAAATGAAAATGTATATGTGCCCCTCGTACACATTGTGGTGGCAAAAGTGGAAGGACAGGAATAGACAGCTTCAAACTCAACGAAGAATAAACAATTTTCAGGCAGCCATTTATTCTTGTAGCACAAGAAATATGTATTATTTTCTAGGCTTTAGACTCAATCCATTTGGATAGTTCTCAAGGGATACAGGGAGAGATAGGAATTAACAAGAAGAGAGAAAAAGGAGATGTGAGTTGTTGGTTGATTTGCCTGCAGTTTTACTAATGAAAAGTGATATCCACTAACTAAAAAGTGGATGAGCAGAATGGTTTAGTTTTCACTCAGTTCAACAGTTTAGATGTCATTCTTAAAAAATATTTTATCAAGATGCATTTATTGGCTCATTCGACATGAACAGCTCAGCATAGAGGCAAGGCTACAATTTATGGTTTGACTTTTGCAAACTGATGGACCAACATAACTGTATAACATCATTGGTAGGTTAGCTTGGGAGCTAAGGAGTGTGAAAGGAATATGATTTGTACATTGTCTGGAGGGATCTGTTTGTTAGCTGTGTTTGGATTCCTGCAAACAGGTGGAAAAATGCCACCTCAACACAATAGTGTCCAGAAAACCGGACATCTGCTCCTCAAGGGTGTTCTTGCATGCACCTTAAGCAAGCAGGCTGTAGTCACCCTCGATTATGTGCAGACACTGTAATGTTTGGGTCAGAAGGCACATGTGGATAGAGGCAGGAGGTCAATAAGTCAAGAAACAATAGAGATCACTTCTCCTTACTGGTAGCTCAAGACATACAATATGCACCTTAGGATGCCCCCTGGGTATATAAGTCTTTATGGCTAACAATAAAGGTTGCTGTTGCTCTTGGAAAGGATACAGGACTTGTACTGTATTTATTGCTATCTCTGGAGTTCATGAGTTAGTTTTTGGCAGTGTATTCTGTAGGTTCCTGTGTTCTCGCTTATGACTGTGGAGGTGTAGAAGTGCTCCTGCTTACATTAGTGTGATCAACCAGTGGCATTACCAGTTACCAGAAGTATTGTGACCAGAGTTGTCACATGCCATTTTTTATGAGTTAATGATTCTGATTTTTTTGATGGATCAGTGGCCTACTGCTGGACCACTATAATGCCCTAGGGCCTCATTCTATTAGCGGCCGCAGCCGTTGCGGGGCCGCAAGGACCGGCCGCAAGCTATTCGGCTATTCTATTCCCCTCCGGCCGGGGATTCCGGCAGGCTTGCGGCCGGTGCCTTGGTATCTCTTGCGGCCGCTCGCGCCGGAGGAAATCCTTTGATCTTAAAACGGCTGCAAGGAAATCGGCCGTAAGAAATTCCTATTTGCAATTCAATTGCTCCGGGAACCCTCTCTGCAAGGCTAAAAGCGAGCCGCAGCTTACTTGCAGGAAAGAGGTCCCGCTAGCACCAATTAAGCACATAAAATAGCCCAAATAAAGCCATCCTGCACTTTGCGGAGTCTATAAAGTGATATTCGGTGTTAGCAAAAATAGCACATAATTACCCTATACTCAAATCCGTAAAATATTTTTTTTTTAATATCCGTAAAATATCCATGTAAAAAGTCCATAGGGCTTGGAGCACCTCAGACCCGCCCACGCCGCAGCCGGCAAATAAACAGTTAATTTAAACTCGGGTTTGGGCTGATGTGCAAGCTTGAGAGTGGGTTACTTTTAATCCTCATGTCCCCCAATATGATCCCTAGCATTTACAGAGCTGTACAGTGCAGGCTTGAATTTATTTTTGCGTTTTTAGATTTCTGAGCTTACGGCCGGTTCCAAGATATGCGGCCGGCCGTAAGAGGAGATCCTTGCGGGGCCGTATAATAGAATCGCGAGTTAACAGAACCCCTGCAAGGAATCGCAGCCTTACGGACGATTTACGGCCGGTAATAGAATGAGGCCCCTAGTAAGCAGAGTTACTTATTTTAATTTTGCATTGATCATTTTTAAAACTCCTTTCTTTTTTATTTATTTTTATTTTATTATTTTTATTTTCAAATTTAAAATCTCCATTTACATAAATAATACCTTACATATTATATACACAGCCAGACAAAAATAAGGAAGGCATACATTTGTGCCCTGACATTATAACAATAATCATAAGAGTGTAACTGTTCTTTCATGTTTATTGCTAATAATAGACTTTAAGTGTATCATTGTATTGCACTTACATATGGCTATGAATGAAATCCAAACTTTAATATTTGGTTGAATATTCTTCAACCTAATGGAGAGATTAACCAGTTAAACTTTTCTCTTAAATTACTTACATATCCTATCACACCCTTTCATTCCACTCATATTCTAGCCAGCTTGGTGAAGGTAGGGAGGAAGAGCCAGGGAGGGATCGATCTGCCAGGGAAGATATGGTGTCTTCGTGAGATTACCCCGTAGAGGTTACTTAAAAATTGAGTCCCAAACTACCCATTTTACAGGGTCTTGTTTTAGCTGAAATGCCATATTAAAATCCCTCTCTAGTTCCCTATTGTATCCCATCATGGCCAATATTTCAGTTAGTTTTGGAAGATCCTCTTTCTTCCAATTTCGTGCAATTGCAGTTTTTACTACCTGAAAAATTTGAGTCATAAATGCTTTATTTTTTATTTCCATCTTAGGGGGAACAATATTAAACAAGGCCATCTGCGGTTTTACTATCATTTCTGTCTTAAATATAATAGATAAGTATTCAGAACATTCCTTCCAAAGATGAAGGGTTATAGGGCATTCCCACCATATATGGAACATATCTGCAGATTTCCCACAGTTCCTCCAGCATAATTTAATTTCTGGTTTAAATGTTATAAAGTAGATTTTGGAGGGAACCCAGTACCATCTATTAAGTAATTTAAATTGAATTTCTCTCTGGTTTGTATTTTTAACAAACCTATTTAGAGATTTTAAGGCTTGTTGCCATGACTCTTTAGGTATCCTTAGCTGCATATCTTTAGCCCAGAGGTCCATAGGTCTAGTTGTATCCGTTTGTATTTGCTTATAAATGATCTCACTAAACTTAGAAATCAAGTGTCTAGTATTTTGGGACTTTATTAAAATTTCAACGTTGTTTAAGCTTTGCCGAGTAATGTTTTTATTTATATTCTTCAAAACGCGTGAAATTTGATGTGAAGTGAACCAAAGTTTAGTTGATATATTATATTTCAACTTTAGCATGTTATAATCTAAAAATGTTCCTTTTTCTTTATCTATAATGTGCCCGAGTAGATATATTCCTTTGTCTTTCCATTCTGGTTCTAAGTAGATATAATTCATGCATGCTAATGTTGTCAAAGGAGTAAGTTCACTATATTGCTCTATGAATTTAAATTTTTTGTTCATTTTTATCCACTCTTTTACCATTATAGTCAAAATAGTTGCTCTCGGGTCAATGTATGCTAATGCTAGTTTTGGAGTGAACAATAGAGCATTAAGGTCGATATTGTGTAGCATATCACTTAAAATCTGGTTCTCCGGGTGAGTGGAAAGAGGTTGACTCCACTTTATATATTGCGCCAATTTAATTGCTTCCTGATAGTGAAAAACCATTGGGTATGCAATGCCACCATTTATAAATTTTCGACTCATTATTGCTTTTTTAACTCTGATCTGACCGTTCTTATTAATATATCTATCGATCATCTTCTGGAATTTAGCTGTCCATTGGCTTGAGATTGAAAAAGGGAAAGATCTAAATACATAGTTAAGTTTAGGAAGGAGAGACATCTTGATTGATGCAATTCTACCAGAGAAGGATATTTGATTGACCGGCCAGTTCTCAATAAGCTCTTTAGATGATTTATTTAAAATGTTCAAATTGGAGGTTTGAATACTTCTTATATCATCACTAAAGTTAATTCCCAGGTGTGTAAATCCCTTTGTGTGGGCCAGCTGATACCTACTAGTCAGGCTCTCTTCGTCTTCCTCTGGAATATTAACACTTAGTGCTTCATGTTTAATTTATAATTCGACACCTTACTGTAGTTTGTAATGATTTCCATCAGCGCCTTCATAGATATATGAGGATGCTAAATATATACTACTACATCATGCGCGAAGAGGGAGATCTTGTATTCCCTTTTGCCTACTTTAATCCCCTTAAAGTCCGACGAAGCCCTAATAGCTATAGCGAGGGGTTCTAGGGTCAATGCGAATAAAATGGGAGACAGGGGACAACCCTGACGGGTTCCATTTGTTACCATAAAATAATCTGATTGTACCCCTTTCCCCAAAACCGATGGCGAGGGAGCCTTATATAGGGCAGCTATAGCTTTCGATGCAAATGAGTCAAACCCATATCTATGGAGGGTCTGCATCATAAAATCCCACCCTACCCTATCAAAAGCTTTTTCAGCATCCATGGATAGGAATAGGGTGGGGGTGTCTTTTTTCTTTGCATAAGTTATTAAATGAATCAGTTTATGGTAATTATCGGCGCCCTGCCTCCCTGGGACAAATCCTGTTTGGTCGGACGCTATTAATGATTTAGATATTTCTGTAAGTCTTAGAGCCAAAACTTTCGCATATATTTTGGTATCTATATTCATAACCGAAATTGGTCTAAATTCTTTGCAAGAGTGTGCTTCCTTATCTGATTTTGGTATAGTGATTATATTGGCTCTAAGCATCTCTGGTGGGAATGTACCTGTGGTTTTAATTTCATTAAATGTAGCTACTAAGATTTGCATTAACTCTTCCTCAAATATTTTATAGTATGTTGTAGAAAATCCATCTGGGCCTGGTGCCGTGTAGTTTTTTAGGTTTTCAATAACTCGTCTAATTTCTAGTTCCGTTATCTGACTATTTAAAGCCTCCTTTTCCTCATTTGAGATAACTGGAAAGTCAATCTGATCTAAGAATGATGATATGTCTTCACTTTTGGGTGTTATAAAGTTTTCTTCCGAGTTTAGATTATACAAAGCTTGATAAAATTTCGCAAATTGATCTGTGATTTCTTTAGGCTTAAACATTTTTATTCCCTGTTTTACAAGATAAGGAATATTACAATCTTGATATTTTTGTTTTTTAATCTTATTCGCGAGATCTTTTCCTATTCGATTATTGAAATTAAATGATTTTTGTTGTAGTTGCCAAAGACTCATGTCTGAGCGTTTTTGGTTAATGTTTTTAATTTTGTTCCGAATTGTTATTATCTCTTGTGTAAGGGTATCATTTATTTTTATTTTGTTTTCTTGTTCCAATTTATACAATTTTATATGTAAAAGTCGTAAGGACAATCCTCTCTGTTTAACCCAGATGCTTTTCAACTTGATTAATATACCTCTTGTATATGCTTTTAGTGAGTTCCATATTGTTGTATTTAATGGAACCGACCGCATGTTAATTTCCAAAAAAATTTTAATTTCCATTCTAATAGTATTTAGTCTTTCCTTATTTTCTAAGATTTTATCATCCATTCTCCATGCCCTGCTAGATTTTATCTCCCCCTTTTCCTGTATTTGGAGGGTGACTGGAGCATGGTCCGAGATTGTTATTAAACCAATTTTAACTGATTGAATTGCGTTTAACAAAGACTCATTCACTATTATATTATCAATTCTTGAATACATTTTATGAGATGCAGAATAATAGGTATAGTCTCTTTCATTTATATTTATAAGGCGCCATGCATCATATAAGTGGTTTTCCACCAATAATTTGGAGAAGTCCTGAGCTGTTTTTTCTATACCTTTATAGTTTTTGGGAACTTTTTTGTAGCTTCTGTCCATCTTAGCATCAGACGTCATATTAAAGTCACCACCTACTATGCGTCCTCCTATAGCTATCTTATCCAGTTTCTTTAATACTCCCTTCAAAAATATATTTTGTTTATTATTAGGGGCATATACATTTACTATTGTCATATGTTCGCCATTTATTTCTCCTACCCAGATAATATAACGGCCTTTACTATCCAAGACCAATAATTCTTCTTTTAATTTTAATTTTTTATTAAACATCATTAAAACTCCTCCTGAGTTTTTTTTATGGCAAGCATTAAATACTTGAGGGAATCTATGTTTGGCCATATGAAATATTCTTCCCTTATCCCAATGGGATTCCTGAATTAATACAATATCTGGATTTGTTTTGATCAGCATTCTCGAAATGGAGGCTCTCTTTGACAGAGAATTTAATCCCCTAACGTTGTAACTCACTATCTTCAAACCCGGCATTATCTTCCCTCCACTAGGCCCTCCCCCCCGCCTCCCATCCCGCAGCCCCTGGCTGCATCCATACTTCTAAACATACCACACTCTCTCTTGGAGTCATACCTATCCAGTCTAACCATTCGCTCCCTTCCCCTTCCAAGGGGATTACAACTGCAACCACCCAGTTGTACGTTATGGGCGTGAACGATGAAGGGATATGTTAAGTCCTCCATGGAGGTTTCCCCATGCCTGTATATCTTGTATTCTTAATTTACCTTCTGGTTCCCAACCGTCCCCCCCGTCCCCCCAATTATGTTACTTTACCCCTGCTCTCTCCAAGCCTTTTTAATCCTGGATATGCTCTCTTTGCCTGTTCATTTCTATTAATTAATAATTTACCTAATCACAATTCCTGTTGTAAATATACCCCTCTCCTCCCTTCCTGTCATTTTATATTTCTATTTTTATTCGCTTTTGTAATTTTCTTAATTTTCATATTCTTCCTAAATTTCCTTGAACATTCCACAATTTATAATATTATATTTATGTTCTATTGTTACATTTTGTGCAGATGCTATTCCTTAAAATGAGTTCTAAATCGTAATTATACAAAAATTTTACCATGATCAAGTTGTCTTCATCCCTTTTTCATTTACTTACTCTATCACTCTTGATTTCCAAGCGTAATCTAAATTAAGCTACATATCCCCCTTAATCTTGTAATGCAATCATGTGCTACAAATCCTTCTTAATCATAATATCAATTATTATATACAATTTACATGTGCAAATTAGCATAATTTTACGTGTAGAATCATTCCATTTCATTTCATATACTGGTTCAATCTATTACATTAAAATTTGTGCATCCAAAAATTCCTTCCTTTTTCCTTTCTCTTCCATTCCTTTCCTTTAAAATCACCCTATAGTTGATTCAATCATAAGCTGGTGAACCTCTTATTAAAATTACGTGGCTTCAATATATTTAGATAAGAAAGAAAAAAGTAAAAGAAAACCATCATTAATACCCAAAATTCATAATAAGGTTAAAGTGCATTCAATACAAATAAAGTGCTGTGCAATTTCTTATGAGGAAAGTCAATATGCAATCTTAGACCCTTTAAATATTGCATCTAATCATAATTGCATGACTACAAAAAAAAAAAGGGGAAGAGAAAAAAATAAATAAAAAAACCCTATCTAAACCACCTATTTCCTTCCTTAATACTCCTAATACATAATAAAGTTTAAAGTGCATTCATTACAAAAAAGTGCTGTGCAATTTCTTAGGAGGAACGCAATATACAATCACAAACCCTTTAAACATTGTAATACATCATTTTTGTGAGGAAATGGTAATATATCCTAAAAATAAAAGGGATAGTAGCGAGGAATTAGTAAAGTATTCCTCCCTTTTTTTGGAAATCTAGCAATGCCACCAAATGACAATGAGGCAAAGACTCTCAAATATCCCATTTACTAAATAAATCTTCTCCCTCTTTAAGTGATGTGATTTTATACCATATAGAGTCTCTTAAAAATGAAAGTCCTATGGGAAAAGTCCACTTGTATGGTATTTCTTTTTCCCTCAGTTTCTGGGTAATAGGAAAAAATTGTCTTCTTTTATTTCTCGTGGAAGTAGAAATGTCCTAAAATATTTTAATATTTGAATAGGGAGGATCAAAGGATGTTATTCCATAGCTAGCTTTTAATAGTTGATTTTTCAGTGGCAAATGATGGATTTTTACCATTACATCTCTAGGGAACTCTACCTCAATGTTTTTCGGCTTAGAGAGTCTATAGGCTGCATCGAACTTGAACTTTATATCCGCAAAATCAGGCACTAAATATGAAAAAAACTTGGTAAGATATAATCCCAGGTCCTCTTTGGGTATTTTTTCATCAATCCCTCGTATTTTTAAGTTATTCATTCTTGATCTATCTTCAAGGAAGTCCACCTTATTTTCCAATGCCTTTAATTTCCCCTCCATTGCTTTGATGTTTTCTTTGGAATAAGTTTGTTCCTTTTTAATTGTTTCACAAGTGTTCCCCAATTCTGCAATTTTGACTGTGTTTCCTTGTGTTGCCTTGATATTTAGAAGAATTTGATTTTTAAATTCATCCAAGAATTTGTTTTGAAACTTCTCTAGGATATTTTCCAGTTTTCCAACCGTGAGGATTTCCTCCTCTAAATTAACTGTATTTGTTTCCGAAGAGGTATCTACCGTATTATCTACATATGCCTCTGTAGATTTATCCCCTATTGGAGAAGCCAAAAGGGATAACTCCATAGTTTTTTGCGCCATTTTAGGTGAAAAAAATAGTTTGGATTTAGGAGGAGATCTTATTTTATATTTGTTTTTATTTTTCGGAGGCATTGTATGAAATTTACCTAGAATCAAGTTCCTGGAATATAATAAAAGAGAAAAAAAGATATACCAAAAAAACAAACACACAAAGAAAAAAAAAACATGCAAAAACAGAGGTAGTCCCAAATCCGCTTTACAGTAGATGTGGTCCTGATCACAAACTTTTATTTGGGGATATATATTTCTTTTATATATTTCTCTTTCTCTCTTCCCCCTCCGTGGTCCTGATCCAAGTCTTTAATTAGGAATATTTTGTCTTTTAAGTATATATGGTTTTATTTCACAATTATAGGTAATATAAAGGTTTGGAGCCAGGTCCCCTATTTTTAGGGATTCATTCCTTTAGTCGATTGGTGAAGTCCATTCCAGACCTTTATTCCTTAATTACTTTTAACCATATAAGTATTAACTCCTTTGAGATATGGGACCGTAAGATTTTTCCCATTAATGTATAGCTTTTGCATAAGGTCTGTCAGGGAGCAATTAGATTGTATTATTACTCTCACTTTTCCCAGACCAAAGCCCCAATAATGGTTTTCATTCTTGAAGAGATTATAGACCCCACAAAATTATACTTCAGGTCCTTACTTGCTGAACTGGACCTTATATCCTTTATAGGACCTGTGTATATATTATGTCCGTTAATATCTTAGGGCCTTACAGAAAACAGTCAGTGCTTATGTATAAAGAGTGCTCTATTAGAGCCTTACCAGACCTCATGGCCTCCAGGTGATATCAGCTAATAGCTGCACGAACTGCTGTGAGAGGCCTGGAATATCCAATACTCTAGGTAGTCAAAGCTCCTTTCTGCGGGCCCGCAGTCTGGCATTCCCCTGCCAGAGTTCTCCAAATCACTGCTATGCTTAGCTTAGCCCCCTCCAGTCTCTTTGCACAGCTTGTGCTCTCTCACCGCTCGCGGGACATCGAGACCGGGGGCAAATGCTGGGGCTATATCTCCTTAACGATCCTACTCTTCATGCAGCCGGTCCCGTGCTGCTGAACCCGTATAGGGCTTGGAGTGATTGTACCTTGGGAAGTGCTGAGGGAAAAGGTTTAGGGAATCCCAGTCTCCAGCGTGGTCTCCTCCATCAGACTGTGCGAGCGTCCGCTCACGTGTGCATATCCGGTAACGCCCCCTGCTGGTACCCCACCAGATCATTTTTAAAACTCCTATGTAATAATTTATAACAACATATTTCAATATTAAATTAATGTTCAAAGATTAAAGTATGAGTCTCTGGCTAAGTGCTTGTATCCACTCTGAGAGTCATTAATGTGAGGAGGGAGTTGGCTGAGACACAGGTCTAAAGGGAATTAGTAAACAATTAATGCTAGCCTGCACAAAGAGGAAGAAATGTGTTTTAATACAGGTTGCCAGCCATCAAATATCTTTGTGTTGCTATACTTTGTGTCTGAAAATGTAGCACCTACCTTCTAGATAAAATCACCTGCCCCTATTGACCTTATAGCAGGTGGATAGCAGTAGCAGCTGAGCCTGAAATTTTAAAGTAAGCTTAAGGTTGAATGTTGCTTTTTTACTTCAGTGCATAGTAATTTTAATTATGATCACTGCCTAAATAAATCATCTAGGTCATGTTATTTGGTCACTGCAGTGCAAAGTTTGGAAATAGTAGAGGTGAACTTGGTTTGCACCACCAATTTCCCATCGGTACCAGAATATGTTCCCCAGTTACCCAAATATCAAAGAATTCTGCATAGTAGCATCAACAATCCTACCTCACTTTTACTTTCCACCTCTTTATATTTCCGTCAGGCTTTTTGTACAGTTCCTCACAAAAAAACAAAATTTACATGAAAAACATGGGTGCTCAAATTTGCGCTGCTTTAATTCCACCTTCACCTTTTTAGCCAATCAGAACCATTACTGGTAGGTGCTTTAAGGATTAGTCTGGTGGGCCAGCCCTTAACCAATCGGGAAGTCTACCCAATTGGGGAGTGAATCAAGTATAGGGCTTGGGGGACAGAAGCTATGTGTTTGCCAGTAAGCCCTCACTGCTGATGTAACCAGCTTATTGTTTGGTTTAATCACCTTGGTACAATACCTATTGTGCAGCTCTGGATGACTCATTTATATGGTGGGGGGCATACAACATCAGGGTGTCTGTGAAATGGAAGACTTTAGAAGGGGTTAACACTGGGACAAAGGTAGACACCATGGCCAGGGGCCTCGGGCCTTTATAACAGTGTGATACAATATCTAAGGGGTAAACATGATCACTACACTTCAGTATTGAGACTTGGTTCAGACCTATCCCGTTGTGTATGCGCAAGAAATAACCAGCACTGACAGCTGCAGTGCCATAAAGTAGCCTCTAGGTGGCGTCGTCCGATTTCAGGGAAGGCCTATAATTATTTCCCCCTCCGACGTGGCACAACTCGACAGCGCTGAATCAACAGCAAGGCCATTGCTATGTTCAGCGCTGGCACTCTGCCCTCGAGGGCGCCTCTCATAGCTCAAGGCCTTTTCTGTCGGCGTGCCTTATATGCAATGTGCAGCAGTATTCCGAAAATCGGCATCGCCATCAAGCAGTTGGCAGCGGAATTTAGGCTGTCAATCATTTTCGTAGGGGAAGAGGGAAAGGAACCTTGGCACCAATCATAAATGTATAAATGAGCTATCTATAGTAATGTACAATAGATCTAGCTTAGCTGTCAATCATTGAACACATGCAAATATGTGGTTAACCACAGATAATGGATCAAAGGGGGGGTATCGGTTAGAATAATCAACCCCACTTAACCTTTATCAATTGAACTACTGAACTTTAATTGATATCTGCTATGCCTGGTTAACTGTCTTTGACCTCAATCAGAGCAGCTAGACAGCACATACAGTCTACAGAGACTCACATCGACCGGCAACGCATTTGCTTCTGACCAGGAGAAAATAATCTCCTACGGGTCTCCAGATGGGTGGTGTTTCTGGCACTACTGGTAGCCTTGGCCAATGCCCGAGAGCTGCAACCCCCCCCCCCCCCCCTTGTGCATGGATCGACCCAGTGTAGATTCATAGCAGGCCAGCTTCTAAATTGGCCATGTCCTTGCACCCTTTTCTAATTTAATTCTGTAACTCCTGCAAATAGCATTTAATAGGGCCCTAAAACTCTGCTACACTCAGTCACCAATGTCCCTATGTTGGATATTTTTAAAATAAACTGATGACATTTATTTTCACATTTTGTATACGCACACCGGAAGTCAGTATCTTTCTGCCAGCGGTGATATCTTTATAACTTGAAACTAAGTTGATAATATGGAGTTAATTTTCCCTTTGTTGACCATTATTTACATCTGATCCCTTTTGCTGAAATACTGGAATATTATTTTACATGCTTTGCATTGCTTCTATCACTCTTTGGTCAGAGCCAAACACATCACATATATAGTTGTGAGCATGCGAGCTGTTGCTAACGCTTGCGGGCTCGCACAGCGAGCCTGCGGCCCTCGCGAAGCAAAATTTCCGTAGTCACGAAAGGAAAATACAAGACATGTTACAACCCATTACGACCTCGCAAAAATCGTCCGAAACCCGCGCACATGAAAACTTGAAAAACACAATAAATACACACAACAAATACATAAAAAGCTTACCTACAGGAAGAGGGGGCACCCAGGACCTCGAAAATCCTCTAAGCGAGAGAAAAAATGGGCGCCGAAAAAAACGAGGCTACAGCAGTCTAAAGACGCAAATCACCACGAAACACCTACGGATTTCCCGAAAAAGACATACGAGATTCAAAAACAAGGACGCAACCCGCCCGACCCCAAAAACATTACAAACACAATAAATACAAACAACAAACACATAAAAAGCTTACCAACAGCAAGGTGGTGCACCCAGCACCTCTGCAAGTAAAGTTACCCCTCGATATAAGTACAAATTTCGGAGTTTAGACACCCGAAAATCACCTAAGCAAGAGAAAAAATGGCCGCCGAACAAAACGAAAACGAGGCTAAAGGACCCTAAACACGCAAAACACCACCAAACAGCTACGGATATTCCGAAAAAGTCGGACGACATCTGAAACGAAGGACACTAAATCAGCCACAGCCGCGTACCACACATTTGCCGCCATTTTAGAACAATAACTTATACAATGCGGAAGTACACAGCTACGCTAACGGATTTGCCTCGCACACGCACACTATTACACTCCACACATTCATCACGCTTACACAGCAGCTCAACACCACTAATGCTGCAGCAACATCAAAACAGATTGCCAGCTCTTCAACAGAATGCTTCCTCCATATATTACTTCAAAATAGGTAAAGTATATTACTTTATTAATGTATTATTTATTTTATTATCATACACCAAACAGCATTAGTTCACTTACAATTTCACGGCAATATTCTAGTTTTCATAATATTTCTATGCCTGCAAAAATAAATAATACTCCAATTGATAAAGGTATGGGCTGATTTTATTTGTACTCAAACAAAATCCTGCACCTAGATTAGAATTGGAAAAGTCTGATCTTTTCCTCTGTTGGTTGATTCAATGGTCCATCTATTTGTACCAAAAGGTGCCTCTGCACTTATTTTGTTGATACACTTTTTTTATATGAGAGTGTACATTTAAATGCTACTGACTGCATGCTTTGTGTATATATGTTTATACAGTGTATATAAAAATTCTACACACCCCTGTTAAAATGTCAGGTTTCTGTGCTGTAAAAAAATTAGACAAAGATAAATCATTTCAGAACTGTTTCCACCTTTAGTGTGACCTATAAACTGTACAACTAAATTGAAAAACAAACTGAAATATTTTAGGTGAAGGGAAGAAAAAGAAAAAAGAAAAATAATGTGGTTGCATAAGTCTGCACACCCTCTTATAACTGGGGATGTAGCTGTGTTCAGAATTAAGCAATCACATTCCAAATTGTGTTAAATAGAAGTCAGCATACACCTGCCATCATTTAAAGTGCCTCTGTTTAACCCCAAATAAAGTTCAGCTGCTCTAGTTGGTCTTTCCTGAAATTTTCTTAGTCGCATACCACAGCAAAAGCCATGGTCCACAGAGAGCGTCCAAAGCATCAGTCAGGAGAAGGGTACAAAAGAATTGTCAAGGCATTAGATATACCATGGAACACAGTGAAGACAGTCATCATCAAGTGGAGAAAATATGGCACAACAGTGACATTACCAAGAACTGGAGCTCCCTCCAATATTGATGAAAAGACGAGAAGAAAACTGGTCTGGGAGGCTATCAAGAGGCCTACAGCAACATTAAAGGAGCTGCAGGAATATCTGGCAAGTACTGGCTGTGTGGTACATGTGACAACAATCTCCCGTATTCTTCATATGTCTGGGCTATGGGGTAGAGTGGCAAGTCGAAAGCCTTTTCTTACGAAGAAAAACATCCAAGCCAGGCTACATTTTGCAAAAACACATCTGAAGTCTCCCAAAAGCATGTGGGAAAAGGTGTTATGGTCTGATGAAACCAAGGTTGAACTTTTTGGCCATAATTCCAAAAGATATGTTTGGCACAAAAACAACACTACATATCACCAATAGAACACCATACCCACAGTGAAGCATGGTGGTGGCAGCATCATGCTTTGGGGCTGTTTTTCTTCAGCTGGAACTGGGGTCTTAGTTAAGATAGAGGGAATTATGAACAGTTCCAAATACCAGTCAATATTGGCACAAAACCTTCAGGCTTCTGCTAGAAAGCTGAACATGAAGAGGAACTTCATCTTTCAGCATGACAACGACCCAAAGCATACATCCAAATCAACAAAGGAATGGCTTCACCAGAAGAAGGTTAAAGTTTTGGAATGGCCCAGCCAGAGCCCAGACCTGAATCCGATTGAAAATCTGTGGGGTGATCTGAAGAGGGCTATGCACAGGAGATGCCCTCGCAATCTGACAGATTTGGAGTGTTTTTGCAAAGAAGAGTGGGCAAATCTTGCCAAGTCAAAATGTGCCATGCTGTATTAGTTTAAGGGTGTGCATACTTATGCAATCATATTATTTTATTTTTATATTTTTTCTTCCCTCTACCTAAAAGATTTCAGTTTGTTTTTCAATTGAGTTGTACAGTTTATTGGTCACATTAAAGGTGGAAAAAATTCTGAAATGATTTATCTTTGACTCATTTTTTTACAGCACAGAAACCTGACATTTTAACAGGGGTGTGTAGACTTTTTATATCCACTGTTGGTCTATAGTATATTGTAGAAATAAATGTTTTGGGTTAATATACTTGGCTTAGTGTATCATAGTGGCCGACCTGGCTTCTAATAATGACCACATTTTTGCTTACTCATTAAAATAGCCGGCTATCCCTCGTAAAGTTTTTACATTTTCAAAAATATTTATGTGCTGTATTATCTCAGAGTCTCTTTCACTATGGGCCCTATTCTATTGCTCAATTTGTACATTTATACACACTTAAAACTAGTCTTAATATTGACACATAATCTATTAGCTACGTGCAATCCGATTATGAGTTACCCACCCACAATCACTACGGGTCAGCCTTAGAACTCCATTGGTTTTAGCACTGGTTGAATATTACGAACTCTAAATAATTAAAACTACACAAGATTGATATACTATTAGACCCGTAGCTCTAGCTCGCAAATAAAGTCTGACCCTCAACTGAAAAAAGTATCAGTTTCTGTCAAACATATTACGAGTATTAAATAGGACCCACAAGGACTTTGTCAAACACCTTTTTAAAGCTGTAACAGCAATTAAGCACACATTACTGTACTTTAAAAGAATAGATTAATTGCACAACAGTCTCAAACCCACAAATGTGCAATAAAAAAAAAAAAATTAGATGTTATTTCTGAGTAAAATCGATCCTGGGACTCACGGGGTTAATACATATCAGGAAACTCACATGGACTAAAACAGAAGATCAAATGCATTTTGTAGAGTGCTAGATTGCGGCAAATATTACTTACTAGTAAATTGCCCGTCAAAAATTACGGTATCATTTTTCCCTTCCTCTCCCTTGTGCCTCTCCCCCTTCTCTGTGTCTCCCTCCCCTGTGTCTCTTTCTCCCCCCCCTTTCCCTCCCCTGTGTCTCTTCCCCCACCCTCCCCTCCTGTGTCACTATTGCTGAGAGTTAGGAAGTAATGGTAAGTGTGTACGCTCCCACTTTCCAGAATTATTATAGTTGATTGGCACTAATCAATTCTTAGCCTCCGACTGCAGATTATGTGTAACTTCCATGTTTTACTGACATCATGATGACTGTCTCATTTACCATTGGCTGTGTCTAAGAAGTAAATTACGGGCTTGCATAAATATTGTCCGATCATATGATCACGCCACCTGAAAGCAAACTTAAAAAAGCAGGGTTTAGCCTTGAGGTCAGAATTTCGGAGCTGGAGTCAATACAATACATATAAACATTTATAAAATAAAAAACAACTGCAGCTAAATGTATGAGTTAGAGGCATTTGCGAGCAGCTAATAGAATATAGCCCTATGCTACTTCCTTCATCACGCAGAAAGGGTTGTATTGGGTTAGCCAGTAGAAATAAAAAAAACAAATAAAAGTAACCAAAGTAGGGAAAGATGAAACATTTACCTAAGTCCAAAGAAGGGGTTTACAGTGCCCATTAAAGGTATCATCTACACCACTTTAGTTATTTATACTTATTTTGTTACTTATCTTGAACCATTTGTGGGTGTCTAAACAAAAATATGCTTTCCAAACCTTGATCGTGTTATGGATGATAATTAGGAAAATGTATTTTTATATTAAGATGTTTGTCTGCATTCCTTACTCACTTATATATTTATAAATGAGAAGAATATTACTGACAATCGAGGTTACTTAAAGATGAAGGATGGAACTACAAACAACATGGCTTCAGAACTACAAATGGGAGTGGCCTGATGATGCATACATCCGTGACCAAATAAGGACAAATGAACGGTTCCTCCCTAAACTGACCAGTATGATGACGACACACTGCAGCAATTTTGAACCAATCAATAAAGCTATTAATTCCTAGACAAAGGAATCATGTGACGTTTGATCAGATAACGTTTTCTACATATAAACGTGTAAACTGCCATTTTAATACAGAGCGCTTTGAGAACTACTATACAGAAACACCGTGTCTGTGTCTTATTTCTCTGGAATGTGCACATTCCACACTAATTGGAAAAGCAACAGATATTTAATACAGACTTTGGAGTCTTATCTAATTCAGTTGGCGCCCAACGTGGGGCCTTGAGTTTATGACCTGACAATAGCCGAGAAGGAGCGAAGTGGTGACTTTCAACAGCAGAAGGAACCTTCAGGAAATATGTCTGGTAAGGTCGTTATTTAGTACTGTGCAAGTCGCTATTTCTTTCTCGGCTATTGACAGGCATTCAAAGCACAGGTGGTATAGCTTGCTCAAGGTCCGTTTTAAAAAACCTGTGATAATAGATATCTGTTGCCGGTGTGTGTGTGTGTCTGTCGATATTGTGAGTTGAGATTCTTTAGACATATAATTCAGGACCCACACACATGTGTATTTGTGACTATCTGGAAGACAGATGACTTGTACCCAGAGACGTACATATAAACCAGAGGTCGCAAATACGAGCTTGCATATGTGTGCCCTGGGGAAATAGATATTTTTTTCCCTGGGAAATGTCTATGCATGTTGGATAGACGATATCCCTTGAGGGTCATGATGTTCAGGCCGGAAAAAGTAGCTTGAAAACTTTAAGAGACGTCTGTCATTCACTGCGGGTGGTTAAAAACGTGTGTGTGATGCATAATTGCGCATGATATTGAAATCATATGTCTTTTGAATCTAAAGTTTTCTGCAGAAAAGGTTTGATGATTATAATGTTATATGCTATGTCACTGCTGGTTGTTATGCATGTTTTGATAAGAAATGCAGCTTAGAATTTCTCTCCCTAATAAAAAAAAAAAAACTACAAGCTGATCTCTCTCTGTGTGTGTTTTGACCTTGGTCACACAGCTGTAGAGAAATCACAGAGTAAGACAGAGAGAGAGAGAGAGAGAAATTCCTCATCCACCCCCTCCCATCTGGTTTAACTATTTGAAGGACGAATCTTAGAATTCTTCCTACGCCAATGCTAGGTCGTATTTGAAGGTGTTAACATGTTTTACTGTATTGCTATGCTGTTTAAGGTATGAACACAGAAATATTAAGGAACTTTTCCTTACATACATTTATATAATATTCTGATTGCTTTCGTTTATAAAGTAGATGGATTGTCTTGTGTTTTGCTGCAAGTAAATGTGTGAGTATTTGCTGTAATTCCTTTTCTTTGCAATACAATTGAGAAATGCAGGTTAGAGAATTTGTGTCCACCACTGAAATCAGTGGAGGATTTATAGTTTATCTTGTTTGTAAGTGTAAGACAGGTGTGTTTGTGAAGTACATACATATGCGTGTATTCTTTTGAAATATTTTGTCTGAAGTTTCTGTGTGTTCGATACTGTACTCTTTGAAGAGGGAGGTGACCGGTTTGCATTGTATGAGAGGGATTGGCCACCCCATCTTATGACAAAGCAAAGCAAACTATTCCCTTCTCTCCTCCCACCTTCTCTGTGTGCGTATTAGGGTTTTATGTGAAAATATGTCTGTCTGTATTATTGAGAGAAGAATGGTGTTTGCTACATTTTAGTGGTTTTTGGAACAAAGACACCATGAAATTCTTAACACACAGCCACCGCCCCATCATGGCTCCCAACTTAGGAAAATGGGAGTTGAACTTTAAGACCAACCCCTTTTAAAACCTATGACGAAGCATTTACTATGCTACCTCTGCTGGAGTCAGTGTCCTGTATCCACTACTCCTTGGGAATATTAATCTTTCTTAAAAGGAAGGTATAGGAGACATTCAATGTTTTATTAAGCTTCTTAAGCTTTTATCAGCAATCTCTGCTCATGTAAATCAACTCCTACATGCCTGTCTGCAACGGTGATACAGAATTCTGTGAGTTATTAATAGAATGCGCTCCGATGAAACAGTAAATCAGGCTATTAATTTGTCAAATACTATACAGGATAAAACAGTCAGTGGTAATATATCATTCCTGCTGGGAGCAGCCTTTGTGGAAGGATTGAAGAGAAGGGAAGATTTATAAACATCTTATCCTGAGTACAAAGTGTTGCCATTAGACGCAGTAAAAAATAAAAAGGGTTTTCACCTTATGTCCAAGAATAACATTGTTAAGTCTGGGGTACACTCTCTGGAGGGAAGTTTTTTCTCTGTCCCCTCAGGAGATCCTTGTTATCCTCATCAATTGAAGTTTAAATCTGATGTATTTATTGATTATGTGATTGTTTTATCTCAAGCACTGACTAAAATACATGCACAAGTGTTTTCTCCTATTCCAGATCCAGAAGTAGACATTGGTACTCATCAACTACTTCCTGGAGCTTGGGTCCTGGTCAAGAGATTTGTGAAAAAGAATCCTCTGGAATCCAGATATGATGGTCCCTTTCAAGTTCTTCAGTTAAACTTGAAGGACGGCCTACTTGGATCCATGCATCTCATTGCAAGCAGCACCAGACCCACAGCAGCCAACATCATGATGATCATAACACATATCCTTTTCTGTCTGTTCTTAACTAAAGTAGAACCTTCTGCATTCATTAGTGAGAAGGAAGATGGTATTACATTTTGGTACAATCCATCTAAACCACATATGATCACATTGTCCTTTGATTATTGTCATGTTGTATGTTGCCAACAGCTAAGCGTGACTCAACAATGTGACTTGTACAAAGACACTCACAGCACATGTATACACATATGTGTTACAGACCAGACTTGGGGAAAAGATTGTAGTCATTGGGAAGCTGTAGGATGCAACACTGGGACAGCTTGGGACTACAGACCACAGAGTGCCTCAGATAGAACAGATTTGAGTGGAAGCCCTTTACTTGAACGTATGACTCTAATAAAGCCAGGCAAATGCTCGCCAAATGGCAAGACTGGAGCTAACATGCGACTTACCCACAGACCCACAGACGCAGGTACATACCTAATGGGTGGCTGTGTTAGAGGAGAAGCAAAAGGACGGTTTGGTAAATTTATGCTCAGAGATCTAAATGCACCACTCATATCAGAAGGACTAATGCAAGTACAACACACTCAGGCATTACCCCAGATGACTGATATCAGTGAACCTAGGTACGAAGGAACCCTAGCAAATGAGACTGGGTTCACAGACCTCAACTTATGACTGGAATGGACGAAATATAACGTAGAGTCACATAATAAGACTAATTGTTATGTTTGTGTAAGTGCCAGACCTCACCTAGGCACTGTTCCACTTATGGTAACTATGAAGGAAGAAGTGGAGTGTTAGTTGGGAATTATTGTAAGTTAAGTACGGGACTGAAGCGAATAGTTCCTAGAATGTTATAGTAAGTGATTTGGAAGAGAGATTTTGCATGTGAATTTGATCCAAAATGGAGTTTGTATTTGAATAGTTTGCAAATATTAAATACAGGAAAAGAAAACAGGCAGCCCTTAACCCCCGAATTAATCCTTCTACACATATGATGTATATAGTCTGTGGCTATCCTCTGACAGTTCTGGCACCACATAATATTGCGGCCATCATACAGCAGACTCAACCTAAGCACATGACTACAGCCAGACACCTCCGTCTGCAATGTTCCCTTCTTCTACCAGACAATGCTACCTTACAGAGATGTTATGTTCTCAATCCAGCCACTCTCTTACCATTTCCAGAGGGGGGAGATGAGGAAGATGGATACTTTTGTACAGCCTGATTGTACAACCTGATTTTGAACCCAAACTCAGGAATAACCAATCTATATGTAAAAAGACGTCTACTGGAAGGTGGTGGAAACGGCCAGACGCTCACAGATGAGACACAAGACCCTCTATATTGCACACTGTGGAATAAACATTTCCAGGCCGAGATTTCCAATATGAAGCAAATCTCACTAAATTGAAGCAGGTCACCTTAAACCTAAAGACATTGTACAACAATGCAACAGGAGATAGTGCACTTACGGTGGAGCTCCCACAAGAAGCAGAAGCGTTCTACAAGCATTGGGATACAGAAATTCCACATGTTGCAATATCCAAGTTCGCACCGGATGGATGGAAGACATTAGGAGCTGCATTAAAATGGTGGGAATCTGCAGAGGAAGAGGAAGGAGTGCAAAAGAAAACTCTCCACTGGCAAGCAGACAACACTCCAAGTATACAAGCCAGAGACCCATATGCAGTCCCAGGACTCACAAATCCACCCCATGACTGCCTTCAACAAATGGAAATGGAGACCTCACACCTTGCGAATGTAAAAGACCTTGCCCTGACAGACCCAGACATCACTCTGTATGTAGATGGATCAAGGTATGCTGATGAGAATGGAAAATATCACACAGGATATGCTGTGACTACAGAAAAAGATGTGATGCGAGCCTTCTCACTACCTCCCTCCATGTCAGCACAAGAAGCAGAGTTGATTGCATTGACCAAGGCCTGTGAGGTTGCGACAGGAGTCCGAGCCAACATCTACACAGACTCAAGATATGCTCTGGGAGTGACTCAAGACTTTGGAGTAATCTGGAGAACTAGAGGATTCATGACAGCCGCAGGTACTCCAGTGAAGCATGACAAAGCCATCCGTGAACTACTAGATGCTTTAACACTTCCGAAAGAAGTAGCCATACTATAAGTAAAGGCACATGGGAAGCTAAATTCAGACGAAGCACGAGGAAACCATCTAGCAGACCAGATGGCTAAGAAGGCAGCAATGGTATCACAGGAAATGGAAAGGAGAGAGGTGGATGGAGAAATAAACATTTATACAATACAGACTCTGCCAACAGATTTAAGATTGCTCAAAGAATTGCAAAAGAAGGCAGGTCCAGAAGAAGTGAACAATGGAGGAAAACGTACCCCGTGATGACTAGTAATCCCCACCCAGGGAGAGGTATAACTGAGTACCCTGGAAATTATACGTGTTACAGGAGAAACGTTTCTCAGGGGTTCAACTTACAGAGGTTCCCAAGTGGGTTTTGCCACACATATAGAGATGGTTCAGCCACCATGCTAGTCACTCAGACACAATCTTTGGGGGACATATATGGGTTGTGTGGAGATGTGAAACTCAGGGTAAGACTGTCAGGAGTATGGCGTGGGGAACGTACCATGACTAAAGCCATAATGCCGTTACACATTGTTCCAACCTATTATGGTGATCTAGATAGTGTTCCTCAGACACAGTCCAGAAGGAAGAGACATACATCCTCATCTGAACCTAAAGAAAGTTTTAATTCCCATGTGTACATAGATTCTAGTGGAGTCCCAAGGGGGGTGCCTGATGAGTTCAAGGGCCGAAACCAGATAGCAGCAGGATTTGAATCACTGATACCAATGATTGGTGTAAATAAAAATGTTGCTTGAATCAATTATATATATATATATATATATATATATATATATATATATATATATATATATTATAACCAACAAAGGTTTGTGGATTATACAAGAGACGCTCTGCAGGAGTTGCAGAACAATTGAAGGCCACATCACACATGGCCTTCCAGAATAGAATGGCACTAGACATGCTAGAAAGGGGGGGGGGGGGGGTGTAAAATGCTCCCCGACACCGACACTGGCAACTGTTGCACCTACATACCTGATAATATAGGTCCAAATGGTAAAATTACTTTAGCCATTAAAGAACTAAACAACTTGGCACAAGAATTGAAGGAGAGTTCTGGAAACACAGACTATTGGGATAAATGTTTTGGGTGGATGAACAACTGGCAGAGGGTATTGTTACAGGTTGGAATTGTCTTTCTTTCAATACTGATAATTCTTGCATTTGTTACCTGCTGTATTATCCCATGTGTCCGAACATATTTTTCTATGAAGTCAGTTACTGGAGTCACATCAACCTTTGTGCACCGAGAATTTTGTGATGATGACAACTGTGAGGAGTCACATAGAGTGTTACGGTCTATTGTATCTAGGAGTGAGGTTTCCACATAAACCCCTTGTCCCACATGTTCCTGATACAAGGGGCTAGGGAAAGGCATCTGACTTGTCTGTGACAGTGGCAGGAGGGGCCGTGGGTAAGCCATGGCTACTCAAATGTACAAAGAAGAACGGGCGTTCACAGCACAGATGTTTAGGGCTTTCTAGCAGTCATGCACCTCATCCTCCGGGACAGATATACACCTAGGCCCTCATTCAATTGCGATTTGGCCAATTGAATAGGGCTCTAAATAAGCACATAGTATATTTTTTTATAAGAAGTTTTTAGTTAGTGAAAACCTTGCTTTTGGATAGATGCTTACTAACTAAAAACTTGTTTAAAAAAAATATGTTATGTGCTTATTTAGAGCCCTATTCAATTGGCCGAATTGCAATTGAATGAGGGCCCTAGTGTTTAGGGGGGAGTTTACCCCTCATCACGCATTAACATAAGCACAGCTGCTTTTCTTAGGTTGTACACTCATTAATAACATAAAACAGTACATTTTAGGGGGGACTGTTATGGATGATAATTAGGAAAATGTCTTTTTATATTAAGATGTTTGTCTGCATTCCTTACTCACTTATATATTTATAAATGAGAAGAATATTACTGACAATCGAGGTTACTTAAAGATGAAGGATGGAACTACAAACAACATGGCTTCAGAACTACAAATGGGAGTGGCCTGATGATGAATACATCCGTGACCAAATAAGGACAAATGAACGGTTCCTCCCTAAACTGACCAGTATGATGACGACACACTGCAGCAATTTTGAACCAATCAATAAAGCTATTAATTCCTAGACAAAGGAATCATGTGACGTTTGATCAGATAACGTTTTCTACATATAAACGTGTAAACTGCCATTTTAATACAGAGCGCTTTGAGAACTACTATACAGAAACCCCGTGTCTGTGTCTTATTTCTCTGGAATGTGCACATTCCACACTAATTGGAAAAGCAACAGATATTTAATACAGACTTTGGAGTCTTATCTAATTCAATCGTACCAAGAAAGACATTTGGCCCTTAGTGAGTATTGTAAAAATGATTATGTGCACACCTGAATAAATGCGTTTGTGTATGTGTGTCTAATGTTTGAACAAAATAGTCTTTAACATATCCGCTTAGGCCATCTGTTTTAGCCATTTTGGGAGAAAGGTGTTTTGTTTTATTATTTGGTCAGTCAAAATAAATATGGAATTTGGTCAAGCTTGGTAAAAATAAATGAAATATGCTATATACACTACAGTTTTACATATTCGGTTTCAAATAACATAATTAATGATGTTCATCTACTGCCATTAGCACTCAGGATCCATGCAATAAACCATTGAGTATTTTGTTTTGTCTAGACAGAGGCTCCTATGTGTTTTAATTTACATATAAAATTGCCTCCTGTGTACTTGTCTATTGACTGTATATTTTTCTTAGGTTGTGTTTTAAGATGTCTCATGGATATAATTTAGAATTTTCCTTTAAAAAAATCATCCACATGAGAAATCACTCCACATAATTACTTGTTTTTGTCCTTATTAATTAATCATATTGTTGCATCAGAAACCTAAATCCTCAGGGCTCCGAGATATTTGCTATTGAACTTAATAAGTGATACTTAAGATTTATATGTTTTTTTCTAAACATGTGGAGGAGATGTTAAATACTAAAATCAAATTAGGTCCTCCCTCTACCAAGGAATAAAAAAAGAAAGTGCTGAATAGAGACAGTACGAAAACCCCTTGACATAGGCAGAGACTGATCATGTGATTTTCTCTAAAAATAATGTTATGCTCATGAGATACATAGCTGCTAATATCGTTAGTTCACATACATGTCAACTTTCATCTCAAACTACTTGACTTGAACTATTTAGAATATACTAGTAGTATTTATCTGCATTATAAAAAACAAAAACTACTCAAATTTAGACAAAACTCTTTCACAAAATATGTTTTAATACAGCACATAAACCATTTTAAGAATATACAATTAAAATAAACACCTCTGAATAAAAGTTTTACAGTAAATTTAAACAATAAAAAGGCAATAACTATCTCAATAACACAAAATATATGGAAAGCACACTTTAGTACCAACCCTGCTGCGATTTCAGCACTATAAAATATCCACAATATGTTTTTTGGCAGTGTTTAAAAACATCACAGAACATATGAACAAAAATATTAAGGCTGTGGACAACATTTATGTACAAAAATTGAATGGATACACTTTAAAACACTTACACAACATATAAAGGATCTTCTTCAAGTCAAACACATGACTTGTCAAATTGTGCCCCAAATACTTTAATCACAAACACTTTTATAGAGCCACAGTGATATAGCAAATGTCCATGTTATTGCAGAAAGGAAAATAAACATAATTATACTTGGTTGTTATTAATTTATTTGAGTGGAAATGTTAGATAATGGAGCTTAAAGCTTGGGTATTTTAAGCCTAAATTATATGAGAGAGAGCCCTCCCATTCTCCTAATGAGTGGGGATGATAAACCAGATGAACATGCACACTTGGCAGATCTATACAGATCAAACTAACTAATAATAAGACCTTAATATTATTGTATCGTAAGACTATATTATTATGGTCTATCATCCACCAATGAGAGATAATTAGACACAATATAAACCCATTAGCAGGACTTTTCATGTAATTTCATTCAAAATACCCAGCTTTCAAGTTCAATTATCTAACACTTCCACTCAAACATTTTAATAACAACCAACTGCTATTACGTATACTTTTCATTTCAGCATTAACCGAGAAATCTGCTGTGTCACTTGACTACATCATGCACATGGATACTTGCTTGATATTTGTACACAGAATAGAAGACATAAATACAATATACCGCAATAAGCAGCCACTTCACAATATAGACTCATAACATGTGTCCCCTCGTCCACCATTGTTTGGTGTGTGCTTTTATACATATGGCAAGGTGTTTGTTTTTTTTACAACATAGATCACATAAACCTTTTTTTTTACCCCTAGATTTATCTTCTACATTTGCTGTTCCCCAAATCATGTGTCCGCAGAGCTTGTGTGTGGTGCTACTGCAGAGAAATAATTTGTGTAAGTGTCCAGATTGGCACAACTGCAGCAGAAATGACTATCCATCAAAACGTAGCAGCAGCGCTGTCTATATACAGCACAGGTCAATATGATCACCAGCTTGTATCTTCTGACCAATGATATCTTGCGGCACCAATATTACTGTTCTCTCCACCTCTGGCAGCCATAGTGTACGGAGAAAACCCATCCATGTAACACAGTGCAATATTAAATGACACAATTCAGTATAAGCTGGTCTTCTTCATTATTCGCAGAAATTCCTGTTCATTCACTTCTCCGTCCCCATCCCTGTCAGCTTCATCGATCATCTCCTTTAAGAAGGCAGGAAATCAAATTAGAGTAATCAAAGTAAATACATGTATTACAATCCAACTCTTTTGAGGTCAGAGATAGAAGAGACAATCATAGAGAAGAGTGAGTTGGGAGAGAATCTGAGAGAGAAGGAAGGCTTAAAGAAAGGATCAGAGAGGGGGAGAGAAACACAAAAGCCACAAATATTCCACAATGCGTATAAAAGCGTTCACCAGTCATTACTTAATTACCTTTTCAAACATAAGGTCACAACAATCTCTACATTTTGTGAGTGGTATCAACATTACAGCATTTCAGGATGCATTTTTATTTAGAATTGTTCATTTTAATTGTGAGATATGCTCTGTAAGATCACAAGATGGAAGCTGTACAGAAGTCATTATCAACCAAATTTTAAGGTAATATGAGATAAAAATTAAGTATCCGATGCCTGAAACGCAGATATCCAGTTGGCATTAGCTAAAAATCAGCTATATTCAAAGGTCAAAGGATTATCCAAAAGAGGCACCTCCATCAATACTTCCAACAAGGAAGCGCTCCAGAACTACAAAATTATACCTGAAATCCCAGATTTATAGTATGTTCTTCAGAAGATTGTTGAGGGAGGACAAAATATTTTCAAGAAGAAATACAATAAATGCAGTCTCTAGATGTATCAACTCTTAAATACATGCTATTACTAGGCTATTAAAGGCTAGAAACCTGGGAGGAACAATGAATGCAGAGAAGATTCTCCTGTTATCCCGGTTACAAAAGGCCCTTTTCAAATAGCTCCTTGACAATAGCATTCATTGGCAGAGTAGTGCTCCGTAAGATAACCCACGTCTCAAGTAACAAACAGACTTAGTAGTCTAAGATGGAACTACCTGTGATACGCCAGACTAATTTACATACTCCACAATCATGTGCTAAACTACAGCGGTCCTTATAGGACTTTAGTAATACTGAAGTCACAATGGTAACAATGGACAATCCCCCCGACATCAGGCATAGAGTATACAAAACACTCATTAAAGCAAATATAAATAAAATGAGTACAAATTAAAAGCTGTATTTATTTCTAGAGAGTTTATATATATATATATATATATATATATATATATATATATATATATATACACACATATATATATATATATACATATATACACACACACACGGATAGATGAGGTGTAGTACCAGAGATGTACCTGGCGTGCTGCGGTCCATAGAGTCACGTAGAGTCAGACGCAGCTGAACGACTAAACAACAATCTGACTTGTCTCTGGTAGGATCTTACAAGAGCTGCTTAATGCTCGCAGCATAATAAAGCAGCACATCACAGTACATATAAGTCACAGAGCGTGAGATTCTGACACTCACAGCCTTTGTGCAAAAGCAGAAGTGCTTCCCAGCACCCCTATTTTGGGGCACAGAGGTTCAGGCATAAAATGCCCTGCTTTATTCTGCTGCAGAAAACGTTTTTTTTTTTTTTTCAAAGATCTCTGCTGCTAGAGATTTGTTTGAGTTAGTGAACCACTTTCCCTGGCTGCAAAAGTTTTAGTACAGTCACACTAGTCACTAGATAGTTACAAGCAGTGATTAATAACAGTCACAAAATCACTTGCCTTAGTAAAGTTTTATTACCATTAATAAGTCACCAAAAAAAAAAAAATAATTAACACTTTCCAAAATAATTTGCCACTGCAAAGTAGCTTTTTGGAATTGAATTCTGCACTTAAAGGGTTAAAAGAGTGACCTGGTCTTTTGAGCCAGTCATATTAGCTTTAATGAACAATAAAGAAAATATTATATTGGCAGCAACTTGTATTCTCAAATAGTGCACACTATATCCAGAAATCTTACCTACATCCACATGTAGATGTGCAATATTTCATATAAGCAACTTATATATTCTGTTACAAGAAGAAAAAAATGATTTTGGTTCCAAACCTGTAATTCTTCGTCAGTAAGATTTTCTCCAAGTTCCTTGGCCACCCGCTTCAGGTTTTTAAAAGAAATCTTTCCTGTTTCATCATCATCAAACAACCGAAAAGCCTTCATGATCTCCTCCTTGGAATCTTTTTCAGCCTAAAAAAAACAAAAACATAATCATCCAATTGCCATGTGCAACAGAGACCCAAAAGTTCTGAATTTGAGTTCGACATTTAAAAAACAACATTTTTTTTAATAGAATTGATTGGATTTATATGGCTGAGACAATTATCAGGGAACTTTTCCCTTTAAATAACTAAATGGTTCAGTAAAGGGCAGTTGCCAGTGTTGGTGGAGATTGAAAAAAGTATCCTTGGGGAAGGGGACCTATCCATTAGCCAGGTGTTATGGCTCAGCCTAAACAATAAGTTAAACAACTTTTCCCTTCCCAGTTGTGTGGTTCAATCATTGGCCATCTTGACTCAAACACACAAAAGAAAACCACTTGTAATCAGGCTCACGGCTCACCCCCCTATGGTTATATCAGAAGTCTACACCAATTAATAGACTTTCCCAATTTAAATGGTGGATAGAAAATAATCACATATATAATTATTACCAGTGCGTGCCAAAAGTTGTTGGAATATTTAAGTATAATATGTAGGGTATAAACCCTCAGAGCAGACATGGCTATATACTTTAACCATTCTTCCACCTTTCTCTCTATTCTATGTTTTCTTTCTTTCTACATATTTTTTTTTTAACAATGTTTTAAAAACGTACTTAAACGTGTAATGTGCTATAAAGCGTAAATCAAGATGGAAATAACTAAAAAGGAACAAACAAGGTTAAAAAGTTTTTATTGTAGGTCTTCACTTCTCAAGTGTTCTGTCTATGCCGTTAATGCTTTGCTTGTGATGCTCTTGTGTTACTGTATTAACCTTGGTTCCTCAATAAAAATTATAAAAAAAAAAAAAAAGAAAGGTCAAATAAAATGGTGCTCATGGGAAGCTGTGAGATCCAGAATATTTTTAACTTTATAGAGCCATGGAAATCACCTGACTTCCTACTTGCAGATATATCATCTCAACACTAGGGGTCAGCCAGCATACTAGTCTTTCACCTCAGATCCCTCCCCTCTTCCTCTAAAATAAAACTCTTTCTATCTTTCACCTTCTTCCTGACCCTTGCTATTCCTTATTTGTTACTCTTCCCCAGTTCTCTGCCCTTTAATTCCCTTTAGATTGTAAGTAGCGAGTTTCCAGTCTTGTAGGGTGCTTTGGGATAAAGCACTTTCTGCTAAGATTCTAAGCTCAAAACAGGGCCCTTCAACTTTTGAATTTGTTAAACGTGTATTTCCCCTGTTCTTATCCCCTGTACAGCGCTACGGAATATGTTGGCGCGATACAAATAAAAGATAATAAAATAATATGTGACTGAATTAATTTTTATCTAGCTTTGCACATATTTAAACAGTGTACAGTTCCTCCATAATCTATAACTGTGACTGATGGTTATGTATAAAGCATTAGGCTCTCATCATCCCTGAGGACCGCCAGATAAGGTCTCAGGGACCGGCTGTTGAGAACCACTGGTCTAAAGGACAAAACGTATAAAGGAAAATTTTATGACAATAAAGTGTATAGCTTAGAACAGCAATTCTCTTTTTCCCCCAAAAGGGCCTCTTAAAAGTATAACTTCATACTTTGCGATTTTTAAAAAATTAGGACGTGCCATGGTATTTTTTGAATATAGCATGTACACATTTATACTTCTGTATTCCTTGTTTATGAATTTTATTAATTGTTTCATACTTTTTTTTACCAGAAGTTCAGTGGATCACCTGAATGAGGTTTGCAGTCTACTGGTTGGCCACAGATCAGAACCTCGGCCTTACAGGACAGAAGGGAGAAGGTGCTAGAACAGAAACCTTCTAACATATCAAAAGATTTGATAAAGTTCAGGAAGGAATCACCCTTCAGAAAATAAGGAATACAAACATATAAGGCAAGTGGAGCATCTAAATCAGCATTATGAGGAATTAATTATTTACATGGTATTGTTTTAACTGTTGAGGGTTAATTAAGACAGAGTCAGGGAGGAAGATTGTTACTTGTTTAACCTTCTGCCATGTGGGGGATAACACTACAACCCAAAGTAATGCACAATACATTCACAGATTTAATTTAACAAATTAAAAATATTACCAGTTATAAAAGACATCAGCAGAAAATTACTTTTAAGGAAAGTCTTTTAGCAGACTATTAGTGTCTGAGGAATGTTTATGTCTTCCAGTCTGCCTGCCGGGTTTTAAAACCTGAGGGGTGTGCTCTGCTAATTTATGTTATCAATTCAGGGAGTAGAGGGAGGGGAAAATAGTTGACTTGTTGGTTGAAAATCCCAAAACCATCAGTCCCCCCTGTTTTACTTAGCTGATTTTAAAAAAAATGTCAGGCTGTATATTGTCTGATATTACCCTTTTACAGTTGATATATACTTTAGCATTGTAACCTAAATAAAAAACATTATTTGCAAAAAGGATTAAAAAAAAGGAAACCTTGGGGATTTAAAAACGTACAAACCCAAGTTTAAAATTCCATATAATATATATATATATATATATATATATATATATATATATATATATATATATATATATATATACACACACACACACTTAAAGATAAATACTTTTCTGATCTCTGTGAAAACTTTCTTTCCAGACTCCTAACAACAATGTCTGGTTCCTTCCTGGCTCCTAAGTGTTAGATATTTTCCTCCACCCCTGCATGTATGTGGACTTTAGTCTCCCTTTTCACTGATGCTAGGCACAGTACCATCGCTAACTAAAACTCATCAGCGTGTGAATAAAAAAAAGAAAAAAAGCAAACATGGGAGTTGATGTAACCAGTTATTTTCTTACCATCTTCTGTGTCATGGCAGACATGAAGTCATTGAAGGTGATCTTTCCAGTCCCCTCCTTATCAATGTCTGTAATCATCTTCTTGATTTCTTCTTTCTTGGGTTCAAAGCCTAGGGCTCTCATGGCAACCTGAAAATGGTAGATAAGTGAAGCTACTGAGAGATGCATAAAATAAGTAGACAACAAAATGGCAGATGTGATTATATCACTAAAGTAGTATGCCCTCTTCTGTACTGTCATTAAAATATAACTTAATAATGTTAAAATCAGGGATTTGGTTTGGGGTGAACCACTACAGAAAGGCTAATGTGAGATGCTAAGTGAATGTGATACATGTCGGTCCTGTATATGCCACCTCCAGATAGGTAGTATATAATAATGTTTTTACAATATGGATTATTACGCGAGACTTCTACATTGCATTCAATTGTCAAATCTCTATCCTCACTATATTGTGCAACTTTGTAACCTATCTCAATCACTCTAATTTTCAGAGCTGCACAAAAGCACTACTGAATATGCAAAAATGTGCTGATTTGCAAGCAACGGTGACATGTGACTTTCAAGTTTCTCTCGAAGACATTCCAATCGATTTTAACATGCTTATCGCAAGTAGCATACTATGATCTAAAAAAAACCACAAAGATACAACCTTTGTATTTCATCAACAGCGTAAATACTTCAGTAATATTTTCTTATAATACTAGAGAGTATCCCTTTAAAGATCGTCACATTTGATCCTCTAATTCAAGCGAGTTTTGGTTGAACCACTTTTTTTTAAGCCACCACAAATGTAGTGTGGTGTACTCAAATGTAAATTACATGCTACTGCTTTTACGCCCTAATGAGGTCATCAGTACCACTGATGACATCATCAGAACATGACATTATTAGCATATCAAATAATAAACACAAATTACATTTTTTACTTGTATCTGCAATTATTCTTTACTGCAGACTTCGATTTTCTCTATGGAGCCTGCTTCTTGCAGCTTCAGTTTTAACAGGGTGTGTCATTATAAACATATGAGCTTTCCATTAGACCTAATGAATGCACTGGCAGTTGGTGCAAATAGAGGCTTCCCATTGTATTTAAAATCTCCACCCACTTCAGGAAGCCAATCTCTGGAAAAAAAAAAAAAAAGCTAGACTCCACCAAGCCATTGCTTATAAAGATAATACATTAGAGGGCATATTTTTATATATTCTAAAACCATGTTACCTACTAGTCTAATTCTTCAAAATAGGATATTTTCGATTTGTGTATTGTCTTAACTAACCATATTTTATTATATTTTTTTTTGTTGAGGAAACAAATTCAAGGCGCATGTTGCAGATAGCACTAAAAGTCAATAAGATGAAGGATGAATTAAATGAACAACTACCCAAAGTGAATAAATACATTTATCAACTGCCATATGCTCCTAGAGAGTGGCCACAGCATATCCCATTAGACCTCCTGGCATTTAAACATCATTAGTTAGGGACACTAGAAAACAAATAAGGCATTTAAGAGCCACAGTAGCCAAGAACTTTTCTTTCATTCAATTAAAAAGGGCAAGTTTTATGCATTACAAATTTCCCTATGGAAAATAAATTATTTTAATAGAAGAAAATTAACACTTATAGTAGCTAATAAAAACAATGTATTTGATCCTTCAGTGAATTAAGACAAGATGTAAATAGGGACTCATGGAGACCCTGTTAAAGGGCCACATATTTCAGTACAATGTGGAGAACACCAAAATAAATCTCTCTTAACAGAAAATTTGAAAACTTTTAAAACATTTTGAAATCCGTTCCTTTTTCACTGAGATATTTATTGATTAAATGTATGTTTATATGTTTCACTGGCAAGCTGCCAGACAGCAAGCTCCAGAGGAAACCTACAGTTAATGCTTTATAAATGCATCTGTGCATTGGAAGGAGTGTTCGTATCCTTGAAATAAGTTACTTGTGGGTTCACTGCTGGGCTATAGGATTCCTGAATGCCAAGAAAAACATATATATCATTCTCTGCACCGGAGCTATAACGGTGGCCGTTGTGGGCAGATATCATTAATCATGGAATTGTAAACAGACCTAAAACTTTTGTTATAAGTGTAATTAAAGAAAGAAATAGATAATTTTAACATAAAATCTTGTGCTCTTTCACACCATGAAGAGCACTTATAGTAAGGTAAATGGCCCTTTTACTATGTTTTTTTTTTTTTTAAATCTAAATTCTATTAAAACCAATAAGAACAAAAGTACAATATGTTTCAGCTCAGACATCCATGAGGTTCATTGTCCCTCTGTCTCCTGTAACTTATCAAAACAAAGGTGGAGAAAACAACCCCACACTATATTTAATGTGCTTTCTTCCACACTAAAGATCAATTACGTCTTATAAAACATGCAATGTTTGAAACACAGTATTTTAAATATTTGCTAGATATGTATTGAACTACATCGGCCCTTTAATGTATTAACAAATATATCCAACAATTAATGTGGGCACCACGGCCTTATTTGAGCAGCTTGACAGAGTTGATTTCCTAACACACAATGGCACTGTCGACTGACTTGAATTTCACTGAAAGTACTGGAACATTGGATTGCCACAGTTCAGTTAAAGGGACTGAATATATCTCTGGATTCAAGGTCTCCTCTGAATTTTAAGCTGAAACTTTCAAATTCTGCACCTTGTACATATCATCTTTGATTCGATTAGGTATTCGTAGTTATTTGTGCTTATAACAAATTATTGTATAACATTCTGAGTAAGGATCACCTTATCTTCCCTTTATAGAGCATTACCTTCAGCTCCTTGACATCTATAGTCCCAGTACCATCCGTATCAAAGAGATCAAAAGCCTCTCGAATCTCCTGCTTCTGCTCCTCAGTGAGCTCAGGTTTAGGACCAGTCTTCTTTCTTTGGGTCTGTGCTCCTAGCGATGGTTTCTTGTAGTTAGATGCCTATGTATATAAGAAAATACACATTTGACTACATAGCATAGTGAGTGAGTACCCAAACAAAATGGAAAAGGACTAGCATTTATTACATGCATCTTAATATTTAGGAGACAAAAACAATGAGTACATATCCCCATTAAAGGATTAAGTCACCACAACAACAAGTTTTATCTGAAAGCATTAAAAACTGTATGTATATTGCATTTGCCTCTACAGGTATCGCAATAGAGTTTATTATCAGTAAGAGAATTGCACTGCTAGATAAAGGGATAACACATTTTACTTATTTATGCATCATTGTTTTCAATATTGTACAGCGCTACAAAATATGTGGGCGCGTTGAACATATGAACGTAAATGAACAATAATAATAATTGTGTGTATATATATATATATATATATATATATATATATATATAGTAAATAAAAAGTACATCTGTGTTCACATTTTAATGTCTAAAGCAAGTTAAAAAACCTGCTTCCAGCTCAGAGTTCAGAGAAAAACAGTTATTACACTGCATTCTGGGAAGTTGAGCTGGGACACACAAATGTGCCCACAAATGCCTCGCTCTTCATTCCATAGCCATTATCAAACATGGCTTCCTTTAAGCTTATGCATGCTGTATTACACATCTTTAATGCAAAGCCAAGATTATATATCCTACACGGCATCATTGAGATACACAAGCACCTTCACCATGACAAGGTAGCAATTCAGAAGGGAATATATATATATATATATATATATATATATATATATATATATATATATATATATATATATATGTGTGTGTCACATATATAGTTCTCAGCAATACAGATTGTTGCTAACGCTTGCAGGCTCGCGAAGCAAGGGCCACAGTTGCTGGCAAGGAGCGCCAACGGCGCTCCTTGCGCTGGTGGAGATGAGCGCCATAGGCGCTTATCCCTACGACTTTCAAACCACAAATGCGGACCCTCGCATAGCAAGGGGCCGCATTTGCGGAGGTGGAGGCTCCCACGTCGGCTGCAATGAGCTGAAGGCTCATTGCAGGCCGCAAATGCGGACCCTCGTGAAGAGAGGGGCCGCATTTGCTGACGTGGAAGCTCTACGGCGCCTCACAATTGGTTTTAAAAACGACCACACAAGCGGGACTTTGAAAAAAATAAACAAACACGCAATGACTAACTACGGACTTACACAAAACAAATACGAGCCGCAGGACTTAGAAAAAATCCATTATGGACTCGCAAAAATACGACCTTAACGGACAACCAGCGCACAGCAGCAAACATTAAAAAACACTAAAATAAAAACCTTACCCACAAGCAAGGGGGGACACCCAGGACCTCTGCAACACAGGTTAAACCTCAATTTCAGTCAAATTTACAAAGTTTACACACTTGAAAATCCCCTAAGCAAAAGAAAAAATGGCAGACGAAAAAAACGAAAACGAGGCTACACGACCCCTAAAGCCGCAAAATAACACAAACCAAATACGGCTTTTACAAAAACCCGTACGACCTACAACATACGCCATAAGCAAGGACGCTACATCATACAAACCCGACTACCACATACACATTCGCCGCCATTTTACAACACTAACTTACAGAATGCGGAAGTACCCAGCTACACAAACGGCTTCCCCTCTATAGTTAGAGGTTTATTCTGGCTTGCCATTAGAAACACTAGTTCTTCTAAATAAAGGATTACAATAGTATTTTAACCCAGACCTTCTACTAATATCCTCCTACAACAAGGGACGGGTTGGATCTATTTCGTTGTGTATGCGCAAGAAACCGACAGCAAATAGCCGCTAGATGGCGCCTTTCAGGTTTCAGGGAAGGCCTATAATTAGCCCCCCTCCGACGTGGCACAACTTGACGGCGCTGAATCGACAGTGAGGCCACTGCCATGTCCGGCGCAGGCACTCGGTCCTCGAGAGCGCTTCTCATAGCTTAAGGCCTCTTCTGTCGGCGCGCCTTATATGCAATGTGCATGAGTATTACAAAAATCGGCAGCACTACTTCTGCCTATCTTTTGCGTAGGTGAAGAGGGAAGGGACCAAAGAGTTTTACAATTAAAAAGGGCCACAAGCCAAATAGTAAAGTCCCAATGAAGATATTTTGAATTTACTACATTTTGGCTGTCACTCAGCTCAAGAGATCCTCTCACCACACTGGTTTTGTTATTAGGGCCTGTTTATTTCATGACTGGATTAATTTTGCATATGCAAACTAATAACAAGACCAGCCTGCTATGAGGATTGGCAGCCAAAATGTAGTAAATTCAATGGTGTTTTCTGTTACTAAATTACATTTTTTAATAACTATGTATTTTTAGTGGGAGCATCTTCAGTGCCCTTTGGTACCAGGTACTTCGGACCTGCCCTGACTTTCAGGGCCCGCTCACTCACCATGACTGGAGTCGGGTGACCTGCAACCTTTTACAGCCAGAATTCCACACCCCAACCGCCTACTCCAAGCACAGGCCGCAACTAAGCAGTCAACCAATCACAACTCTGCAAATAACAGGCTAGTGCTGCGATTGGTGAGTTGTCAGAAGGAGGCGGGTTATGACTAGAACGAGGCTTGAACCGCAGGAGATAGTTATTTATTTGAGCACAGGCAGGCGTGACGCGCTGGCTGTCATGATCACTATGGTAACAGAGGAGAATCGCGCTAGTGATTGGTTGGGGGTGTATGGCTTGAACCAATCAACGCTTAGCGGCTGCTCTCTGCTGATTCTCAGCCCATTGCTGGGATGTTAAGTGGGACCAAGGGGTGAACCACCGGAAAACCACTGTGAAGAGGACTAGGACTGCACTGAGGAGCAGAGGTAAGGCACCAGGAGTCCAGTGAGCCGATGGGGTAAATATATTTATGGATACAGGTGTCAGCAGCACAACAAGGGTTATCCCTACAATAAAGGGAAATGTACTAGAACAAGAGGTACTGTAGCCTCAATGGGGTAAGCCATTCATTGTTACAAATGTCAGAACAGCAAGGAAATTGTTAAAATGTATAAAGAAGGAAATTCAGAACAAGAGGTCATGCAGTGGAGAAAATGGCTTACTAACTCGTGGCACCACAACATGAGCCCAAGTGGGACTGCAATGGGGCAGTGGTTATTAAATTTTTAGAGGCAGGTATTGGAACAGCATGGGGAGAATTAAACCTACAATAAAGGGGAAATTAAAGGAATATGGTGTTAGAACAAGAAGCCATGCAGTTAGATAATTACTTCCTACTTCAGGTAGGAGCCTGCGTGGGACTGGAATGGGATTAAAATGACCAGTGGTTAATAGAGTAGTAGAGCTGCATGGAAATTATACATACAATAAAAGGTAACATTCAATAACCAGGGTGCTAGAACAGGAGGCCATGCAGCTTAGAGTGTTGCTTCCTAATTCAATGTGAGCCCAGGTGGGATTGCAATAGGGTTATACATTTACTGCTGCAGTTGTCAGAAATTGGGAACGTCTCAACTATAGCGCTCCTTATGCAAATCATGACGCTTTTACATAAGTTGCAGCAGCATAACGACATTATTTTATAAAATTATGAATTACTATAATGGTCCTCAGGGAGGTGCTAAGTTCTCCTTGCAGGTAGCAAGCTGTGAATCTCCACACCGCATGTCCTCCTATTGGTTCACTTGTTACTTCTTCACAGAAAGCTGCATAGCACAGAACAAAAGGCGGCTACTGACCATACTGTGGTTGCATTAGAAGATGCAATATGGAGATTCACATCTTGCGGAAGATCACAATAACGGCCATGTGTATAATGTGCTTGTTTGATGAACTACTTAGTAAATATAATAGAATAAATAATGCTTATCTGCTTTTATTTTTTTTAGGTGTCTTACTGAAATGGCAACACGATTAAGACCTGTAAGTTATCTAACTATATCTAAACATTTATTTTAAAAAAAAACTCCACGAAGAAAGAACCAAACTGTATTAAACCCAATGTTACTCAGTTCATACCACCAGTTATATTACTTAGAGCTGTGCCCTAGGATGTATAATTGGATGTACATGGGGCCAAATGTACTAAGGTGTGGCATTTCTTATCAAGATGCAATTACTAGAGCCTTGCTTTAGTCATATAGTAATTTAGTACTATACACTATGGAGTTTTATGGCATAGTGACGCTAGTTATGTATTCTCAGATTAGTATGTTACATAGGTAGAAAAAGAGGTGGCTTTTATTTATCTGTAGAGGGAGGCTGAGTGACTACCGTAAGAGGTGTGCTCGTCATTATCTGTGGAGTGAGTACCGTAAGAGGTGTGCTCGTCATTATCTGTGGAGTGAGTACCGTAAGAGGTGTGCTCGTCATTATCTGTGGAGTGAGTACCGTAAGAGGTGTGCTCGTCATTATCTGTGGAGTGAGTACCATAAGAGGTGTGCTCGTCATTATCTGTGGAGTGAGTACCATAAGAGGTGTGCTCGTCATTATCTGTGGAGTGAGTACCGTAAGAGGTGTGCTCCACATTATCTGTGGAGTGAGTACCATAAGAGGTGTGCTCCACATTATCTGTGGAGTGAGTACCATAAGAGGTGTGCTCGTCATTATCTGTGGAGTGAGTACCATAAGATGTGTGCTCGTCATTATCTGTGGAGTGAGTACCATAAGAGGTGAGCTCGTCATTATCTGTGGAGTGAGTACCATAAGAGGTGTGCTCGTCATTATCTGTAGAGGGAGTACCATAAGAGGTGTGCTCGTCATTGTCTGTGGAGTGAGTACCATAAGAGGTGTGCTCGTCATTGTCTGGAGTGAGTACCGTAAGAGGTGTGCTCGTCATTGTCTGTGGAGTGAGTACCGTAAGAGGTGTGCTCGTCATTATCTGTGGAGTGAGTACCGTAAGAGGTGTGCTCGTCATTATCTGTGGAGTGAGTACCGTAAGAGGTGTGCTCGTCATTATCTGTGGAGTGAGTACCGTAAGAGGTGTGCTCGTCATTATCTGTGGAGTGAGTACCGTAAGAGGTGTGCTCGTCATTATCTGTAGAGGGAGGCTGAGTGAGTACCGTAAGAGGTGTGCTCGTCATTAGCTGTGGAGTGAGTACCATAAGAGATGTGCTCGTCATTAGCTGTGGAGTGAGTACCATAAGAGGTGTGCTCATCATTAGCTGTAGAGGGAGGCTGAGTTAGTACCGTACAAGGTATGCCCGTCATTGTTTGTCCACACATGCTAAGAAGCAGGAAGCTTGTAGCTATAGATGTGAGCCTTGCTCCTGCGATAATGTACATTACATACGCTTGTGTGTTTGCGTCGCCTAGTGGTTCCAACTCTGTGACCTCATGGACGCGAACACACCATTCTGATCCTGTCAGAGTTACTGGAGTGGGTTGCCAGTTCCTGCTCCAGTCAGCTACAGCATACAGCTCCTGGAATTCCAAGGTGGTCTCCCGTCCAAGTACTGAGCAGGTCCAAACCTGAATGGCTTCAGGGTGGTGTAACCTCTTGGTTCCCTGACTGGAATTGAACCCAGGTTGCAGCAATGAATGCACAGAATCCTAACCACTGGACCACAAGGGAACTTGCGCTTAGTCCTACTCAGTTTTCAAACATATATTTTTTCATTGTTTAGTGGTCATTTAAGCAATAAAAACTATAATGTTTTTTTTTTTTTTTTTTTTTTTTTAAATTTATACTGTCAGTGGCCCTTTAATTTGATACAAAACTCTAAAACAATGTTCTAGTCCGTTACCCTCCTGATGCAGATCAGGTCCCCATGCTCACAGCTTCTCTAGTGCCCTCTAGTGTTCAGTCACTTCATGTCACAACAGATGCGGCTGAGGCGTCTCAAGGCTTTAATGTGATGCTGAATGAGACACTTTCAACACATAGGGCCTCATTCTATTATCGGCCGTAAATCGGCCGTAAGGCTGCGATTCCTTGCGGGGGTTCAGTTAACTCGCGATTCTATTATACGGCCCCGCAAGGATCTCATCTTACAGCCGGCCGCATATCTTGGAACCGGCCGTAAGCTCTGAAATATAAAAACCTCAAAAATAAATTCAAGCCTGCACTGTACAGCTCTGTAAATGCTAGGGATCATATTGGGGGACATGAGGATTAACAGGAACCCACTCTCAAGCTTGCACATCAGCCCAAATCTGAGTTCAAATTAACTGTTTATTTTCCGGCTGCGGCGTGGGCGGGTCTGAGGTGCTCCAAGCACTCTGGACTTTTTACATGGATATTTTACGGATATTAAAAATAAAATATTTTACGGATTTTAGTACAGGATAATTATGTGCTATTTTTTCTAACACCTAAAATCCCTTTATAGTCTTCTCAAAGTGCAGGATGGCTTTATTTGAGCTATTTTATGTGCTTAATTGGTGCTAGCGGGACCTCTTTCCTGCAAGTAAGCTGCGGCTCGCTTTTAGCCTTGCAGAGAGGTTTCCCGGAGGAATTGAATTGCAAATAGGAATTTCTTACGGCCGAAACTCTTGCGGCCTTTTTAGATCAAAGGCTTTCCTCCGGCGCGAGCGGCCGCAAGGGATAGCAAGGCACCGGCCGCAAGCCTGCCGGAGTACCCGGCCGTAAGGGAATAGAATAGCCGAATAGCTTGCGGCCGGTCCTTGCGGCCCCGCAACGGCTGCGGCAGATAATAGAATGAGGCCCATAGTAAATAGGTTTACTTATCCTCGTACTGAGAGGTGAATTATTGCTCAAAGATACTGTTTAATAAACATTTTTTATTATGCTTTTAAATAACTTGCAGACAAGCACTGCATTTTAAGAAAAGCTTTGCATGTTTGTGATGTTCAGTACAACTTAATAATATTAGTGAGTATGTCATGCACTTAGAAGCATATTAGCAAAACTCTTAAAGGAGTATGTCATGGGTTGATTCTATTGGAAGACTGCCAGTCTGTATGTAGCCTGAGGGGGAGGGTCATCCTATTTGACTTTTAGTTCAGTTGTCAAGTGGCAATTCAGTGTCAGTCTTTATACAGAACTGAATATAAATCTTATATAAGCTAGTGTACCTCCTCTGTCCTTTATAAAATCCTGTTAGAAATGGAAGGCAGTGTCTGCTGCCATTAACATTTAAATGTAATACTGTAGTTAAAAATGAAGGCTGCATTTTGTTTGAAACTTTGTAAAATAACGTTGCATCTTATCAAGCCAGTGACTTCATCAAAATATGATGTCAGTTTTTCCTAATTTGCTTTAAAAAAATAAAAAAAATAAAAATAAACAGGCAACCTGTTATTTCACATCTGTGACCTGAAGCAGAGGGAGATTTGCTAAACTAAAAGACTGCATGCAGGGAATATTTAGCTTTTTTTTTGCATCGTTCAGATGTTTCCGGCTCTCATGGACCGTAACGCACCAGAACATTTTATGTCCATGGTCTTGCTGATCCACTTGGTATTCTTGGCAGAGATACTGCCAGTTCCTTCTCCAGTGGGCCACAGCATACAGCTCCTGGTATTCCTATGTGGTCTCCCATCCCAGTACGGATCAAGCCCAGCCCTGCATGGCTTCAGGGTGGTGTGACCTCTTGCTTCCCTGACTTGGAATCGAACCCAGGTCACAGAGAGGAAAGAACCAAATCCTAACCACTTGACCACCAAGAAACCCTGTTTTGCTGTTACAGGGGCTGTAATGCTAATTTGCTCCCATGGAATACGGTTCCTATCAAATACAGTGAGGCACATAACAGCCACTGTAATGCTTAGCAAATCTCCCTCCTAATCATAGCCCCTGTGATGGCTTAGTAAATATGCCCCCGCTCCCTTTGGAATAAAGTGCATGCACCGAAAGTGGAAGCTTCTCGGAAAAATTGGCGCCATTTTGTCTATCTGTTTAATTCAAGTTTTAAAGCTTTTTTAATTAAAGGTAAATATTAAAATCCAGTTTAATCTGTTAATTTATTTGCTAATATTCAGAGATCTACTATTCTTTAATTCACTTTTTTTATTGACATTTTGTTTTCCAGGCTAGCAAAAAATGCACAGTGATTGGTGGCAGCGGTTTTCTAGGGCAGCACATGGTGGAGCGGCTTTTGGATAAAGGATACTCGGTGAATGTGTTTGACATCCGCCAGGGGTTTCAGAATGAACGCGTGCAGTTCTTTATTGGTGATCTCTGCAGCAAAAAGGTAACGGGATAAAGCTAACCAGCAACTGATATATGAAACGTGGCATGTCCTTAAAGGGCCACTTACCTCACTATGATGTAAAAGAGCACAAGATTCTATGTTAACATGATCCATTGCTTTTTTTTTTTTTATTGCACTAATAACCGCTAAAATCTCCAGTCTTATGTCTGTTTACAAACACACTGCTGACCCCTCCATGATTAACATCTTCCAACACCAAGTGGTGAAGGCTCTTTGACCATGAAGATTTATAGTTTTTCCTGAACTGCAGGAATGCAGCAGGAGATGTTAACTCCAACTGTACTCTTTAGCTGATTCCAACAGTCCTTTCCCTGCACAGATGAGTTTGTGAAGGGTTAACTCTCTTTCTGCATATACTATTTGCATGGAGCTTTTGCTGTGAGTCTGTCTGGGGTCACTGCCAGTGACTCATGTAAACAGACAATTCATTTATCAGTAATATTTATTCAGTATTTCAACATGTTTTAGGAGAACTTTACAGTGGTGTGCTCCAAGTTTTGCTGAATTAACTGGCCCTTTAATTGGGTTGTTCTAATAAATAACTGTAGATATTGCCTGTTGAAGGGGCAATGCAGTCCCTAAAGAGCTAGTATTTTGTAATTAGCAAAAATATTATTTAAATCTTTTAAAAGAAAAAAAAATACAAAATAAGTTACAATCTTTTACATTCAGTTATATGTGGCCTTGGCCATCTCCAGCTGTAGTCTGACTAATGACCTCTGGAGCCAATCGGATTACAGTTCACTGCTCAGAAATCTAGGTGTCAGTGACAGAAATGGAACAAAACATTTTCTTCTAATGGGGCTACGTCTCAACAAACCTGGAAATCAGGCAATCTGTAATAAAATATTAATAAGATCAACTCATTCAAGATTTGCTCTGCAAGGAAGCCGCATCCAAATGGTTGTTCATTCTCATTTAAGACTTGATTTAAGGCAATGGCAGAGGATATCCCACAATGTTTCCCCCCCACTGGTAATATGGGAGCCTCTGTAAAGAAGAACTGGTAAAGAGTGGTGTTTGGACCTCACATCCTTGCCTGGCAGTTCTAGGATATGTTTGCTCATGCCGAAATGATATATTTTTTTCTTTAGCACACTGGCTTCTGTATTTTTTTATTAGTTGTTTTTGCTTATTTCATGTATACATATTGCTACACTGTGGAATTAATTGCATTTTATGTACATTACGTATCTTTGAAGGTGCAAACTTTATTTCATAGAAATTTGTGCTAGATGTTGAAACCTTCCAAAACCTGTTTGTGTAAACCTCCTTAGGAAGAATTTAAAAAAACTCTGTTTTAGGAAAATGGTATACTTTGAAGTATGTAACAACCTAATATTATCACCCATGTATTTGTGATAACATTCTCTGCATTGATAAAGTGCCTATCTAAAAATGAAAGGGACACTGTAATACAATCTTGTACAACTTAAATGTAATTAGAGTAATGAAGGTAAAAAAATATATAGCTAGACCTTCAAAATGTTTCTAATATTTGTATGCATTTTTTGTTTGCTAATTTTAGGGTAATCCATTTTCAGTGTATCTGCCTGTTTAATTGTCCTCCATCCTAGGGTTCTATAATTTATTGCACTGCTGTGATTCAGTGCAAGTGGTAGGTAAGTACCCACTGTGAATCTTTGTATGTACTATTTACATGGAGGAAACAGGCAGATGCACTGAAAATACACACCCCATAGCAGATAAATGAAGTGAGTAAAAATATGTAAAGGACTACTGGAGTACAAGAACAAAATGCACTTGTTTGTGAAGTATGTAACAAATTAACGATATTCGTAGCTGTGTAAACCATGGATATTTTTAGAGAGAATTATTTTATGGATAGAGGAATCCAATCTTACTGTTAGATCATGTCCTGAGAGAAGGACCATCATTTTTTAAATCTCTCAGTAGATGGAGTTGTGGGGGAGGAGGGACCAGGGAGAGATCAGGAAACTTTGTTAGGTATTTGGATTGTGTTGATATTGACCCCACCCACAAGGCCTGAAACAAGCTGCTTGCATAAATAGAGGCATGCTTTGCTCTCCAGAAAACAAAATGCTCCTCACACACACAACTTCTAACAAATTGTCATGGTTGCCTCCAGGGTCCAGCAAAGGCATCACCATTTTTCAAATGTTAAGTCTTTTTTTCCATCTTAATTATGCTCTTATTCAGACTCCGGTTTCAGATGAATCAATTTCTATCATTATACTTCATTATACACTTGAAGATTTCTTCTATGTAAAGAAATACAATAAGTTAATTTTACTATTTCACTTTTAATTTCTGTCAATTTGCCATTGCCAGGATTTAACCCCAGCATTGCAGGGAGTGAATATCGTTTTCCACTGCGCATCACCGGCACCTTCAAGCAACAACAAGGATCTGTTTTATAAAGTAAATTACACTGGAACAAGAAGCATCATCGAAGTCTGCAAAGAAGTTGGTGTTCAGGTAATGAGTGCGCTCAGATATTACTTCAATAAGTGAAAGCTTACTAAATCCTCCATATAAATTTGCAAATGACAACATAGGTCAATTTAAATTCAGACTGACCCTTCAAAACTACATAGTTTTCATTTCCAATACCTGGGATATTTGTGATTTTAATATATATATATATATATATATATATATATATATATATATATATATATATATATATATATATATATATATATATATAATTACACACACACACACACATTACAATTGTCCATAAAAATTGAGGGGAATTGTTAAATAATTGAGTTTTAAAGGTGGGTATGTGAAGTATAAAATTTCTCTCTCAATCTCTTCATCTAGGAAATTAACTCTCACAGTAGATGAAGAGCATGCCCAGTTGTACAAATAGTCAGAAACAATTGTTCATTTTAACATTTTCAAACCATACAAACTAGGCATACTCTTCATCCGCACTGTGAATCAATGGACCTAGATAAAAAGGCTTAGAGATAATGAGGTCATTTATAGACAATTTATCCTTAAAATGCCCAACTTTCAAGCTCTGTTATCAAACATTTCCACGCAAATTCTTTTTTGTGGAATAATAAAGGAATTTGTTTTATTCCTTTGTTATACAGTGCCTCTTTTTGCAATTACATTTATTTAAATGAGTAATTTCTTCCATTTCTCCATTAACTGGGTCCTCAAAGGGGACCTTGTTTGGAACCTTAACCCTTAAATGCTTGGGGGGGAAAAAGTTTAAATTCCCTTTTTTAAAGGACAGGGAACACAGTATTTTTTGATGCGATACACAAATAATGTTAAGTAAAACCAGTTTAAATTTCATTAAAACTGTCAGGACATGCTTAGAGCGTCGATCTGTCTGTAGATTTCATTGGCAGACAATTGGTACTACTTAACAGAAATGTAATAATATATCTGTTACAGCTCATTGGCTGACAGGGGCAGGTACCCAGATCAGTAAACCTTTGAATCCAATTTTTCTGCTTTGAGAGAATTAGTTTGAAAAAATAAAACCGTGATACATTATAAAATACCTCTTCTAGAAGCAAAAAAAGGTAAGTCAGAGGCGCTCATCAGAGAACGAACCAACCTTAATAGGATAGTTCTATAGCCATGATAATCCACTCAGAGAGCAACCTCTTTTAGCTCACTTGTGCCCTTCAAAGGGAGAAATATCCTGTAGTATATCAGTCTGGTCCTACTCAAAAGAGTGACCCAGCCCCGAAATACCAGGCAATTCTACCCTGAACAGGAGAAACCGCAAACCCCAGACGCGTTTCGGCCTTTATGGGCCTCGTCAGTGCGGTGCAGCTGAACTCCCTAAGGCACAGTGAGCAAGGGGTCCACATCTGGAGTCCCCTATTACCCTTAGGGAGACTAAACCCTAAGGGTAATTCTAGAAGCAACAAAGAAAAATATGCTGAGTGCCTTTTATGTGTATTTGACCCAAACACCACCACTGATTGGCTGTTCCACTTATCTACACTCTCTTATGGGAATTTGACAACAGTTATCATTTGTCTTTTTGGAGCTGGTTTGCTTAAATATCCCATTGAATTTAAGGTATTAAGAAAAGCGTCCACTCTAAACACTGTGGCTTCACCATAATGTGCTGTTAAAGACACCGTCTTCTAGGGGTTTTAAAGGTCTCTCTGATTTGGAGAGAAAATAAATGTGTCCAGCCACACCCTGTACTCCGGGAGAACAATATCTGTAAAGTATTTTATAAAGGGGTTATCTTCTGCAGTTAGAAACTGTATTTACGGTACTTAAGAAAGCAGAGTTGAAAAGGATTGTTTTTTACTAAAGACACAGCAAAACCGTATATATTTTAATATAACCTTAGTGCTTTATAGACAAAGGTCAGAGATTTCCCATTGATAAAAAAAATATATAAGCAAATTAAATATTTTGTCACTTATTTTTTGTTTGCTCACCTTGGTGATAAACTATAATTTGCCTGTTTGCATTTATTAATTTAGGACATATTATAAGGAGAAAGAAATAGTCACACATGACACTAGGAGAGTGAATTAAACCCACAGAAATACAGTGCTGGGTGACTAATGTTTTACTATCATTACTAAATTTACATTTAAAATGTAGCACCTCCTGATTAAAGGAAAACACTTAACGGCTCCCTGAATAGTTTTGTAAATGTATTGAACGTAATTCTGCTTTTTTTTTATTCTTTATGCAAAGCAAGCTCTTTTGTAATTTTTAAACCCTGTCCTTTTAAGTGTTATCACAGATCAGTGACTTCAGGGTGCTAACACAGGAATATACTCATATTCTGTCCTGTCTCTGGTACAGACACGGAGCAGATAAATCGGTCTGTGCTACTGGATATTTTTTTTTTTTTTTTTTAATATGACACAAGGTAGCTAAGAGGTTGTTCTCTGGGTGGGTTTAGAATAAGAGGTTTGAGATTTACATATATTTATCATGTAGGAAATACAAGTTTAGTACATATTTAGAACACTTGGGTGTTGCATGTAATGGAGATTCATGGGGTTTGCGGGTGGAGGCAGCTGGGAGCCTCCCTTTTTAGAGTGACAGCTACAGGTGTGGGGTGATTAAGAGTTAAAGGCAGGGCACTGTGTCGCAAGCAGCTGGGTGACAACCATTTTGTTTTGTTTGTGAATTTTGGCCACATCCTATATATTCATATCACTATTGGCTCGTCATATAGTTAATGTTATTTTGATGATCTCATTAGAAGAGTCAAATAAGGGATAACAAATACTCATAGAATATCTATTGCTTCATGCTATAAAGAGATGTCTCTTAAAATTTCAGCAAGCGTGGTAATAACCAACGTTGTGTGTTAATGTAACAAAGTTTAAGAGGAGAGAATAGAACACAATAGTATGTAAGTTAGTACCCATTTTAGTGGCAAAAAACATGTTAAATACATGCTGGTATTGGAGTAGGTGAATAAATGGCAAAAAGACAAAAGGGAAGTAAAATAAAATGTAACTTTTAATAGTCAATATTAATAATATGTTATTATATTAATAATATAGAAAAACTTGGCAGTGCATAGTGACTATTGACAATAAATAGGATACAGTGCATGTGGCTGGACTAGTAAGTAGTACAGCAAATACCCATAAACATGAATACTCTAACAGTATGAGCAAAGTATACATACATATATATATATATATATATATATATATATATATATATATATATATATAATCAGACCAAAGGTAGCAGGAATAATTTAAGGTGTAGCCCCCAGAGGAAGCCTGACGCGAAACGCGGTTGTCAGACCTATTCTCCACTCGCAGGCGCATTTCTGTGACGTCAGACGCCCCAGAAGGTTGGGATTGAGAGACAAACTTGCTCTCCATGGATACGCCTGACGACCAGACACTTTACTGATACTTTGATGCTGGCTGGCTTCACACAGATGACGATGATCCATACTGGACGTCTATATTGATTTACCAGATACTCTGGAGACAACATGCATCATGCCTAGACATTTGATGCCGGTCCACTGATGACTGCATACCTATTTTCTGAAGAGGATTGCTAGTACATGACTACGATAAGGTATTTGGGGAATTAGTCCTAGCACTAGATAAGCTTGATTTTTGCAAAAAAAATTCTGAGACCAAGGACTATTTTGTCAGTGTCATAGAGGGTCAGTGGTGGGTCCCTAATTTACCACCACACAATAGATATACAGGGCCACAGAGCTACACCTTAAATTATTCCCGCTACCATTAGTCTGATTATTTACTATATATCTTTGCTCATACTGTTATAGAGTATTCATGTTTATGAGGATTTTCCATACTACTTAGTAGTCCAGCCACATGCACTGTATCATATTATTTATTGTCATTATTTTAATCATTGTATATTAATCCATATGTGCTTACATATTATTCATTTTGACTATCAATAAAAAGTTCTATTTTATTTTCCTTACCTTTTTCTGTTTTTGCGATTTATTCACCTACTCCAATACCAGCATGTACTTAACATGTGTTGCCACTAAAATGGGTACTAACTTGTGTACTATTGTGTTCTCTTCTCTTAAACGTTCTCATTCGAAGAGGACATAGACTTTAGTGGTTATTGTATTTGATACAATCAAAGTAGGCAAATAATTACACAGCCTGCTTGGTTGTATTGGAAAAGGATAACTACTAAAGTAATTCAATAGATCCCTAGTCGGACCTCCGTTACAATATAAAGTCCGGGATATGACTCTCTATCGCTGACTATCCCTATAAAACCTAACCTTACAAACTTTTATAGTTTCCTTTTTGGAGGTAAGTGCAGGACAAGTCTCAAAGGATAATCGGAAACCATTCAACTCTGTACAATTAAAATGGTGTTTTGTCTAAAAGGCAAAAACAAATCATGACCCTGATACTTCTATCTTAGAGGAGGGAGCAGAGATATGAGAGAAACCTTAAAATATATAAAAGGATGTAATAAAGTTCAACATGGAAATGTGTTTGAGAAAATGACCTGGAGTGCTTGGATTTCTCTTTTTCTACAAGTGGGGGGGAGATTTAGGGGTAAGGTTAAAAAAAAAAAAAAAGAAAAATACTACTTTACAGAAATGGTTGTAAACATTTCAAATCCATTCATGCCTGTGATGCGCATAAGGCATTTTTGAGGGTTTCTTAAAGGCATATGTAAGTGAGCTGGATTATGAATGCATCTGATAGAGGAGAATTAGAAGTGTATGAGAACATGGGTTTGTGAACTTTTCTATATAAGTTATTTGCACAAAAGTCAAATCCAGCTGTTCACACCGACAGGAAGCTTATATAAGCTGGGTGCACACAGGAGATACAGCAGGGTACATATTTCGACCTTTCTGGTACAGAGCACAGGAAGTAACTGTTGCAGTTCTTGTACTGAGCATGGTAGAAGCCACTGAGGTGAAGAATGATACAATGTTTTAGCCTGATTCTGAATTTGAATGTTCTGGTAATTCAGGTGAGATTTTCTAGGGGTGTACACAATCTCATGCAAATTCCAAAAAACATAGGAATTTCTGCTAACTTCAAGGTTTATTTGGGGATATTTTCATGCAAATAAATGTTTTCATACACTACTACTTCTCCTATTAGATGCATTCATAATCCAGCTCCCTTACTTATTTATCCCTTTAAGCCAAGCATTTTGGGTAAATTTAATGGGCAGTTCAAATGAGTCTATTGGCAAAATATTTCTATTGTGCACTTATATCACTTTTTACATCATCTATCTCTCTCATTCACAAACCTTTCCCACCTTGACGCTGTGGGATCACGCCCTGTGCAATTCCTGACACGTCTGGATTTGGCAGTGCTTTAAAGCTTACCGTCCTCTTCAAACATAAATGTATGTAAAATATGAGGCACGGCCATCAATCATTTGCTATACATGTGTCATTTTAATGTATCTGGAGAGTAATTAAGTAAACTTACATTAGCACAATTACCAGTTACTATATTTTTCTTGGAGAGGTAGAGGATTGGCTTTTATGTTCCTGCTATGTTTGCAATTTAATGCTATAATATGTCTGTATAGTAGTAATCAGTTTGATGGATCAATACAGCTAAGGCCTTAAAGGACCACAGTAATCATATGTCACAAAATATACTCTTACATTTGAACAAAGAGCAAAATTACGCTCTAGTTTATCACGTTGCACAAGAATGTGCTGCTGCGTAGTCTAACATTTATCTGCTGCTTCTCAGCTTCCTGAGGTGGGAGAGGCTTTGAATGTACAATGGCAATGTGACAGCTAAAACTGCCAGTGCTTTCATCTGGACTAGCAGAAAGCTCTTTGGTTTACAAGGTCACACTCATCTGAAAAAGCAGTAGACCGATTTAGATCAGAAAATAAAATGGAACCACACAGTAAAAAGACACATAAATGTAAAAAATTCAGTGGCCCTTTAATATTTGATGGTGCCTAGAGAGGTAGTTTTACCATAATGTAGTGACTGCTTTCATACTTTATAAGTGTATTTAGTCTGGTATATTTAGTAAATAGCAATTGATGCACAGGCTTATGGGAAATGTAGTCCTGTTTCAGTGCAGCAAATCAAAACTTCAAAATAAAGTGTGAATATATATATATATATATATATATATATATATATAATTATTATTTTTTTTTTTTTTTAAAGCATTACCACACTCATTTATTGCCACTGGCATATTTATGAATCTTATCTCTGTATGCCATGTGATGGGAAGAACAATTATAGCCAATATAGGACATGTAACTCGCCAGACTGCACAGCTAATTAGAACCAGCTACATAATGGTGTCCATAGTAGTAATTATCATGACAGCTCATTATGTTTGCTGATGCAGAGGAATGTTAGAAACTTGGTAAAACTATGAATATCTAAAGCTCTGAAATTCATTCATTTAGTAGCAATTTAGAAAAGGAAAGCACATTTCCATATGATTTTTCACTCTCTCAGATGGAATGGAATATATATGGTGACTTTTATGTCCTTTAACTTTATGAAACGTATTCGCACCTTAGACAACTGACATATTGGTATTTGCTTAGCCTAAAGCTCTGTTTTCTGCCAATGTTGCTGGAATATCATAGGAAGTGAGTAAGTGCCAGGAGTTTGTTTTAGGAGTTAATACATCATACTCTTAGCAAGTCACTTTAAAGCCCTAACAATTGAGGCTGTTTAGTTTAATTAAGCATTGATCACTAATGACCTTTTTATTTAATGATCTATAATCACAATATCCAGTATTAAATTCATTTGTTTATCAACCTCTAGGTAGTTGTTTGTCTCCACACTGATAAGGTGTTAAAAGAGAAGGTCCCGAGAGACAGCTCTAAAGGGATTTAAGAACTATTTCAGTATTTATTTCAGTTCAGTGTAGTGTTATGATATAATGTATTTTTACATTTAATATTTTTTCATGTCTTATTGTAAACTGTGTCAAATATAATCACATAAAGATTAATGAAAAACTGTCACTGGTTTTAATATAATTTATAAATGGTGTCCCTCTTTCTGTAGAAGCTCGTATTGACCAGCAGTGCCAGTGTCATCTTTGAAGGTTGTGACATTAAGAATGGTTCAGAGAATCTTCCTTATGCCAAGAAACCAATAGACTATTATACAGAGACCAAGATCCTTCAGGAAAAGGTAGGGTTAACCTATCACTTATGCTAGAGGACTAATGGTCTGCTGCTTGAGAGCATGAGACAAATCTTACAAATCTTGTCGTTTTCTATAACAAAACCACTTCTCTCTCTCGCAGGAAGTTTTGAGCGCTAATGACCCAGAAAATAATTTCTTAACTGTTGCTATTCGTCCTCATGGGATATTTGGTCCAAGAGATCCACAACTTGTACCTATTCTTATTGAGACTGCAAAAAGTGGAAAAATGAAGTTCATGATTGGGTAATTTATTGTCTATTGTTTTTTTAAACTTCAGTTCTTTGCTATTGATTTTGTAACAGTTGTAAAAAGAAAAAAATATATATATTTATCTTTTTTTTTTTTTTTGTGCTAATTGGTAAGTCTTGTGGTTTGCAACTACAGAAGCAATGTGCCCCAGTGTTCTAATGCAGTTAACTCCTCCCCTACACTTTCCAAGCATTGTAAGCTACAAATTAGCATATGGAGTCATCCCAACAATGCAGAGAATCTCTGCAAGATTAAACCAGCTTGTTGTTGGGGATGACCATGCCCCTTTAATCTTTGTTTCTATAGCACATCTTATAGTGCATGGAGCAGTGCAGTCAGTCTTAGGTTATTGCAATACATTCTCTTTATTGCAGAATGTGTGAAAACCATGTAACTAAATGGTTCTTTTGTTTGTTTATTTTTTTAGATTATTCTTTTATATTATTCAGTGTTCTCCTTAGGCCATTTTGAGTGGGCATCCTGCCGGCCTGGTGAAAATTTAGTGTTTCCCTTGTATATACATGTAAAGTGACTTCTGAAAAAATTGTAATGGCAGGACAAAAATGGCATTCTATTTTCAAAATTTACTTTAGTTTTCCCAAGATTAATCCTGCTTTATGTAGTAGGAAATAATCTTTATTTTAGCTTTGATTTGGTATTATGTTGACCCAGTGACATCTTGTGCTGTAGTTAAATGTTCTACTAGTGATAATAATTAAATTCTGTGTCTTGGATAGCAGATTTTTTTTAATACAAATTAACTTTTTTTCTGTAATATTCTATGAGCGGATGCTAATATGTCCTTGTTATATGGATAATGCAGAATATTGAAGTTTCTCTGCGATTTTCATCAGCATTATAACGGTTCTCACTTCTACAGCAATGGAAAGAACTTGGTTGATTTTACCTATGTGGAGAACGTGGTCCATGGTCACATTCTGGCAGCTGAGCACCTACAAAATGGATCTCCGCTATGTGGAAAGGTACATTTGATACAAATATGATGTGCATCATTTTTTCAAAGACTGTATATTAAATGGTACATAGTAAGAAGGGGTCTTGGTTGCTGACACATTTGTAATGAGACATAACAGGTACTGGTTGTTGCAGTACTATACTAATCTGCTAATACTTTTTTTTTTTTTTTTTTGTATCAATTTCCTTCTACAGTGTGTCAGGTGTTTTTTTGTTTTTTGTTTGTTTGTTTTTACATTTTAAAAGTCATATATTAGTTAAACTGTAAAACACACATTAAGAAATCACAACTATTTGCTGTAACTTATATTGTCAATACAGCATGATGAAATTTCATTGTCTCATGCATCCTTTCATTTTAATTTTTGCTTCATTATGTCTAAAAGATAATATTAAAACCTTCTATATTTGCTATAACTTTTCACATGACGTGAGCAATTTACAGCAATTAAAGTCCAGTATCCATATCAAATGACTTTGTAGTAGATGTTACATCCATGGTGGATGATTGTATGGGGGCAAAGTAGTGCAAATTAGTAAAGGAACGGAAGAATTGAACTTTTAAGATATTTATGAGACTGTTTGAAAAAAGTTCGATTTTCAATTGTTTGTTAGGTTCTTATTAAGCTAGTGAAGTCCTCAGATTGCACACAGATAATTTTTTTTTTCTGTATTTTTTTTTTAGGCATACCACATTACAAATGACGAGCCTATACCTTTCTGGACTTTCTTATCACACATTCTTGTTGGTTTGAACTATGATGCTCCGAAGTACCATATCCCCTATTGGTTTGCATACTACCTTGCATTTCTTGTTTCATTCTTTGTATTTATCCTTAGTCCATTTCTCACAATCAAGCCAACCTTTACCCCAATGAGGGTTGCATTGGCTGGGACTTATCACTATTACAGCTGTGAGAAGGCCAAGACTGATATGGGCTACAAGCCAGTGGTCAGCTTGGATGAAGCCGTGAAGAGGACCATAAAAAGCTTCTCTCATTTGAGAAGAACAAGCTAGATAGCACTGCACATTTTATTTAATGCATTATTCTCTGAAACTATTTTCATAGATGAACAGTGATTATGCTGTTGTCACCCCCCCCCCCCTTATAATTTTAACCTCTTCAGTGACTTGCTGACATTCTCTGTAGTGATGTTAATGGAAAACCTAGCTGAACTCCAGAGAATCCCAGATTTCAATGTTCATATTGAATGTAACATTCCCAACTGTTGTACAATAAATATTATGATTTATTAAATCTAACAATGTCCTCTTTATGCTCATTTTGATTTTAAGTGCAAGTTCCACCAAAAATTAAGCTTCTTTCTTTTATTAAAGATCATTATTAGAATATTAATTAACTATACATGTAAATGTTATAGAATCTTCTATAGGAATCCTCTTTTGTGTTTGTTTTATCACATCCTAAGAGCTGGATGATGAAGCATGTTGTTTATCAGTGGGGGTGGAGGGAACAGACGTAAGACAGGCACGCTTTCAATCATCCTTAAAAAGGCCAGAGTCTTTGATTACTGGATAACATTGAAATTGACGCCACATCCCTTCACACTCACTGCCCCAGGAGCAAACACCTTGCCTAATTCACTGCAGCCATAGCTCTCAAGAAAAGTAAGTGTGTGTTTATCCCATTGCTCAATATTGCTGCATATCTGTGTAGGTTGCAGGGAGAATAGGTTTCCCCAAAGGGCATACGTAAATCCCATCTTTAATTTGTTTCGCCCCTTGTTTAGCCCAATATGTTTTTTCTGAATCTAAGTTTTCCTGCATTTGTTTTAAAATATCATGGTCTTTTTGTGTCAGGTGTTGGTTTTCTGACACATATGTAGGGGAGATATCCGTTTGTGGTTTCAATGCTGCCTTTTTTGCTTCCTCATCTGCTTTTCCATTTCCTTTTGAAATAGGGTCTGTACCTGTATTGTGTGCTGCACACTGCTACTTGTTTCAGGTAATGGTATTGCTTCTAGTAGAGAGAAGATAAGGTCTTTGTGTTGGATTTGTTTCCCTGTAGATGTTCTCATGCCCCTGTTTTTCCAAAACTGGAAGCTTAGGACAATAGAGGGTCATCCAGGTTCCAACTACATTCAGAAACTCTGCTTTTCTATACCTGACCTTACAGTTCAAGAGAAATTGGTAGAGTCGTGTGTTATCAGCATAAAGATGATCCTTAATAACCAAAGAATGTGATGAGTACACCAATGGACAGCCTAGGAGAGACAAGAGAACTGGACCTCTAAAGCACTTTAAAGAGATGCTGAAAAGTCTGATTAGTAAGGTAATAGTATAGCCAATCCAGTGCTTCATCTTGGATACAAATACTGTGAAGGCTGTGTAGCAGAAGAGTGTGATCAACAATGTCAAATGCAGCAGATAGGTCAAACAGTGTAAGAATAGAGTCTAATCTTGTTCTTTGTTCCTGTGCAAGTTACCAGTTACCTTTCTCAGCGTGGTTTAAAAAGAGTAAGAGGGGTGGCCAGGCTGTAGAGCAGTGGTGGGCATCCCAATCGTAAAGGCCAGTATGTCTGAGAAGAGAAGGATCAATCAGAATGATTGAAACTGAGTAACAGATGTGTTAAAGCAGAGAGAACTGAATGCCATAAAGAGACACAGAAATCCTGGACCATTGGTTGCCATCATAGAATTTGCCCACCACTACTTTAGAGTGTCTAGAAGAGATTTCGAAATGAGAAAATGTGGTAAACACAAGAAGATCAGTCGCTCTAGAACTTTGGAAGCAAAATGAAGTGGTGATACAGGGTGGTAGTTATTGAGACAAGTAGGATCAAAGGGCAAGTGTGACCATGGCATGTTTGAAGGAGTGTGTGTGTGTGTATATAACATATAATAGTTGTCAAACTGCGATTTGTCATCACACTTGCGACAAATCGCAGTTTGACAACTACAATTGTCATGAGGGGCGCACATGCGCATTGCGTAGTGTAAGCGCATGCGTTCCCTGCTTCACACACGGGCAGCCGTGTACCCGCCGCAATGCGCATTGTGCGGTGTAAGCGCATTGCGGAGAAGAGACAGAGGAGGAGGGGAGACGCACAGGGACGGAGGGGGAAGAGACACAGGGGAGTAAGGAGGGGGGAAAGACGCACAGGGGGAAAGAGACATAGGGGAAGGGGGATAGGGACACAGGGGAGGGAGAAGGGGGGATAGGGACACAGGGGAGGGAGAATGGGGGAAGAGACACAGGGAAGGGAGAGGTGGGAAGAGACAGAGGAGGGAGAGGGGGCGGAATAGACACAGGGGAGGGAGGAGGGGGAAAGAGACATAGGGAAGGAAGAGGTGGGAAGAGACGGGGGAGAGGGGGCGGAAGAGACATGGGTGGGAGAAGGGGGGGGAAATGACACAGGGGAGGGAGAGGGTGGGAAAAATACACAGCGGGGGAGACCTCTAATATTATACAATAATTTATGATGGGCAAACGACTAGTATGTAATATTGTATGACCCTTTCATTCAAAATGTATTTTCCCTGAAAAGAATAGCAATTCAAACAGCATTTTTAATCAAGAAAAAAAACGCTTTCAATATTCAAAACGCATACTTAGAAATGCATGAAATGCTTGTGTTCCCGGTCTCCTTTAGCACACACACAGATTAATACACCCAGACTTCATAATATTTGGGTATCTATACTCTGTAACTATGGAGAGACGCAACATGTCACTGTAATTATTGTCTTACAAATAAGCTACAATTTGTGCCAGTGGGAAATAAACAGGTCTGACCCTTATTGTTTAAAAGGTCATGCACCTCTCCAAAAAGCCAGTGAGGTAAAGGGACAGCAGGAAGAGCATTACAAATTGGCTGTACATTACTATTTTTTGTCCACGATCAAGCATTCTCGAGATACTTAGCATTGTTTTTGCAGCTCTTTACTGTGCTAATTTGTTGATTAACATAATGATTTGCAGTTTATAGTATTTGATGAGCTTGGGGAAGGGATCTAACTGCATTGGGGGAATAGTTTTGGCCACCACCATGATTTTGATCATTGTCACATCAAAGTAGTTTATTAGCACTCAGAAAGAACCATCCATTTGCATAAAAATGCAACACACAGAATACAAAATATCTCAGGACATGATTAACTTCAAAATAAAATGGCTAATACAATGTATAGTCAGTTTATCATCATTTTTAAGAAAAACAACTTGATATTTCGGTAATGGAGCCCCTTCAAAGCTTATCTTACCTGGGATTAATCATGTACTGTCTAAAGGGCCACTGTAATGGTCCAGCTTTCCTAATTTCTAAGTAGCACTATAACCAACTTTTCCATTATTTAAGATTTTAAAAAGTTTGCTTTGTTTTTATTGACAAATTGCTCTGAAAATAACCATTTTCCCCTTGTCTCTAGGGTTCAGCTCTTCACATAATTTATGAAATGGTATGGCAGAGTATACTACCACTTCCCTCCTGCTGCCTCATTACTGAAAATTTCACTCTGCCACCAATGCTCATCAATTTGTAAAATTTGGGAGTAGCTCCAGCCTTAATAATGAGAAAACCAATAATCTTCAGTCTAAGTACCAGTTTTCTTTTTAACCATAATTATTAGGAAAGGTAAGAGCTAATATACTAAAGTTACCTGGTTATATTTCTCAGCGCTCCTGTGCTTTTGTTCAATATATAATTAAACTGATTATTTTACACTTTCTTCTTGAATGCCACATATACTTAATTTTCTTTTCTATAAAAGTGCTTAAAAAGAGAATATTACCTATCTATATAAAAGTTATGAAACTTCTCTAGTTTGCCACTTACCCCTCCATGGTTTTATTTAAATATCTGATCTTCTTAAAATTTACTTTTTAACCAATGTTTAGATAAATCTGCCTCTTTAAAGAACTACTGCTGTCAAGATTGTCCTAATTATACTTTATAATGGGCATTTTTAACATGAATATACAATTATTCTTTTTTTTTTTTCCTGCTATAGTCTTTGTAAATATTGAGCTTTCCATTAGTGTTGTTGAAAGCTCTGATAGTTTTAGTTGTCACATTTCCATTATGTAAAGCTTACTCTGCATTCAAAATCTGCTCCCACTTCAGGAAGTTGATCTAAAAACGAAAATGCAGCATAGTTGTATATAAAATGTAATAAATTAAAAGGTGGTATCCACTCGAATCCATAATGAACGCCTTCACTCAACTCGTCTACCAAAGTCAATGATCAGTGTGTGCAGCTCCTCTCTGTCAGTCTCTCCACTGGCTTCCTGTAGCCTCCAGAATAAATTTAAAAATCATGACCCTAACATATAACGCCCTCAACAATAATGTACCCTTCTATATCTCTGCTCGTCTCTAAATACTCTCCAACTTGCCCTCTTCATTCTGCTTATGCCCTTCTTTCCTCCTCTCTTATCACCTCCTCTCTCTCCTGTCTTCAGGACTTTTCTTGTCCTACCCCTATTCTTTGGAACTCCCTTCCTTGCTCCACTTGTCTATCCTCCCGCATTAAATCCTGCAAAACTTCACTAATCTTGTGTCGGTGCTTTAGTGAGGGGCCGCATTTGGGGAAGGTGGAGGCTCCAACGTCGGCTCATTGCAGGCCGCAAATGCGGACCCTCAAGAAGCGAGGGGCCGCATTTGCGGAGGTCGAGGCTCTACGGCGCCTCACAAGCGCTTACAAACACACACACAAGCGACAAAATACGAACCGCAGCTCTTACAATGCAAAATTTACGGACATAGGCAAAAAAATTACGAGACAATAAAAAAAAAACATTACGAACTCGCAAAATTTCAACCTTAACGGCCGAACCTTGCGCACCTGAAAACATTAAAAACACAATAAAAACATAAAAAGCTTACCCACAGCAAGGGGGGCACCCTGGACCTCTGCAAGTGAAGTTACACATCAATTTAAGTCCAAATCCCAGAGTTTCGACACACGAAAATCCCCTAAGCGAGAGAAAAAATGGCCGCCGAAAAAACAACACCAAGCACAGACAGATTTTCCAAAAAGCCGTACGAGGTACAGATACACTTTTAGCAAGCACGCTTAATCATCCACACACGCGTACCACATACACATTCGCCGCCATTTCACAACACAAACTTACACAATGCGGAAGTACACAGCTACACTAACGGCACGCAGCCTATTTACACTACACACTGCACACATTGCTGACACTTACACCTCAGCTCAACAACACTGCAAACCTCCATTGTATGCTGCAGGAACATCAAAACAGATTGTCAGCTCTTCAACACAATGCTTACTGCATATATTACTTACAAATAGGTAAAGTATATTAATTTATTCATTATTTCATTGCCATACAAAAATACTTTTTTTTTGTGTATATGTATCGCAATAAACACAAAAGACATTCACCACGCGCCTCACAACCGACGCCAACGCTGCTCATACCACATAAAAAACACCAGGGGACAGCCTTGCAATAAGCGCAAAAAGCAGATCAGCGCCGACCTTACAATGACAGCAAAAGCCCCTCTAATAACAAAAAAAACAACACCCAACAGCCTCGCAATGAGCGCCGAAGGCACTCATTATGAGGCATGCGATGAGCGCCAAAGGCGCTCAGCGCAAGCCTTGCAATGACCGCCGAAGTTTCTCAGCGTAAAAAACGGTTTACATTATGTTTCAAACAGCATTTCCTGGCTTACAATTTCATGCCCGTAATTTTTTGACGGGCAATTCGCTAGTAAAAATAAGTGTAATTATTCAAAAGAACCTCACTTGAAGAACGATCCTTTAAGAGCTTGACCTAATTGCAACATTGAATATGAAGTTAAACTCTCTGATAATCTGATATCACTGTGTACATAGCTGCCGCTGTGCCCACATTTTTATAACTCACCATAACAAAAGTCAACAGAATTTGGAGACATTCCAGTCAACTTGAATTAAACTGAAATAACTTGATTCCAGTTTACTTAAATGAAAGCACTGGAGCTACGATTACAAATATATATACAGTGGTACCTTGGTTCTCAACCATAATCCGTTCCGGACAGCAGGTGGGAGTACCAAACTCCCATAAGGAGTAATGTAAATTGGTTTTAGAAAACGAGGTTGAGAACCAAGGTACCACTGTATCATCAAAGCAAAATAAAAGATAACTTTTGTTTTTTGCTAAAACTGTGCCTATGTCACCATATCCCTCCCCCATAATTGATGAAACACATTCTTTAGTTCTCTAAGTTTGCATACTAAGGAGAAATGGTGTTTCTACAAGTTCTTATAGCCTAGAATTGGCACAAACCAAGTTTAAATTCACCTACATATTATCAGCAAATTTTAGCCTGCAAGATACACAGTAGAATTCCTTTTTTTACGTCTTGTGTGCAGATCTTCAAGACACAAATGTTGAGGCAAAGACTTTACAATTTCATTTAGTTGGATGATAAAACATGTAAAAATATTCACCAGGCTGGAATTATTACTGACAAAATTTGCATAATTTAACTAAACTGGAATCTTGCTTTGTACCCCTAGCTGGTTATTTGTTGTTGTTCAGTCATTAAGTCGTGTCCGACTCTCCATGACCGCAGCATGCCAGGCACATCTTCTGTCTGGGTGTGTTAATCTAAAAGGTTTCCATGGCAAATAAACTGGAGTGGGCTACCCGTTCGTTTCTCCAGTGGACCGCTGGAGTCCTGTCTTGGGTGACCCTAAATGTTATAGCTTGCAGCTTCATTGAAATACACAAGCCCCTCAACATGGCAAGGTAGCAACCCAGACAGTGACGTATTCTTTTAAAAACACATTTTTTTCATTAGAATGTTTTTTTAGAGGATTTGCACTAACAAAAATGGATACAGAGCCCAGGGGGTAATTGGTGATTATTGGCATTGATGACCCCATAAAAAATTAGATTTCCATCAATCCTTGGTGGGTGGATCATAAAGTCTGAAAGAATGGTAAAAATGCTAAATTCAATGTATGTTTTCTTATACAAAATCATAAACTGATAAAATTACTAGTTATAATTTTAAATGATACCATATTTGGAACCTACCCTGTGTCCCTTTAAGAACACAGTGTTATAAAAATAACAAGCTTGCACTTATCACCATGCTTTGCAAGGACTTGTGCTCTTTAGACAAAGTTGAAAAACAGGTTTTTTGACCAAAAAAAAGCAAAACAATGAGGGAACAACAAACAAAATGTGCAACCTGACCAAGGAAGAATTTCAATAAAAGACATTTTAGTTTCCAGGATACACAACCCAGTGCTGACGCCTGCCACGAGAATTTCAAAAATGTGGCAGCTATGCCCACTTAGACACAGAGGACGAAAGGTGTAGAAGAGGTGGAGTTCCATAGACAAACCTGTTTGGTCCCCTGAAGGACTCCACACACCTGGCAGGTAAGTCTTCTCCCCTCCTCCTTACCTGGGCTTGGCTAGGACATTCTGAGCCAGTGCTCAGACAGGTAACATCTTGAGTCAGAGTTTACCTTGACAGTTTGGGAGACACTTTACAGACACACCTGTATCTGGGACCTGTGGGGAGCAGCGCAATCTGCCACAGAAGGTATTTATTCTAGCAAATTCAATATATACGTTTTATATTGCACATTTCTAACAGACCCAGGTCCGACATGCTCTACCTGTCTATCTATTATATCTTACATCTATCTATCTGAGGAGAGAGTCACATATTTAAAGACAAACTATATTCCTTTTTCTTTCTCAAAGATTTTGAGAGTGTGACTTAATAGAAATAATTAATGAAAATAGTGCCACTGTCTTAAAAATGTCTATTCATATTTGTAGGTATGATTATATACAAATATATATGTGTGTGTATATGTATGTATATATATATATATATATATTTATATATATATATATATATATATACACACACAATTTTAATTGAATACCCACAATTTTCTTCAAGTTTTCATCTAACTTTGAAGTATTCAACAGTGCACAGAGGTTAATTTGAACAAAAATAAATGTAATATTGTCTAATATTGAGTGGCACTGTTGATTTTGTAATCCACAAGGCTCAAGATCACGATAGATAGATAGATAGATAGGTAGATATAGATAGACATATTTAGATAGATACGGTAGATAGATATAATATATATTTAATAAATGTGTGTGTACATGATCCATGGTTATTATATTTTATAACATATAAGTAGCATTTTAATTCTATAAAAGCCTACCCTGGTGGATTTTCTTTGTCTTCAAGATTAAATGAATTCAGACTGGTTTAAGAAGTTTTTATATTGGTAATTATAACTTGCTCTAGTTTATTAAGCTTGTAAATATGCCCCTCCCTTGGTTTTCTTAGGAGCGAAGTTACAATGAAAACTTTACCATGGATTAAACCTATTAAATCTTCTGAATGGCGTCTTCACAAGAGTTAGTTTGATGTTCTTGTTTTGGGATGTAGTCTTGAACTTGTTGGTAGACACTTTGTGCCGCATTCACTAAAAGTAAAAAGGGTTGTGATGGGTTATTTTTGTGTTGCTTGTTATTTGCTACCTTTTTGCATCAAGAAGGTTTCCAGTTTTACTTGCTACATACAGAAGACAATAAAGTGACAGGAAGCAAGGCAGTTTTACGGTCTAATTTACAGTATAATTTGTGTTTTCATAATTCCTCATTTAGAAGTAATTTATTAAAATAGAAATCATCTATAAACTCTCATTGCCTATTTCTATTTTGTATTGTGATAGAAGCATAGAAAGAAACCAAGAACATGCTTAAATATTTTACATTCATTCATAACCTCGCAAATTTGAAATCATACGGCAAATACAGAATAAACATGGCAAATACGCAAGAATTTTATTTCAATAGATTTCTTCAAACACATTAATAAGGGCCTTTTTTGCAATTAACAAGACTGAAAAGTATTTGTGAGCCTCTGTGCTTTTATAGGGGTTTAGTAAAATCAGAAGTACAATGAAGTTCCCTGCAGTGAGGAGCAGTCCGCCTCCTACACTCCAGACTTTACTTGTTACTGAATTAGGGCTATTAGCAGAAGTATAGTAATTAAATAGTGCAAGTTAGGCAGGTCAACTGGAGACACTAGTGTGGGTGTGAGTAACTTAAAGGAATATTATTACTAATGTAAGCCATGCATCTTATATGTGATACATATATGTTCATTTACAGACCACTGTAGATTAGCAAAAATGTCACTTTTGCAAAGTATACAACTAACAACTATACGAGTCATTGTCATAAAAAAAAAAAAATCTGAGAATATCTTGAATTTAGCAAACTGTTCTAGTGCATGGAAGCTGCCATGATGGTTATACTTCCTTTTCAATGCACAAGGAGGCAGTTACAGAACAGAGAAAGCAAGGTTTGGAAGTAGATTTGCAAGCCGCCTCTGCTCAACCTATAGAAGGGAGGGTGAAGGTTTCCTGTGCTGAAATCTTATCCAAATACAACAATAAATAAATACATCCCCCCCCCCCCCAATAGATAAGTACAAATTAGACACCCACGTTGTCCCCAAGTCAGCACTAAGTGTTATGGTCACAAATGTGTCATCCTTCAGGTCCATGTAGTTTTTACAAAAATAAAGATTTTAGCTACAATTATTATTTGCTCAAAGCTTTAATACATGGGGTTACTCCTCTTGAAAAGTCCATATTATTGTTGGAGAAATCAGCTTACTTTAATTGCTCAAATATATTCAGCTATGCTCGAGTGAATAATAATAAGCCCGGTAAAAGTGCTGTAAAGGTTATCTTTTTCGATATATATCGGGTTAATGTGTAGTGGATATCAGCTCAGGACTTCAGGTATTATCTGTACAATTCTTGGTTGCTACCATTAGTACAGCACCGATTTGATCTCCTACTCTGGTCTCTGTCTCTTTCCAGAGTCGGCGTGTGACGTCACGCCGCACGCTTGCCCGAAAAAAAATAGATTTTTTTTTTCATATGTAAACTTATGTAAACTATACAAATATTATATAAATATTGTCTAAATACCATGTGAGAGGAGTGTGTCACTCTTCCAACATTAATCGGAGTTAAAGGCCACACATTTTTATCTGCAGTTCAAGGCACATTCACACAATTTTTTAATACATTTACAAAATGCATTAAATATTACAAAAGCTGTTTCTCTGAAAAAATAATAAGTAAAATCAGGAAATGCATATAGCACCTGTAGATCTAATTGGCAGGCATGCATTGCTCATAAAGCTATACTACTACTCAATGGATGATAATGACAAGCCCCCAGTCACAACCTGCTCTTTGTTGATCTTGAAAAGGTCACTAGACCGATCCCACTCACAGGTTGACTCTATTCAATATCCCCTCACACAGGACGGTTACCAGGATTCAAGGACAAGTTGCAGGGTTTCAGGCCAGGTTGCAGGGTCTCAGGACAGGTTGCAGGGTCTCAGGACAAGTTGCAGAATCTCAGGCCAGGTTGCAGAACTTATTCAGAGAATAAAAAAATAACATTCCCTCTGAACAGGGGTGTAGGAGCCAGAATAATTATGGGGGGGGGGGGGGGGGATACAGCTGTGTATACACAGGCCATACAAAAATAAAAAAATCTGGGGGGGATTTGTCCGTCATCCCCTCCAGTTCCTACACCCATGCCTCTGAATGAAACACAACAATTATATGAGTCCCAAAAAGAGCATAATATTTATTTTTTGGTTCACATTTTTTATACAGTTTTCCATAATACAACTATGGGCCATATTCATATGTAAACACAGCTTAGAACTTTTTGCCACACTGGATTACCCCACGTGGGCTAGAACTTCCACCAATGGCACTGTGCCAGGCTATCTATCTCCGTGTCTAGGTGACGATAAGCCTGTGGTTCCAAATGTCAAAAACCTCTGGTTAGTTTTGGGCACAGCAGGTGGTGCGGGAGTATTGTGAATGTTGGAGTCAGGGTGTCTGGGCGAGGGAATCAGGGTTTAACCTGAGTGGAGGGCCATGGTAGATAGAGGAATTCCTCTAATCGGGGGAACCAGAGGACCACAGGACACTTATTATTAGTCCCATGGTGCCCTATAAGCAGTGGAGGGGGGTCCCTCATGCCCGCTCTTTGTAGGGAGGATGGAGGTTATGTATACCCATTACCTAACAAACTCCTTTCAGGTAGAGATATCTTTATTGAGTCGGCTAGGAGAGTTGAGGTGGCTCCGGGCTGTACTCACTTTTGGGGACCGACCAGAACCTTCATAATATTTCTAACAATTTGGGCTCCCTATTGGGTTATATGGGGGGTCAGGAACAATGACTAAGGTCAAGTATATACCAATTAGTCAAAGGATATCACTTGCAAAGCTCTTGACCCATGTATTTTGTAACAAAGAGTTTCAATTGTTGTCTGATACCTAGTTAACTATACGTGTGGGCTCAATCAGATCCATGGATCTCTTCATAGAAGTCTATGGAGCACATTTTACAGCTACCGCAAGTTCAAATCCACCCAGGAACTTAGCCTGGCCCTTAGACTAGGAGCGAACGGAGTATTGCGGTTGGCTACTGGAAGTGGCTACTGGACACCCTCAAAATATTTTTATTGGTAAATCAAGTGTCAAAAGATGGTAAACTTGACCCAGAGCACTCTGGGCTCAGATGACCTGGTGGAAATGGTTCTTGGGGGTCCAGGGCATATTACCAGGGGCTTAGGAAAACAGAGAATTAAAACAGGTTAACATTCACATTTTGGTTCTATACCCATAATAAAGGGATTTAGTCCTTTATCAGAAATGTTTTTGTGGCTATTACAACAGCCTTAATGCATATTGTCTATGTGGCTAGAGTACCTAGAGGTCCAGTTGCTGGGTTCAGAGGCCCAGTAGTACCAGGGGTTGGGGACACCCCTCAGTGCAGTTAAATATCTTTTTCTACTCTGAGAAACAAAAAACTGTGACACATAATCAAACACCCTCTTGCAGATGCCAGAAAGAAAATAATTCTTTCCATGTCACTTTATAGCTAGTTTTGGTTTCCACATCCTCTGCAGTGGGAGGTTTCAGATGCTCCTCCCACTTGTTATTAAGACAACATTTAAAGTGATAATTTTAATTTAAAAGGTCAACAATTCTAAATAGATCTAAAACAATCATCACTCAAAGGCTTGTTGTAAATAAACTGTTACTCTGTCTCAGAGGATATTTTATCTACCACAGTCACCCTTACCTGCCGAATGCCACAGCCTTTTAGCTTCCTGTTCATTGCTTGTCTTAATATATATAATGTCTATAATTAGTGCTACATGCTCATGATACGAGTAATTTGTACCCTATAATTATGATATTGTGCCAGAGTCCTGGTATAAGACAGAAATTACGATTCAGTAGAACAGATATATTTGAACATTTTAAGAAAAACTCGACCACTCGTAATATTAGTACTTGCAAATGGTTAATTATTTTTTGTTGTTGTTCTAAGGTTTATTTTTGCTTTAAAAAAAAAGGATGAATGTTAACTAGGCTATAAATATGTTCAATGCTGCATGGGTCAATTTCCATTATGAGGTAAATATTTACCTCTATTTCAAAATGGCTTTGTGTTGGCAGTCAGGTTAGGATCATTATTATTTGCACTATGGTGAGAAAAATGGTATCTTAAAGGCATATCCAAGTTTCATGGATTAATACATTTCTGCAATCCTTAGACAAAAAGCAGCTAATCTGTATGCAGCACATTTCATAAAATATTTTCTTTTTATTAATATCTAAAAATCCTTCTAATTATTATGTTGACACCTCCAGGGGGTGTCTACACAGGCATCTGATTCCCCCAATCAGTATACAGCATCAGGGGAGCAATATTAACCCACTATTCACCTGCTGTTGCTTGCTCAGCCAGTCTCCTTGCAGCTTCCTGCCTGTATGTCAGCAGCAATACATAGCACATATCAGTGAAACACTACATATCCCAGGCTGCTTTACAGCACAAACAGGAACCCCAGAGTTTAAATCAAATGTTTCAGCTAACCTGATTGGCAAAAACAAATCATTTTAAGTGTGATGCTTATTTAGCCTGAGTTTGGAGAGTGTCAACTCTAATTTGCAACTGTCAGAAATTACATGAGACTTTGCCGACTTCAATGTAAGTGTTTACATTTTTATTTTGGGATTTTTTCATGCAATTTTTTTTGGCATACACTACTAATTCTCCTCTATCAGATGCATTCATAATCTAGCTCACTTAAATATGCCTTTAAAAGGGATCTGGAAGTTTCCTGGATTTCACTAAGAATATAATATACCTCTGTATCTAATTACTTTTGTGTACTTTAATTACTGGTAATTAAGAAATAATGATAAGCTTGGTTTTTAAAATCAAACAAATAGTCCCTGTATGGGTCTGCACACTTTAGCGTACAGACACAGACTGTAAGGCTGGAAGTGCAGTGAAGTGTCCTAGCCGATTAGGGCCCATGTTGCTGGGAGATGGTCACTGATTGGTTAATCTTAGACACCACACAGAAAGCACAGCAGAGTCTGTGTTTGTATACACTGTAGTGGGCAGATCAACACAGGGACTATTTGTTTGATTTATCAGCACTTATTAATAAAGTAAAGTACATAAAAGTAAATAGATACAGAGGTATATTATATACCTAGCAAAATCTTCCATATCCCTTTAATGTCATTCATAGGTCAAGATAGGAAGTTACTTGAACATAGCTAAACATCTGGATCTTTATCATATACTTTTATCTAACCCAGTCCCCGGCCTTTCCTTATCTTAAAATTAGTTTCACAGCACCACTACTGTGAGCTTTCCCATATGCCAGGATTTCAGGATATTTCTCCTTGATCAATAAATGTAAATCCAAGTGTTAGTCTGCTAAATTGTTGTAAATGACATTCAGTGGCATTTATATGTTTTGTTTAAAGGACGCTGTAATTAATAGGCATTTTTTTAGAATGTGAAAAAAAAAAAAACAACAATACAGCCTTTTATGTGTTAACTGCCATTATGCTGCAGTGGAATCTACCATTTTGGTTTCCACTGATTAACTTTTCGAAGAGGGACAAGATTTTGAATGGAGAAGAAGAACATAAAAGTTGTGGCGACAGCTAGTGCTGCTCTGAGAAAGGATCATGTGTTAAAAATGGAAAGGCTGGGATAGTTTTATTTTACTTTTTTTTAATGTTTTTTTTTTTATCTTTTCCTAATTATGAAGTTTAGTTGTTTAGTAAATGTTATTTTCAATGATACCTTATTTAGATTTTTTTATTTTTTATTTTATTGAATGTGAATATGTTTTTTTTATCACTAGTGTCTGACCAGGTACTGATACAATGTCTGTTTTATATTAAATCTACAAATATTGGATCAGTTGCATAAATACTGTGCATCAGCTAATGCTATAACTGTTACATTATCTGCACATAGATTATGGGGATTACTTTATCTACAGTAAATATAAATGTGCCAGTTTTATCGTTCAATTACACAAAAGTAATGGCTGTTTGCAAAGTATATTATGAGGATATCTTTTATCTGAGAAGGGAAGTGGTATTTGCCTGGGATCAGGTGGCTCATAATGGCAGATAATTCATCCTGGTCCTAGGACTTTAGGTTTTTAGATTTATTTTTTTTGCATTGTTCAGTTGTTTCCGACTCTCCGTGACCTCATGGATCGTAAGACACCAGGCACATCTTTATGTGGCTGGATTTGATTCCAGTCAGTGAACCAAGAGGTCACACCACCCTGAAGCCGAGCAGAGTTGGGCCTGGTCAGTACTTGGATGGGAGACCACCTAAGAATACCAGGAGCTGTATGCTGTGGCTCAATGGAGATAGAAATGGCAACCCACTCCAATATCTCTGCCATGGATCAGCAGGGTGTGTTATGATCAATGAGGTCATGGAAAGTCGGACATGACAGAACAAACCAAACACAAACATATAATTAAAATTACTAGGGTAAATCTGTGATCTTTCAAAGGGCCACAGAAATCTGGAGAGGGGGGACTTCACATGTTTGAGAAGTATTTAACAAATGAACAATATTAGCAGCTATGTAAGCATTTAGTTGACACTTCTGTCATGGCGATGTCAATCTTGGACTGCAAGTTTGCCTGTAGCTTGAGAGAGAAGGGTTATTCTCTTGAGTCTTAGTATTCTATTTAGTTGTGGCTATGTAAAAAAAAAACACTATTTCAACAGAACTGAATAGAGATCTCATGCATATCCATGGTTCGTCCCAGTTTCTAATGTTTTTCTGAACAAAAGGAAACTGTCTGCTAACATTAATACAAAACGAAATACTTAGGAATATTTAATTATTTTAAAAACATTTAGCACAAGTCATGTAGTATAAATAAATATGACCTTTACGGGTCTGTGGAACACGGAGCTCTTATAATAATGAATATATAACTACAATGCAGATTGGAGCAGGTTTTATTGGGCAACATGAAAAAGAAGCCGAGCTGTGATCCTGTGTGAATAGAAAGCACTTGAACAGGTTTAGTGGGTTGAGATTTTTTGTGTAGGATGGGACTGAAATGTGGCTCATAGAAGCCGTGTTTGGATACACCCAGCAGGGACTCCCGGAAAAAAAGATTTATTTCAGTTGTTTAAAGGGAACAAAGTTAAGGTTCTAATTTGTTATTTAGTTTTTTTGTGTCATTCAGTTGTTTCTGACTCTTCGTGACCTCAGGGACCATAACACACCAGGACATCTTTATGTCCAATGGTCATGCTGATCCACTTGGATTTCATGGCAGAGATACTGGAGTGGGTTGTCAGTTCCTTCTCCAGTGGGCCACAGCATACAAGGAGTTTATTAATATTAGAAAAAAGTTAATCTACGGCTAGGAACTGTATTGTTATATCATTCAGTTGTGTCTGACTCTCTATAACCCTATGGAATGCAGCATGCCAGGCACAATGATTAAGCCTCTGGTTATTCTTATCAATAAGGTTTTCTTGGCAAAGTTCCTTCTCCAGTGGACAGCGATTTGCCTGACTTCTCTGCTACGACCTGCCCATCTTGGGTGACCCTACATCTCACAGCTTCATTGACTTACACCAGCCCCTTCACCATGACAAGGTAGCGATCCAGAAAGGGAAAAACTATTGAGCTGACATCAAATTCCGGTATTATCCCCCCTGGGACAGACTATTATCCATGAATGCCATTTACAGGGGCTCTGTAGGCATTCCACACAATGCAAGGCTATGGGCCCTCTGAGCAACTTCGGAGCTCATCGCAAACCCCCTCGCTAAGCACCTTTGGCGCTCATCACATGGTTCGCAATGAGCTTTGGTGCTCATTGCAAGCCTCTCCCCCTGTGTACTTTATAGGCCTCGCGCTTGAGCACCTTTGGCTCATAGGGGCCTCGCGATGAGTATTACTGCCTTGAGTTAAGTTTTATTGCCTTCGTTTAAATGTTACTGTCTTGCGTTACTTGTTACTGCCTTCGGCCTTGTTTTCATCCTGTTACATTTTTTGTCAGTCATTTTTTTTCTCGCTTACCTGATTTTCGATTGTGAAAAAACGCAAAATATGCCTCAAATTAATTTGCAACCTCACTCACAGGCTCCCTGGCTTCCCCCCTGTCTTATGTGTGAGTGTGTAAGTTATTTTGAATCATATTTGGTTTTTTTGGTGGTCTTTTCAGTTTGGTGGTCCGGCCGTTTAAATCGTGCTTCGGCGCTGATCGTGATCACTGATTACTGCAATGAGCGCCTTTAGCGCTCTTTTCAGCCTAAGTCCCACAGGCCTTGAAATTAGCAACTGTGGCGCTCATTGCAGGCCCGCAATATTTAACATTGCGTGACCAACATTCGTAAGATCCACAACTATTATATGTGATAGGATGAGGACCTTATTTACCATTCAATCCATGTATACATCAGCTAATGCAGTCTATAAATGAAGTTTGCTTTCTACCGTTATCATTTTCTAAAACATAAATACAGTAGTTCCTAGGCACTTGTCGAATTTGGTATTCAACGCATTTTGAGAAGCAATTCCCCAGCACTTGTAGTTTGCTTGGTACTTGTTGCGCTTGCTTAGACCTGTATGAGTCAACAATCCTTCTATGCTCTGTCTTGCTTGATTGATAACAATAGCAAAGCTCCTAACTAAATGTTTTGACATTTCTTGTTATACATGCACATTCACCTTGCCCTTATGGGTCTGCTATGTGATGGACACCCATAACTCTATACTTTACTCTAGTTGCTAGTGCTGTGATGGATACAACTTAATTCTGCCAACCACATTAACTACCTCATAATCTATACAGATTTTAAGTCATAGACTGCAGCAAATTGAAGTCTATCAGCTGCAATAATGCATGGTGTTATGTGTCCCTTATTCTGAAGCCCTATGAACGTTCTTCTGCCCTATGCGCGTTTCGTCTTCCACAGCAGCTTTTTCAAGGGGGTGAAAGGGTGCAGAGTGGAGTACCTGTTAATTTCCAGTAATCCAGATGAATAATCAGAGTATTGCAGTATACAGGGATACCTTTCTTTTATGGGACAAATGTTTCATTTAGAGTGATTAGAGGTTTGACCTCCCTTTATCAAGCCTATATGTAAATGTTTTAGATTAATTGTATCATGAATGTAATTGTTATATAAAATGTACACTTCATTTTCTTCTAAGAAGCCCCCAGAGTAATAGATTACCTTCTTGAACCTCTTTTCTTTCTTGCTGTTCTTTCTCATGACAGCTGCCATGTTGCACAGCTGTGACTTAAAGACCTTCCCACAGGGGAGGGGGTTCACACGACCAGTGTCTCATGCTGCTAACAAGTAAACAGTGACATGTTGTGTGTCTGAACTCATAAGACACTGCTAGTTTGAAGTCCCCAATGGGTGTGGCTTTAGTTCACAGCTGTGCAACATGGCAACTATCATGAGAGTGAAGAGCTAAAAAGGAGGGTCCAGAAGGTAAAAATTTGTTATTCTGGTGGTAATTATAATTATATTACAGGTTCACAGTGCAGGATAAAGATCTTTCATTACTATTGCTTTTTACTAATAAAAACTTCCAATGCATTTAGACTTGTAATTCTCAGTACTGCACCAATCAGACACTGATACAGAGTAAGTTAAAGGAATATTTTAGTGTAATTTACAACATGCTCTTTTGAAGCATTGTATTTGGTAACAAATAAGTTGAATTCAACTTATCATTTATTAACTATTCTTTGCAGGGATTTGCCATTACAGTATTTGTTTATCTGCTTTATAAGCTTAAAATGAATACTCCAATGTTTATATCTC